>UESW01004533.1:310897-372092 GCA_900491605.1 Calamus simplicifolius | reverse complement strand
GAGTAGTGAGCCTCTTTCAAAATTTCAGCCTTTAGCTCTTCACTGTTTGGCACACAAAGTCTTCCTTCAAATTTCAGGGATCCATCTTCCATTATATAAAATTCATTCTGAACTCCTGATTGTACCACTTCTTTAATCCTTTGTAGCTCTGGATCTTCCATCTGGGAGGACTTGATTTTGTCAACTAAGGTCGGTTGGAGTACAAGTGCTGCAATAAGTCCATCAGACTGCTGTATTCTTAGACCAACCTCCACTTCTCCAGATCTCTCAATACGTGAGGCTGGGAGGTAATCATAGCAGCTAACTCAGAAGAGGATTTCTGCTCAAGGCATCAGCTACTACATTGGCCTTCCCAGGATGATACTGTAGATTCAGGTCATAATCTTTCAATAGTTCCAACCACCTCCTCTGCCTTAAATTTAGCTCTTTCTGGGTGAAGATGTATTTTAGACTCTTATGATCTGTATACACATCACATGACACTCCATATAGATAATGCCGCCAAATCTTCAGAGCAAAAACCACAGCAGCCAATTCCAGGTCATGAGTAGGATAATTTTGCTCATAAGGTTTCAGTTGTCTGGAGGCATAAGCTATCACTCTTTCATTCTGCATTAAAACACATCCCAATCCTTTTCGAGAGGCATCAGTGTATATAGTAAAACCTTCAGATCCCGTTGGAAGAACAAGAATGGGAGCTGACACCAGCGCTGCTTTAACTCCTGGAAACTTTTCTCACACTCCACTGTCCAATCAAACTTTACTCGCTTTTGGGTTAAGCGAGTTAGGGGTAGAGCAATGCGAGAAAAATTCTCCACAAATTTTCGGTAATACCCTGCTAATCCCAAGAAGCTTCTGACTTTGCCACATTGGTAGGTCGGCTCCAGTTAGTGATAGCTTCAATCTTTTTGGGTCCACAGATACACCATCTTTAGAGATTATATGACCCAAAAAGATACTTGATCCAACCAAAATTCACACTTCTTCAGCTTGGCATAAAGCTTCTTCTCTTGTAGAATCTGTAGCACAATTCTCAGGTGGTCCTCATGCTCCTTATGGCTCTTGGAATATATTAGAATATCATCAATGAAAACCACCATAAACTGATCCAGATATGGTTTAAAAATTCTGTTCATTAAGTCCATGAATGTTGCTGGGGCATTAGTTAACCCAAACGGCATCACCAAGAACTCATAGTGGCCATATCTGTTCTAAATGCTGTCTTTGGTACATCCCCTTCTTTGACCTTAAGCTGATGGTACCCAGACCTAAGATCAATCTTTGAGAATATCCGAGCTCCTTGAAGTTGATCAAACAAGTCGTCAATCCTTGGCAGAGGATACTTATTTCGTACTGTTACTTTATTGATTCCTCGGTAATCAATGCAGAGTCGAAGACTGCCATCCTTCTTCTTAACAAATAGAACTGGAGCACCCCAAGGAGAAGCACTGGGTCTAATAAATCCTCGATCTAGGAGCTCTTGTAGTTGATTCTTCAGTTCTTTTAGCTCAGCCGGGGCCATACGGTAAGGGGCCTTTGATATAGGCCCAGTTCCAGGAACTAGATCAATAGAGAACTCACTTCCTGATCAGGAGGTAAATTAGTCAAATCCTCAGGGAAGATATCTGGAAATTCTCGAGCTATGGAATATCCTCCAACTTGGTCTCTTCTTGCTGAAGGTCCTTGACTACAGCAAGAAATCCTTGACCACCACTCATCAAATACTTTCCAGCCTGCATCGCTGATATGAACACTGAGGCTAGGTGTTATGACCACCAATAAAACTGAATTCAGGCTGGCTTGGAATTTTGAAGTTGACAGTCTTCCTGAAGCAGTCTACTGAAGCATGATTGGAAGCCAACCAATCCATTCCAAGGATAACATCGAAAAACTTCAGTGGAAGGACAATGAGATCAGCATTCAACCTCCTATTCTCCAAGATAATCGGGCAAGATTTGCATACTGTGCCAACTTTCATAACATCTCCATTTGGAAGCGCAATATGCAGCTCTTGCTCTAGAGGAATAGGTGTCAATGATGCATTCTTGTCAAGATAGATATCAGATATGAAAGAATGCGTAGCACCCGGGTCAATTAAAGTTTGAGCGTAAGCAGTACCTACTTTAATCATTCCTATCATAAGTGTAATTTGTTTTAACATTAAGGATTGCACCTACTGTTAATTAATTGTCAATGCATTGCACTAGATAAGACTGTAATACTAGATATAACATTAAAGGGTATACCTGTCACCACAGAATTAGATGTGGCAGCGTCTTGCTGAGTGAGGTTGAAGACCCGTCCCTGGGTCCTCGGTGGCTGCTGCTGCTGTTGTTGGCTCGTTCCTTGACTTGAAGAAGGCTGATGTTCCTTCCGAAGGGACATGTAGCAATCTTGTGATCAGTTTTCCCACAGACAAAGCAGGCACCAGTCACTTTGCGGCAAGGCTTCCCAGGGTGGGAGTTACCACAATGAATGCAACGAGTTTCCTTATTCTGTGGTTCAGCTGGAGCCTGATGTGCACCCTTCTTCTTGGCCTGAGCAGAGGGTTGACCAGAAGTAGGCCCTTTTCTCTTCTTATGCAGCTCCCAATCCTTTTGAACAGCATTCATATCCCTCTCAATCACCAAGGCCTTATTCACTACAGCACTGAAAGTGAGGAGCTCAAATGCATTACTGCTTGCCTCAGTCTGGGTCGCAGTCCCTCAGTGAATCTGGTGACCTTGGCTATTTCATTGGTCACAATATTTGGAGCAAAACGGCCGACCTGGTGAATTCGGCTTCATACTGGGCCACAGAAAGATCCTTTTGCTCCAACTTGATAACTCTGATTCCATCTGTCTTGTACACTCCTGGGGAAGTATTTGTCAAAGAATATATCTCTAAACTCTCCCCAGGAAATAATTTGTCCATTCCGACGCTGCTCCTCGACTAACCACCAATCATAGGCTTCTCCCTGGAGAAGATAGGTGGCAAATCTGATCCGCTCCATATCCTGACTACCATGGGCCATAAAAGCCTTCTCCATGTCTCGCACCCACCGCTCAGCATCAACAGGGTTGGTGGATCCAGAGAAAGGGGCAGGGGCAAATTTCTTGAAGTCTGCAAAGCTGCGGCCAATCCCTACCCAGGATTGAGATGGAGTAGGCTGGTCTGTGGAGTAGTAGAGTCAGGCTGAGTCTGTGGAATAGGAGGGGCAGGCTGTGTCTACGGAGTAGTGTGAGTAGGCTGAGCGGACAAAGCTTGCAGAATCTGGTGCTGCAAGTCCACATCGACTGCACCATACCCGAGAGAACCTGAAGCATCTCGGTCTGGGGTTGCTGCTGATCAATCCCAACTAAATTGATAGGGGCAGCAGCTTCGGTGGCTTCCAGACCTCCTGGTTGGCCAGCATTACCAACCTGGGAACTCTCATCATTTTGTCGACTTCTAGTACGACGTGCCATTCTTATCTCCTGATAAATTAGTTGTAATTAATATCACTGTAAACATTATTTATTAGGCTTTTAAAGCATAATTTCTGAAATTCCTTTAAATTTATAATTTTCTCTATGTCACTCTAGTATTTTGTCTAAAGTGTCATCATGTATATCCCTAATGTCATAACCTCGCTCTGATACCACTAAAGTTGTCACGCCCCAGTCCCAAAATTCGAACTAGGATGACAATCCGCCGCATGCCAGGCATGCAAGGCGTCTTGCACTTATCACATAAATCAATATAAATCAAATTTCATATCCATGATTTATTACAAACCAGAATTATCAGTCTTGGGCTATCTGTCCTACACACCAACAAATCTGAACTAAATCAATATAATAAAACTAAGTCTTCTAATAGAAACTCCTTCTATCTCAATTATCCATCTTCATTCTTGAGGCTCTGAAAAACATTATGAGAATTTTATGAGCTCACACTCAATAAGCCTAATATAATTTCAAAATTTCATTTATTAGGCTAACATTAGGTTCATGTCATCAGATCAATTAATTTGAAACTTGATTCAATAACAATTACATTGTTTATACTGTCATTATTTTTCTTTATGTGTCCCACGGCCCTACAATACACATCATGTGTAGCCCTCTTAAATATCCCCTAAGAGGAAGGGTCCTGGTACCAGTGTCTGTCATCTGTCATGTGATAATCTGTCATGTGATAATGTGATAATCTGTCATGTGATAATCTGTCATGTGTGAATCTGTCATGTGATAATCTGTCATGTGTGAATCTGTCATATGATAATCTGTCATATGAGAACCTGTCATGTGATAATCTATCATATGAGAACCGCGGCGACACATAAGGTTTTACTGTCATTATCATGATTACATATTATCATAGTAATAACATGATTTTGCTAAATTAATAATTATATTTAACTGTAATTTCACAGTTCATAAATTAATTAATAAAATTATAATACTTGACTTACTTACCACAGTACACGAATTTCACTTGATAACCCAGCTAATAGGATCCCTGGGCACCTACAGAATCATTTTCCACTATTAAATTTCTAAAATCTGAATTATAAAATAATTCTTAAACTCTACCCAAACCACTTCACGGGCCCAACTTTGGGCTTGAATATCTCTCAATGTATACACCCAAATAGGGAAATAAAATTATTCCCAGAAACTAGAATCACTCCTGATTCGGGCCATATATTTATTTTGTCATTCTCGGCCCGATACATGGCCCAAAACACTGCTCAAATTGGGCTCATAGACGGCCCAACAAGGCCCAAACTCGGACGGCCCAACGGCCCATTATTTTTTATCAACCCAGCTCCTCTGTTTCAAAAGAAACAGAGGAACTGAGAATCGCGCCAGCGGCCAGGGCCGCCGCCGGCCAAATTGAAGGCGGTCCGGCCGCCGTTGGCCGGACCGTGGCTGGCCGCCGCCACGGCCAACCTCCCCCACACACTCTCTCTCATCAATTTGGATTTAATCACATCTTCTCTCTATCTCATCGCGGCGGCTTGAACTCACACCGGCGACCTTGCCGGCCCAATCTGGGCGGTCCGGCCTCCGGTGGCCGGGCCAGAGCCGGCCACCGCCGTGGCCGGCCTCCCCTCTCTTCCTCTCTCCCTAATTTCTCTCTTCTCTCTCACTGTCATCCGCGGCTTAAAGATTACACTAGCAGCACGGCCGGCCACCATGGCCGGCCAGACCTCCACCAGACACACGCCCGGCGCCGGTGGAGGTCTCCGACCAAGGTCCAGGCCCGGCGAGGCGGCGAGCACACCGGGCCCGAACCAAGAGTCGGACCGCCGGTCGATTGCTCACCGATCACGTCTCCCTCCATCCTCCGCTCTCTTCTCTCTCTCATTGTTCTCCGGCACTCCACCGGAAGCCGCCCCCGGTGCCGGTGGTGTTGTCGGCCGGAGCTCAGGCCCGGCGAGGCGGCGGGCACGCCGCAGGGCCTGAACCAGCATTGTTTCATGGAGGACGGAAGGGAAGGGGAGGGAGCTGGGTTTTGTAACCCGGCTCCTCCTGTTCTCCGTGTTTTTTTTTTAACTTCTCTCTCAATCCTTCTCTCTCTCATGCATGGACAGGGGACTTACCAGAGGCAGGCACGTTGGGGAAGAAACATCCACACGAGGAGATGATGAGAAGGGGGCGTCCACATGTGGTGAAGGAGGGTTCTACATCATCTTTTATAGGCATTGCAGAGTCCCCAAATCAATGGACTCTGTAATTAGATATACTTGAAATTCAAATATCTAGAGTCTATCATCTGATCTCGTGATAACTCTCACGAGCAATTAAGATATACTTGGAATTCAAATATCTGGAGTCTATCATCTGACCTCATGATAACTCTCACGAGCAACTAAGATATACTTGGAATTCAAATATCTGGAGTCTATCATCTGACCTCGTGATAACTCTCACGAGCAATTAAGATATCTATGGGATTACACACCTCTGCACCATCTATGGCCACTGAGCCTTCCATTTGATAGAGATTATTTTCCAACCTTCTCCCTTTCATCACCACTAATGCACCCTTGGTTATCCTCAAACATCCACTCCCCGGCTGGCTTCCAAAAGCATACCCATGCTTCTCCAGGTAGCCCAAAGAAATTAGATTCTTCTTCAACTCCGGGACATGTTTGACATTGGTCAAAGTCCTTATAACCCCATCATACATCCTCACCCTTATGCTTCCAACTCCAGCAACCTTACAAGGATGATTATCACCAAGGCATACACTCCCTCCATCAGATTCTTCATAAGTTGCAAACCACTCCCTATGCGAAGTATAATGGTGAGAACATGCTGAGTCAAGTGTCCAACAACTATCACACTTCTTGGTCCCATCTGAAACTACCAGTACATCATCTTCACTGTCTTCAGATGAATTTGCACCACCATTGCTGGTTGAACCTCCCTTGGAAATGCCCTTCCCCTTCTCATTCTTCAGAAGTGGGCAATTTCTCTTCAGGTGACCAATCTGATGACACTTGTAACACTTCCATGCTTTCTGCTTGCCCCGAGACTTAGATCTGCCTTTGGACTTGCCTCTAACCTTTTCCCAGGGTCTTCCTTGCCTCTCATTCACAGCAAGTACCTCCATGTTAGAGTTTCCCATGCGAATCTTTTCTCTTTGCTGGTTTGATCTCAGCACCCCCACAACCTCTTCATAATTCAGGGTCTCCTTCCCATACACCAAGGTTGTAATCAGACCATCATAGGAACTGGGTAGCGAACACAACAAGATGAGGGTCTTGTCTTCTTCATCAATTTTTACAACAAGGCTCATCACCTCTGAGCACACTTGATTGAATTTCTGAATATGGGCCACAAGATCTCCTCCCTCAGGCATTCTCAAGCTGTACAACTGTTTCTTCAACCACAACTTGTTTGTCATGCTCTTTCCCATGTAAGTGTTCTCTAAAGTTTCCCAGAGCCCCCTTGCCGTGGTCTGCGTACAAATCTCCGGCAAGACTTGATCAGCCAAGCACATCCTGATTGTGCTAAATGCAATCTCCTCTAACTCCTCCCAATCCTCACGACTTACATTATCCGGTTTTGTTTCACCAAGACCTTATAAATCCTTTGCTGTACCAATAAATCCTTCACCCTTTTCTGCCATAGGATGAAGTTCCCCTTGCCATCATACTTTTCAAAATCTAATTTAAAGCTACTAGATGCCATATCCAACCAAGAAACAATGCACACAACAAAAACAGAAAATTAAACTTACTGCAGAAATTTCTGGTTTGATATCTTACCAAGAAACGCCCAAGATCCAATCTTTTCTCTACCAAATCACCGAGGCTCTGATACCAAATGAAGAGTGGATCGTCCTCTTTTTAACCTTGGAGCATATAACGCATTCGACCAGCCCCAAGTTGTGTGGAGATGCGGAAGCGAGATGATATCCCTGCTGAAATTTCTGCAGCAGAATTTTGGATCTTGATCTTGGTAATCTTCCCAGATTGATTAGCAACTAGGATTTTCTTTGGTTTCTTGCGCCCCAAGATTGTAAGAGAGGATCGTGGCCTCTCTTCTTCCTCACGTGAACCTTCAGATCTGATCCAGAAAATCAAGAGACGCTGCCCAAGGAGAAGGTACTGCTAGGGTTTCTTCCTTCTCCTTCCTTGAGAGAGGCGGCTCCAAGAAGATGGCTAGGGCAGAGATGGCAGCAATAAAACCCTAGAAACCTAGGGCATCTATATGTGAGAAAGAGAGGAGGAGGAAGAGAAGGGATAGCTTATTCTAGGGAGAAAAGGGTTTCTTTTTCATTCATCTATAATCATCATCGTTACATGACTATATATAACCCGTCCCCATGACGGCCACCAAAATAAAATCAGCACCACACATGAACCGGTGCCTTATTATATGGATAATAATCCTAAAAAACTCCCTTGGACCACCCACACCTTGGGCCCAAACCCATCCCAATGATAGACTAGCCTCCTCAAGACCCAATAACCTGGGCCTTAACCCTATTGAGCCTACAAACCTCCATCCTAGGATTTAAGCTTTGGAGTACCATACCAGGCTCTACAGAATGCTTGTGCTAAAGGGTGGTAGGTATGTGGTTGGCATGTGACTGTTTATGTAGGTGTGGCGCCAACTTGAATTTAGCAGCTACTCTGTTTGACTATGATGGCCTTGTCTTCTATTCCAATGCTGGTGTCTTCTCTTGTAAGCTGAATGAACTTAATACAATACCAACTAGACTGGACATGATACATATAAGACCAACTGGACTGGACATAACTCAAATTGACTAATAATGAGCTGACTCAATATGACCCAAACCCTAATAACGAGTACTAACTCAAAAGACGGGACTCAAATGCTCAAATAAAATTAGACCCAAATTACAATAAAATAAATTAAACCTAGATTTCCAACTAAATCAAACTCTACAAACCTAATCAGATATCTAAAGAGGATTAGGAATCCTCTGCCTAATCCTGATGCCCAACATGAATTTATAGCCTAAATCTTGTTGGAAATAAAGATCACCAATAATATCATCAAAAACGAATTTCAAAGAATTTGTTCTTATAATTTGTGCATTAAAATGGCAAGCGTACGATAGCCCATAGGTTATGTTCGGTCCCGAATCACAGACCATTCATGATTCATTCGATAGCCCATGATGTAGTAGATCATGTACATTAAGACCACACGACGCGTGGTTTCGAACTTCGCCACAAATTGCTACATCTGTATATGACTTACGTGGTAGGGCAAACGGTAGATTTTTTTTTGTTTTGTTCGATTATATCAGCCGTTAATCCCTGTCGCCCGTGCTCTGCTGCGCCGCTGCGACCAATGGATTTGGTTTCGGGAGGAAGAGTGCTTCAGGGGCGGGGGTTCTCTCCTCTGATCACTTCCTTCGACCTCCTCACACCCAGTATTCGCCCGCTATATGCCTTCCCCTTCCTGAAATGCCCTTCTTCCTCACCATATTCTGCAAATATTTCTCTCACTACCCGCGCCAAGAAGAGGGACACCTATGCGCAACCAGTTCCTACACAAACTACAGTTAGAGATGACGAACAAGAAGAAAAACGGGTGGAAGAAGAATTGTTTGAAGATTTTGGACATGGTAACTACGGAATGCTTACATGTTTCTTTTGTAAACTTATCTTGATGCGTGGAAAGTGGTGTTTCTTGCTGCTTTTGTTTGATGAAATGTTTTTTCTTTTTTCTTGTGTGTGTGTGTGTGCGTTTCAGTATTAGATTTTTTAATTTTATATCTTTCTCTCTATCGCTGTTGCTAATCTGGCCCTGGGAAAGCATAAAATTTTATGTTAAGTACTGGGTGTAATCTCATTGAGATCGCAAGTCCCTGACTTCTAAAGATTTCTTCTCTCTTTTCTTTTTCTTTTTAATTTTTTACTTTTAGATTCTACTTTTCTTTCAAAGGAGCAAACTTTTGAGCTTATTTCATTTCTTATCGCTTTTTGTAATTTTGATACGACTCGTATTTCAGGAAGTGTTGTTGTTATTGTAAGCCGCATCATGGTATTACTTTATTCCTTTTACTCGCTAATAGAACAAACCAAGTGAGAGAGATGGATGATAACTGGTGTTTCTCCACAGCTCAATTTGTGTACTACCAAGTACTATTTTAAGAGTGATACACCATCTCTGAGTTAAGAGTGCCAGAAAGAGTCAAATTAAAATTGGAACTGAATTTTCTAACTCAGGACTAAAAAAGAAAAGCCAATGTTTTGCTCATGAGGATTCAGTGAATTAATGTAGCTATCGCAGAATTCTCTCATCAATAAATTAGGTTATAGAGAATACCATTTCCTTGCCCATCTGAGGGTTCAAAGAAGTCTAAAGAACTAGGATTTTCATGTAGGTTTTTTTTTTTTTTTTTCCTTAATCAAATTCAAGTCAAACCGTTAATATTTCATGCTTGCAAAATCAACCATTGGGCAATTGTCTTATTTATCTATTTTTAGGAATTTGATTATCATTCCTTGTCTGGTTGTTTTGACTCAGCTTGATAAATCCTTCTTCCACAATTGTTCCTGCTTAATAAGTTTTCATATGCAAATAGTAAATGTAAAGACTTAGAGCGATGTGGAAGAACCAACATAACAATTTTATGGACTTCAGAAAATCTTATGTTAGGTTTTTTTTCACCCTTTTGAAAGCAAAAAATCAAGGAAAGGTGAAGATCCACCCTGGTTCATTTCATGATATATAAAGGGAAACAACATAAAATTAGAGTACTCTCCGCCAAGGCCGGTTCTAAGCCCGGATAAAGGAGAAGGGTTGTGTTAAGTAGCTGACAGCCAGCGTAAAACTTCATCAAATCTCTAAAACATGAGTCCTAAATAGAGCAGAATGGAGGAAGCATATTCATGTAACCGACCCCATGTAGTTGGGAAAAGGCTTAGATGAGTTGAGCTGACAAAGCTTAATTGATGGGTAAAAAAATTAGAGTGGAAGGAGTAGGAGGTTGCTGTGCAGTGCATATGCAATGGGTGTATTGATACCATTTACCATCTTGAGAAGAGCGAAAAAAACAAAGATGGTGTACCAATTATGGAGATAACATGAAGTTTCTTGTACTAATATAATATAGATATAATAGGGATAATTTTGATATTTTATGGTTAGTAATCTTGGATTTACATAGCATATCAAATATACTGATGTTAGATTATCAGTGATCCTTGATCGGTATGATATACCATATCAAACACGATGATTTTGATCACTAGGGATAAGATCGCCACAGGATTAGAATTAGTAAGAATCCAAGATCACCAAGGTGGTCCTAAAACGGTCACCGAATGCACCTTTAGTTTTTCATCTGTTTTGATGTATTTTCTGATGATATCTAAGAGGAGGTACCTTTGCGTATGTTTTCTGCTTGTAACAGAGTAACAGAGTGTTGGTTGATAACATAAGATAAGGGTAAGCTCTAACTTGAAATTGAATGAAAATTAGATAATTTTCTGAGAAGCAACCATAGTGAGGTGCCTACACAGACCTAAGTCACCTAAAGACTCTTAGGCATCATATATACAAGAGGAACTAAAGGAGGAGAAAAAGATGTAAAAGATGGAAAAATTGAAATATATGGAAGTCAGTTTTCCTTTCAAATTAATACTAATGGCTGAAAAAATGCTTTCATTCTCCTTGTGGTCTTAGATAGCTGTGATTTTAAAACCTAATTTCTTTCACATTTATTAATTTTCTTCTAATTTCTATACTTTATTTTTCTGTCTGGTCAAAAGCTATCAGCTAATGCAACCACTTGGGCAGCTGCAGTGCTACCAGTCACCTACTAGGAATCTGAACTGGTCAGGCAAGATCAAACTAATCCAAATTTCTCAGCAGGCTTGGCCCAGCTTGTTGGTCTCCTCTTGTACCTGTCTTTTCACTTGCTCTGATCTCTCATCTGCGTCAATTTTGCACATATCCATAACATTTATTTAGACCTCTTTATACCCCTTAAATTGTATGATGTCATCAGTCTTAGTTGTCTTGAAGAAATTAACTTGTCAGTCTTACTGGAATATGATGAGCATACAAGAAACAATTACATCTGCTTTTCTCTGATTTTGTCCATATAGTCCTTTTATTTTACTCTACAATATATATGAGATATTTAAAATAATTAATTTGGGGTGTTGCATGGACATTATGTTGGCTGAGGCCTTGCTAAAATTTGGAAACATTACATAGTTTCGCTATATTATCACACCCACAGTGGCTTCTTATAGTTAATTTTTGTATTATAATTTTCTTTGCCTCAATCATAATCTCACTTCAAATTTTTTTTGCTAAAAATTTTTTCAATTCTATAAATCATAGAGAAGCGACTCTAGGAAATCAGCTTTCTTAAATCTATATTATAAGGTCCCTTGCATTGGCTTTAGGTGCTGGCTTCCCCTAATTTTAGTTTTTTAGTACAAGCATTTCTATCTAATGTCTTTTATTAATTTTGATTTGTCCCCTTCTATTTTTCTCCTTGTTCCCACTGCTTGATCATATTGTATTTGCTCTTAAACCATGCAATGAGGTCCATACAGCCTCTTCTTTTTTCCCCCTTTTTTCCATAGAGGTGCAACTGTAGGCCCAGATTTGGGGTAAATGGAAGACACTTACAACTCAACTCATCTAAGCCTTTTCCCAACTACATGGAGTCGGTTACATGAATTTGCTTCCTCCACTCTGCTCTATTCAGGACTAAGTCGGCATTCAAATTATAAATAGTTATATCTTTTTAATTATTTCTATCCATGTTAGTTTAAGTCTATTTCTACTTCTATTCTTGCCATGAATTGTTAAAAGTTTACTTTTTCTAACTGGAGCATCTAAATGGAAGACACTTGTATTATCAATATGAAAATTACAACATGCTAGCTACTCCCATATCTCTTGCTTGTGATAACCGTGTGGAAGCTGCAATCCATATGAGATGAAGGTTTAGTAGTAGCTTGCTTCTAAGTCAAGTGATGTGAAATAATACTTTCTTGGAGCTACATGATGTGTTATCTAGATTGGTCGACCTTTTTTACTGCTGTCATGCTGATTGAAGAACTTTAAGATCTATACTTGACTCAAAAGTCCTATTTGAGCTTATCTTCCCAGTGATGGTGCTTCTCTGGTACATGACCTCTTTTAAGGACATTCTACTTAGTTTTTGCCTGTTTGTTCAACTGTATAGAGATCATGATGGATGACAGCGAGGACTTCAAGGATGATTTTGAGTTGGAGAATGCAAATCTTAATGTAAGCTTCTTGTCTTTGAAATTGCACATTCATGAACGCATGAATTCTACAAATTTCAAGGAGATGCAATGCTATTCTAATTAATTTGGATCTGCTGAAGGTAGGAGATGGAACTGGGGGAGGTGGTATCTCTCTTGCTGGTACATGGTGGGACAAGAGGCATTGCTTATTGCAGAAGAAGTCTCCATGTTTTTTGATGGTGACTTGAAAATATATGCTTTTAAAGCATCTGCAAATTCAACAATCCGTTTACGCATTGAAAAGCTTTCCAGCAAGTATCTATCAGCACTTTACCCACCAATAAAGTAGCTTCTGCTATAGTTATTAAATTTATGTTAGCATAATAGAAGTGTATAAATCAATATGTATTGAAGATCTCAATTGGACCATCTCTCTTCTCTGACCTCGGTATCATATTCATATATTGCTGTCACTAATTGATCCATCAATGAAAGTTTTTCTATGAAGCATGTATCTTAATCTTCTTATTTCCGTACTTGAACAACAAGAGTTGAAGGATAGACCAGCCATCAGATTTGCAATCCAATTGAACAAAAACTTCTTGCATAGGACTTGCAGTTCTATGGGAAATTTGTTATTGGAGTGCAGGAAAATTTCATCAGACAATGGTAATTTTGCTAGATGTCATGGAGATCACTTGAGTTATTCCCATCAGGTGATCTGATCTGAAGATGTCAATATTAACTTGTGTGGTTTTTCTCAAAGAGACACTTAACAGTGGTTTGTTATGCGCTCAGATATATCTACTATCCAATATGAGAAACCACTTACTTCTACAGAGGAAAATAGGAGCGGAGTCCACAACAAATCATAGTTCAACGAGTTCTGGAGGTGATAGTGTACCCAGCATGGAAGACTCAAGCGTATTTGTGAGCACAACTAAGAATGACTGCTTACATGCGGGTGGGTTCCTCAATTGAGCATACTATTGAAGAAGCCCAAAGAAGCCCATGTAAAATCCTAATAAGCTGGCTGATTTGCATGGCTGTTAAGCTTGTTGTAACCACATTAACAACCAAATGATGTAAAAGGCTATGAAGTATATCCATAATTCATTGTCCCAAAACTTCGCTAATCTTTGTTGTTGAAGTTTAACGAACTCTTAGGTGCATTTGGCTTTATTTTCATTTTTTTTCTAATTTCCAGAAATAAAAAAATAAATTTTTATTTTTATTTTTAAAAATTTAAAAATATAAAAATATTTAATATATTATATTATTTTTTTAAGAAACATAAACATGATGATACTTAGGCATGGGCACTGGGCCGTGCCGTGCCAGGCACGGCCCAGGCCGTCGTGCAGAAAATTACCGTGCTGTGCCTGGCACGACCCATTAACAAATGGGCCGTGCCAGACACGGCCCATTAACAAATGGACCGTGCCAGGCATGGCCCATTAAAAAAAATCAAATTCGGCACGGCCCGTGACCCATCAAGAAATGGGCCACGGGCCGTGCCTGGCACGGCCCAGCAATGACCCTGCTGGGCCGTTTTGGCACGGCCCAGCAACGGCCCTGCTGGGCCATGCCAGAACGGCCTTGCTGGGCCATTTTATAGGCCGTGCCAAGGGCCGTGCCATGGCACGGCTGGTGCCAGGAGCACACTGTGCACCTAGGCACCAGCCAGCTGATCGAAGCCATGATCCTGATCGGCGATGATGGATCCGACGATTGCGATCGATCCAAGCCATGATCCCGATCGACGATGATCGATTACATCGTTGCGATCAATCCGATCGAAGACGATCCGACGGTTGCGATTGATCCAAGCCATGATCCCGATCGGGGATGATCGATCCGATGGTTGCAATCCATCCAATCGGAGACGATCCGACGGTTGCGATCGATCCAAGCCATGATCCCGATCGGCGATGATCAATCTAACAGTTGCAATCCATCCGATCGGAGACGATCTGATGGTTACGATCGATACAAGCCATGATCCCGATCGACAATGATCGATCGGACTGTTGCGATCAATCCGATCGGAGACGATCCGATGTCTGCGATCGATCCAAGCCATGATCATGATCGGCGATGATCAATCCGACGGTTGCGATCCATCTGATCGGAGATGATCCGACGTCTGCGATCGATCCAAGCCATGATCCCGATCGGCGATGATAAATCCGACGGTTGCGATCCATCCGATCGAAGATGATTCGATGTCTGGATCGATCCAAGCCATGATTCCGATCGGCGATGATCAATCCGACGGTTGCGATCAATCCGATCGGAGATAATACGATGGTTGCGATCGATCCAAGCCATGATCTCGATCGGTGATGATCAATCCAACAGTTGCGATCCATCGATCAGAGACGATCCGATGGTTGCGACCAATCCAAGCCATGATCCTGATCGACAATGATCGATCGGACTATTGCGATCCATCTGATCGGAGATGATCCGATGTCTGCGATCGACCAAGCCATGATCCCAATCAGGGATGATCGATCCAACGGTTGCGATCGATCCGACGGTTGCGATCGATCCATGCCATGATCTTGATCGGCGATGATCGATCCGACGGTTGCGATCTATTCGATTGGTGACGATCCGATGGTTGCGATTGATCCAAGCCATGATCCCATTCGGCGATGATCGATCTGATCAGAGACGATCCGACGGTTGCGATCGATCCATGCCATGATTCTGATCTGCTATTATCGATCGAACGGTTGCGATCTATCCAATCGGAGACGATCCGACGATTGCGATCGATCCAAGCTATGATCCCGATCAGCGATGATCGATCGGACCATTGTGATCAATCCGATCGGAGACGATCTGACGTCTTTGATCGATCCAAGCCATGACCCTGATCGGCGATGATCAATCCGACGGTTGTGATCGATCCAAGCCATGATCCCGATCGGCGATGATCGATCCGACGGTTGCGATCAATCCAAGCCATGATCCCGATTGGTGATGATCGATCGAACCGTTGCGATCGATCCGATCGGAGACGATCCGACGGTTGCGATCGATTCAAGCCATGATCCCGATCGGGGATGATCAATCCAACGGTTGCGATCTATCCCATCGAAGACGATCCGATAGTTGTGATCGATCCAAGCCATGATCCCGATCGGCGATGATCGATCCGACGGTTGCGATCCATCCGATCGGAGATGATCCGATGGTTGCGATCTTTCTATTTTTTCTTCTTACTTATTGTATTATGTTCTAGAGGTCAGGCCTAGCCCCCTCCCTTCTGTACCATTTTAATTTTAAATTAATAAACTGGTAGGGGTCTGTGTCAAACCCTCCACCATTATGGTGGCTTTATATTAATAAAATTTCTTTATTCCTAATAATTTTTTAATTTATCAAAAAAAAAATATTTTTTATAAATTTTTTTATTTGAGCTGTTCATGGGCCAGGCCCCAGGTGGGCCGTGCCTGGCACGGCCCAGGCCCACCTGGGCCGTGCCTGGCATGGCCCACCTGGGCCGTGCCGGCCCAGGCCCACTTGGGTCGTGCCTGGCACGGCCCACCTGGGTCGGCACGGCTCAGGTCCACCTGGGCCGTGCCAGGCACGGTCCAGGTGGGCCGTGCCGGCACGGCACGATGGGCCAGCCCAGGCCCGTCATGGGCCATGCCGTGCTGGGCCAACAGAAAAAATTTCTGAGCCCGGCACGGCCCGGTACTGTAGCAGTGCCGGGCCGTGCCTGGCACGGCCAATCAGGGCCTGGGCCGTGCCGTGCCATGGGCGGCACGGCCCAGTGCCCACCTCTAATGATACTAGTCAATATAGTAGTAATGATGGTAGAGACAATAAAGGTTGTTGAAGTAGCAATGGTGATAGTAGTGGTGAAGGTGCAGGTGATATAACAACATCAGGGTGATAGCAGCTATAATAATAGTGATTGAGGCATCAGCAGTGTGATGGTAACAGTAATAATAGTAGTGATGGTGTAGCAAAGAATGGGGTGGTGGCAACGATGGTGGTGCGATAGAGGTGGTAGGGTGGTGATAAAAAAATAAAATTTTTGTTTCTATTTTTAAAATTTTAAAATATAAATATGTTTAATATATTATTACTTTTTAAAAAACACAAACATGATACTAACCAATATAGCAGTTGATGACGCCAAGTCACCTTCTTCAAGCGTCGGGAAGACGAACGTCCTTCTCTCCGGATCCCTGCAAGAAAAGTCTCCGGAGACCGGATGCTCCGGTGGGGACCATCCGACGCTCAAGTTAGTCACTTGGGATCAGACGAGAACTGCTTAGCCGAAGGGAGCTAAAACAGTTAGGGTTTTAGCTAGTAGGAAGAAAACTAGAAAACCAGAGTTCAAGGATCCTACTCACAACGCGGGCGCGTGCCTTTATACCTGTTCGAATGTCTCATCTATCAGCTCCGAAAGATTGCTGTCGTATCGTCACTGTGCACGCCGGAGGCTCCCTGCGTTACCTGTCAATAGGGCTTTACAGGTGTTTAGCAGCCACGGTTGCATTTGGTGCGCGCCGTTGCTTGACATGACCGCGCATAGTTGCAAGTGGTAGTGAATCGTACTCCGTAACGGGGCATGGTCATGCACGGTGACACATGTAATGCACCATACGCCGTTATGAGGTATGGCCGCAAGCAGCCACGGGCGCATGGCGGGTCACGTGGGTGCGCTAGGTGGCCCGAAGTTGTCGTTTGGTTCGAAGGACGGTTCACGTTCTGAACGTTGCCCCCGCACCCTGAGACCGGAGGGGGTCTCGGGGGTGAGATGACGTTTGTGCACCTCGAGACCGGAAGGGGGGTCTCGGGGTTGAGATGCAGTGGCCTAACCCCGAGACTGGAGGGGGTCTCGGGGGTGAGATGATGCTTGTGCACCCCGAGACCGGAGGGGGGTCTCGGGGTTGAGACGTAGTGACCTCACCCCAAGACCGGAGGGGGCCTCGGGGTGAGATGATGCTTGCGCACCCCGAGACCGGAGGTCTTGGGGTTGAGATGCAGTGACCTCACCCCTAGATCGGAGGGGATCACGGGGGTGAGATGATGCTTGTGCACCCCGAGACCGGAGGGGGGTATCGGGGTTGAGATGTAGTGACCTCACTCCGAGACCGGAGGGGGTCTCGGGGGTGAGATGATGCTTGTGCACCCTGACACCGGAGGAGGGTCTCGGGGTTGAGATGCGGTGACCTCACCCCGAGACCGGATGGGGTCTCGGGGGTGAGATGATGCTTGTGCACCCCGAGACCAGAGGAGGGTCTCAGGGTTGAGATGCGGTGACCTCACCCCGAGACCGGAGGGGGCCTTGGGGGTGAGATGATGCTTGCGCACCCCAAGACCGGAGGGGGTCTCGGGGTTGAGATGCAGTGACCTCACCCCGAGATCGAAGGGGGTCACGGGGCTGAGATGATGCTTGTGCACCCCAAGATTGGAGGGGGTCTCGGGGTTGAGATGCAGTGACCTCACCCCAAGACCGGAGGGGGTCTCGGGGGTGAGATGATGCTTGTGCACCCGAGACCGGAGGGGGTCTCGGGGTTGAGATGCAGTGACCTCATCCGGAGACCGGAGGGGGTCGCAGGGGTGAGATGATGCTTGTGCACTCCGAGACCGGAGGGGGTCACGGGGGTGAGATGATGCTTGTGCACCCCGAGACCGGAGGGTGATCTCGGGGTTGAGATGCGGTGACCTCACCCCGAGATCGGAGGGGGTCTCGGGGGTGAGATGATGATTGTGCACCCGAGACCGGAGGAGGGTCTCGGGGTTGAGATGCGGCGACCTCATCCCGAAATCGAAGGGGGTCTCGGGGGTGAGATGATGCTTGTGCACCCCGAGATCGGAGGAGGGTCTCGGGGTTGAGATGCAGTGACCTCACCCTGAGACCGGAGGGGGCCTCGGGGGTGAGATGATGCTTGCGCACCCCGAGATCGGAGGAGGGTCTCGGGGTTGAGATGCGGTGACCTCACCCTGAGACCGGAGGGGGCCTCGGGGGTGAGATGATGCTTGCGCACCCCGAGACCGGAGGAGGTCTCGGAGTTGAGATGCGGTGACCTCACCCGAGACCGGAGAAGGTCACGGGGGTGAGATGATGCTTGTGCACCCCGAGACCGGAGGGGGGGTCTCAGGGTTGAGATGCAGTGACCTCACCCCGAGATCGGAGGGGGTCTCGGGGGTGAGATGATGCTTGTGCACCCCGAGACCGGAGGAGGGTCTCGGGGTTGAGATGTTCGGGGTCTTACCGGATGTTCGGTAGAGCTAAGGGTTGAATGACTCCGTGGAGATGGAGTCCACCAGCAGACGCTTGGCGGAACCAACGCTGATGTCGGATAAGGAGGAGGTTCCGGGGTTAGGGGAGGACCTCCGTTAGCTGTTGTTACCATCTATTCTAACGGCGCTGGATTAGCCACATCAGATGCCCCCTCACCCCTGAGGCGAAGCGGGCCCCACTGGCAAGGCGAAAGGGGTGCTACCTCCCACGTGGCTGATCCCTGTCCATATCTCTATGCGGACAGCCTGGGGAATGTGAAAAGGCGGCCGCTTCCGTACACTGAGCCCGCCATGATCATCCTCGAGGCGAGATTAACTCTTCGAAGTCCGTGTGGAAAGCCGCATCATCATTACCTTTCACAGCGGTGACATCAGCGAAGTCCCATCATTGGCCAGAGGCGTATCGTATCACGCTCTGGGCAACCATTGAGGTGAGCCAGCCTATGGTGGGGATCCATGTGGCTGAGAGACAAGGCGGGACAATTTGAAACCCAATAAAACTCGAACGGGGGTTGAATTTGGCCACACCACTGCTGTCATCGTCGTCTTCCTCTGAGCCTCTGCGTCTTGGTCTCCCCTGCAACCCGAGAACCTGCGCTTAGCTTCTCTTCCTTCAGGTCAGCTTTTTGTCTCTTCTAGACGCCTCCATTCCTTCTTTTGTCCATGAGTTCCCCATCTTGGACCTCGGAGGACGATTCGGAGAATCGTTCTCCCTTTGAGAGGCACTGCACCTCTCCTGTTCCTTCCCCCTCTCCTCCACTTGAGTGGTCCACCAATTCGGAGGACCGCGTCTCTCTGGCCCAGCGGCGGGTCACTGGTAAGGCTCCATCGAGGAGCCGCCGGTCATAGGCCGGCACCTCCTCGAGGGTGGAGTCCCCGGAGGGGACCGCTTCTACGGTAACAGGCCAGGATTTGGCAAAAATCCAGGCCCGTTATCAGATTCCCCGGGATGTTGAGCTTTTCCTGCCGATTCCCAATGATAGAGTCATCTCCTCCCGATCCGGCCGAGTGGCCATTTATGAGATTTGTCTGAAGGCAGGCCTTCGCCCACCCTTTCCTCCCTTTTTCGCCAACCTCCTTGAATACTATTCCTTGACTCCTTCCCAGTTGGTCCGAAATTCCTATCGAGTCATTAGTGCCTTTGTCGTTCTCTGTCATCGCCTTGGCATCACCCCCCGAATCTCCCTTTTTGGTCTTTTTATATCTTCGGTCCCAAAGGGTTGGTGGCTGTTCCAGCCCCGACCCAACCGGGTCCTCAAGCTTTTCCTTCCTTCTTCAATCAAGGGATGGAAATCCCGATTCTTTTTTGCCAGCCTAGACCAAGTCAGGCCCCGGTGGGGAAACCCCGACCTTCGAGGCAACGCGAACTCCGCCGTCCACCCTGGAGACCGGGAAGCGTTGGGTCAGTTGTTGGCCGCCAAGATCCCTCGATACACCCTGCTCCTGACAGAAGATAACCTCCAGTTGGCGGGTCTTATCTCCTACCGGGGTAAGCCATTTCCATACTTAGCCAAAGTTTTGCTTGGTTTCACTCTCTATTTTTTTTGACCTTGACCGATATCATACAGCCATGAAGATCTCGATCCATAGACTCCTGAAGGCCGTCTCCAAGAAGAGGGCCCGGGAAGGGCCGAGTGAAGGCCAGCAAGCCTCGGCCCCAAAACGCCCGACAGCTCAGGTCCTCCGAACATCAGCACCGCAAGACCCCCCAGTCGCTTTGGAGATCGACCTCACAGCCGACACCCCGCCAGAGAGGGCGGCGACCGAGGGGGTACCAATGGAGGGGCCAGCTGCAGAGGAGCCGACAATGGTGGAGGAGCCCACAGTAGCGGAGGAGCTCCCTGCCCCTGGTGAACCAACTCCACCCGAGGCAGTCAGGAATTGGGGCGAAGGGCCATCAGGGACAGCAAGCCCACCCCGAGAGGACGTTGAGGAGCAGCCCGCACGCCGAGTCGGAGAATGCTGAGGCAGCCGAACGGAGCAGGGCCAAACCAGGGCCGCCCCGGGACTCCATCCTGAATGATGGGCATTGGGCAGAGCGGGTCCTTTCTCCAATTTTCATGCCCGAGGTCCTGGAAGAGCTTAGCCATCTGAAGGCGGGTACGTTCTTCCGGAAGTCCTACGCGGCCTTTGTCAGAGTAAGTGGTCCTGCCACCCTTTGCTTCTATACTTCCCTCTTTTTTTTTTTTTGACCTGGAGCTTGCATGCAGCGTGTGCATTCCCTAAGGGCCGCGAGGGAGGTGATCCACGGTGGGAAGGCCCTTCTGCGCGAGGCACAGAAGAAGGTCGAAGAGGCCCGGCATCGCGCGGAGGCGGCTGAAGGGGCGCTAGAGTCGGCCAGAACCGCTCGGGCCAATGAAATAAGGGCCGCTGAGAGCCGAGCGGAGGCTGAGGCCAACCGTCTGCGGGCGGCGCTCCTCCAGATGACGGAAGCTGAAAACGTCATGATGGCCAGAGACCTGCACATCTCTGAGCTGACCCTGGCCATCCAAGAAATCGAGGGTCGGGCGGCCGCGGCTGCGGAGAGAGTAGGATCGGCGGAGGATAAGGCAAGGGCCGTAGAGGAAAAGGCAACGACAGCGGAGGAAAAAGCAAGGGCCGCGGAGGAAAAGGCAAGGGCAGCGGAGGAGAAGGCGAACCAAGCCGAGGAGGAGGTGAGCCGCGCCCAAGAGGCCGAGAGGGCTGCAGCGGCAGCCCTCGCTGCGGAGGAAGGAGCTCGGGCCGTTGAGGTGGAAGCCGCCATCATGGCCAGGACCGTCGAAGTCATAGAAGAATACAAAGCGTCCGAGCGCTTTGCAGATGACCTGGCAGAAGCCTCGACGGCGGTGTTTCTTCAAGGGTTCCAGCACGGAAGGAGAAAATTGCTAGGGACTTGAACTTTCCCCAAGCCCTGGAAGTCGAACCATATCACTTCTCGGATTTGGCCCCCTTCGATGATGAGCCCGCGCCGGCTGAACCGTGAGCCTCCTTGTATTTTTTATTTTTGCAAGTCCGACTATGTCGGCGTTTTATAATCACGTCAAATTAATGAAATATCTTTTTCCTCCAAGATAAATTATCTATCTGCGACCCTTGTCCCAAATTCATTGGTTGATGATGCGCGACCTCTCGGTCCTATTAGTGCCAGGGGATAACTCTCAATTCATGCGTAAATTACTCCATCTTAGCCATCTAGGACCGAAACTCGGGGCCAGGAAGGATAGGCTTCCTGGGGTTGAAGCACCGGACTTTGAAGGTTGAAGTAGGCGGGTTCCTAAGGACCGATGGCACACCGCTCTGCCTTGGGTATGGCGGGCCTTGTGCCTGGTTGGCACATGGCTTTAGGTGCCGTCGGGAGTCGGGCTTTATGCCTGGCTGGTCCAGGGCTTTAGGTGCCGACGGGAGTCGGGCTTTATGCCTGGCTGGTCCAGGGCTTTAGGTGCCGGCGGGTGTCGGGCTTTATGCCTGGCTGGTTCAGGGCTTTAGGTGCCGGCGGGTGTCGGGCTTTATGCCTGGCTGGTCCAGGGCTTTAGGTGCCGACGGGTGTCGGGCTTTAAGCCTGGCTGGTCCAGGGCTTTAGGTGCCGACGGGGGTCAGGCTTTATGCTTGGCTAGTCTAGGGCTTTAGGTGCCGACGGGTGTCGGGCTTTATGCTTGGCTGGTCCAGGGCTTTAGGTGCCGGCGGGTGTCGGGCTTTATGCCTGGCTGGTCCAGGGCTTTAGGTGCCGACGGGTGTCGGGCTTTATGCCTGGCTGGTCTAGGGCTTTAGGTGCCGACGGGTGTCGGGCTTTATGCCTGGCTGGTCCAGGGCTTTAGGTGCCGACAGGGGTCGGGCTTTATGCCTGGCTGGTCCAGGGCTTTAGGTGCCGACGGGTGTCGGGCTTTATGCCTGGCTGGTCCAGGGCTTTAGGTGCCGACGGGTGTCGGGCTTTATGCCTGGCTGGTCCAGGGCTTTAGGCAAAAGAACTCAGAAGCTAGAATTGAAATTCGTTAATATAGAATGAGGGGCGAAGGCCCAAAGAATACAGGATTTAATGTGAGGAAAGATACGCTACTTATAATACCGACGAAGGTTGTCTGCATTCCACGTCCGGGAAAGTGGCTTCCCATCAAGCTCTTCAATCTTGTAAGCTCCGTGCCGAAGTGTCTTGGCGATCCGATAGGGTCCTTCCCAGTTCGGGGCTAGCTTGCCCCCCTCCATCGGCTTTGAGACTTCAGCCCGTCGGAGGACCAGGTCTCTCGGCAAGAAAGTCTTGGGACGTACGCGGGCGTTGTAGTATCTGGCAGCTCATTATTGGTAGACCACCATCCGCAATCGCAATCGGTCCCGTACTTCCTCCACCAGGTCAAGGTTGGCCCGCAGCCGGTCCGAGTTATCTTTCTCATCATACGACTCCACCTGAGGACTCGGGGAGCCTATCTCCACTGGGATAACAGCTTCGGACCCGAAAACCAGGCTAAACGGAGTCTCTCCGGTGGGGGCTTGTGGCGTTGTATGGTAGGCCCACAGCACGTTGTGAAGCTCCTTCACCCATCGCCCTTTGCAATCATCTAGCCAGGTTCTCAATCCTTGGAGAATGATGTGATTGGTCACTTCGGCCTCGCCATTAGTCTGGGGGTGTCCGACAGAAGTGAACCTCTGGTAGATGCCAAGTTTGGTGCAGAACTCCCGGAAAGGCGCATTATCAAACTGCCGGCCATTGTTGGTGACCAAGGTATGGGGTAGCCCGAATCGGCATATGATGGACTTTCAAAAAAAGGATCTCACCTTGTTTTCAGTAATTTTAGCAAGAGCTTCGGCTTCAATCCACTTGGTGAAGTGATCAACGGCAACCAGGAGGAACTTGCGCTGTCCGAAGGCCAGAGGGAATGGTCCCAAGATATCCATACCCCACTGAGTGAATAGCCAAGGTGCCACCAAAGGAGTCAGCTGAGACGTCGGCTGTCGCTGAATATTGGCGTGGCGCTGGCAGCTATCACATTTCTTGACAAGCTCGGCCGCGTCTTCCTTCATGGTGAGCCAGTAATATCCCTGTCGTAGGGCCTTATAGGCTAGGGCTCTGCCCCCCAGATAACTTCCACAGATGCCTTCGTGGATCTTTCGCAAGATGTAATCTGCTTTAGCTGGCCCTACGCACTTGAGGACCGAGTATGAAAATGACCTTCGATAGAGTCTCCCGTCCATTATCAGGAACCTTGGAGCCCGCCGCTTGAGTAATCTAGCTTCTGCAGGGTCTTCAGGGAGAGTGTCGTCGGTCAAATATCATACATAGACGTCCATCCAAGAGGGCCCCTGCTCAACTGGCAATGCTTCTTCCGCCGCTTCAATGCTTGGGGCCTGCAGGTGCTCCACATACGTTCTTCCCAGGGTCCCGTCGGCCGAGGTGGCTAGTCGGATAATGCATCAGCCCTAGCGTTCTCTGCCCGGGGAATGTAGTTGACATGAAAGTAAGAGAACCGAGAGGCCTGGGACGCACCTCGCTTAAGTAGCATGACATGGTTGGGTCTCTGGCCTCATACTCTCCAGCAACCTGCCTGGAGACAAGTTGGGAATCTGTGAAGGCTCTCAGACGCTCTGCCCCAAGCTCCTTGGCCAGTTTCATCCCCGCCAGCAGGGCCTCATACTCCGCCTGATTATTGGTGGCTGAGAACAGGAACCGGAGGGCATACTCTACTACCTCCCCCTCGGGGCTTGCGAGGATAAGTCTAGCTTCGCTTCCTTAAGAGTTAGCCGCTCCATCCACATGTAGGATCCACTCTTCTCCTTCCGCTCCCCCGTCGAGGGTGGCTCAACGCGCACCTCCGGATGCGACTCTTCATGGCCCTCCTCAGTCCAGGTACACTTGACCAAAAAATCAGCTAATACTTGGGACTTCATGGCAAACCTTGGCCGGATGGATAAATCAAACTCGCTCAGTTTAACGGCCCACTTGGCTAACCGTCCCGAGGTGTTAGGACAGGATAGAATAGTTCGGAGAGGTTGGTCCGTGAGCACCACGATGGAGTGAGCTTGGAAATAGGGTCAGAAGCGCTGTGCGAAGACCACCAAGGCGAAGATGATCTTCTCAGTCCTGGTGTATCTGGTCTCGGTATCATGAAGCACCTTACTGATGTAATAGACTGGCCTCTGCACTACGTACAAGCACAGAGCTGACGGCCTTGGGGGAGGCTGCCAGATACAGAAAAAGCTCCTCCCCGCTCCTTGGCTTAGATAGTAACGGGGGAGTGGATAGAAATTGATTCAATTCCTCGAAGGCGTCCTGGCACTCCTTTGTCCATTCGAAGCCGTTGACCTTGTGCAACGCCTTGAAGAAGGGCAGGCATCTCTCCGCTGATCTTGACATGAAGCGACTCAGGGCTGCCACCCTCTCGGTCAAGCGCTGCACCTCTTTTTTGTTAGCCGGGGGCCTCATATCCAGGATGGCCCGGATCTTGTCAGGATTGGCTTCGATCCCGCGCTGAGTCACCATGAAGCCCAAGAACTTACCCGCTGCAACCCCAAAGGCACACTTATGGGGGTTCAGTCTCATCCGATATTGGCGCAGGTTGCTGAAGGTTTCCGCAAGATCAACGACGTGGTCAGCCGCATAGGCGCTCTTGGTTAACATATCATCCACATACACCTCCATGTTGCGCCCAATCTCGCCCTTAAAGACCTTATTCATCAACCTCTGATAAGTTGCCCCGGTATTCTTCAGCCTAAACGGCATCACTTTGTAGCAGTAAATTCCTTTTTCGGTAACAAAGGAAGTGACCTCTTCATCAGCTGGGTCCATCCTTATTTGGTTGTACCCCAAAAATGCATCTATGAAGCTAAGGGCCTCGTGCCCGGACGTAGCATCCACTAGCTGATCGATCCGGAGCAGCGGGAAGCTATCCTTGGGGCACGCCTTTTGAGATCGGTGAAGTCCACGCACATCCTTCAGCCCCCACTGGCCTTACGCACTATCACGACATTCGCCACCAGTCGGGGTAGTGCACTTCACGGATATGACCGGCCGCCAGGAGCTTTCGCACCTCTTTGTCCACGGCCTTCTGTCTATCTGAGGCAAAACTTCTCTTCTTTTGTCGAATGGGGCAGCACCCAGGCTTGATATTGAGCCGGTGGGTGATCACCTCCTCAGGGATGCCCGGCATGTCCGACGCCGAGCAGGCGAAGATGTCATCGTTGGCCGTAGGAAAGCGAGGAGCCAATCGCGAGCCTCCTCCGGGAGCAAAGCTCCGATGCGGATCGTTCTTGCCGGGTCCTCCCCGAGAGGGAAGGTCAGTAGACGCTCAACCGGTTCTCCTCTCCTCTCCAGGTCCCGGGGGTCCAACACCTCTGGCGCGGGCGCAGGCATCACCTCCTACGGTCCTGAGACATGTGGCAGCAAAGTGGGGGCGGGTTCCACTCCCCCTACATCTCCCCGACCCCTCCTCTGGCGGGAAACCTCACAAGGAGCCTCTTAGTAGAGATGACGGCGTCCAAGAGGTTGAGTCCGGGCCTTCCGAGGATAGCGTTGTAGGCAAGGGGCACCCGGACCACTAGGAAGCTCATGAGGACCATGCTTTGGTGCGGGGCCGTGCCAGTCGTAACAGAAGGGTGATCTCCCCCTCAACTTGCACGGAGTCTCCTGTGAACCCCATCAAGGGTGTGGTGATAGGTCAAAGCAGGTCAGATGATAAACTCATGCGAACAAAAGCATCGTAATTCAAAATGTTCACCGAGCTCCCGCTATCGACCAAAATTCTTTTTACAGGGTGTTTGGCTATCGTCATGGATACGACGACACTATCATTATTTTCATTGACTACCTCCTCTAAGTCCCTTTTAGAAAAAGGGATTACAGAGTCTAACTCCCCCTCCTCTCTCGGCCTCTTGGCGGTCCACCTGCCCCCCAGGAAATCATTGCCACCGTCTTCTCAGTTGGAGCATTGTCGATCATCGGCGGCGGGGGGCGCTGACGGGCCAGGAGCTCCCAGTTGTTCGTCTGGACGAACTTTCCCAGGTGGCCTCGTTGGATAAGGTCTTCTATTGCCTTTTTCAGCTGACGACAGTCGTCAGTGTCATGGCCATGATCCCGGTGATAACGACAGTAGAGGTTCTTGTTGCGGGGGATCTTGGGTTTATTGGAGGAGGGCGCTGAAGATAAGGCTCTCCTTCAATCTCGAGCAGGATCTGCGATATCGGGGCGAGCAGTGAGGTGTCTGGTCCATCTCTTGGTGCAGGGGCTCGGGGACGGTTGTCTGGCCGGTGAGGAGGCTCAGGTCTTCTGGGGCGAGCTTCGACAGGTTCCGGTCGGGCCGGTTTCTTGGAGATGCTCCCACTAGCCTCGCGTCGGGAGGAGTCGACTTCGTCAGCCCGAATGTATTTCTGGCCCGGGTCAAGAGCTCGGCGTAGGAGCCGGCGGCTTCTTGTCAAGGGAGTATGCGAAGCGAGACGGGCAAAGCCCTCGCTTCAAGCCAAAGTGGTCACGGAGTCTTCAAGATTGTAGACTTCCAGGGCAGCCTCTTTGAACCGTGCGACGTAGTTCCGAAGGGACTCGCCACCCTTTTGCTGGACGGAGAAGAGGCTATCGGCTACCCTTGGAATCTTCCTGCAGGCATCAAAGTGGGCCAGGAAGGCCCTCTCCAGCTGACGGAAGGAATCGATGCTTCGCGGCGGCAAGCGGGAGTACCAGGCTCGGGCAGCTTTCTTCAAGGTGGCTAGGAAAGCGATGCACATGAGCGAATCAGTTGCCCCCTGGACCTGCATAAGAACCTTGTAACTCTTCAGGTGGTCCAGGGGGTCCGTGGTCCTGTCATAAGGGTCCAGCTGAGCGAGACGAAATGAGTGGAGATATGCTCCTCCATGATGCGGCGAGACAGCGGTGGGCGGCTTTCATAATCCGTCTCTAGAGGGTTGGTAATCCGGCGGCTGAGCTCTTCCAACCGCTGGTTGTACTCATCAAGTCTTCGCTCCGCTCGGCGGGCTACCCCGCCATCGAATGATCCTTCCCTCGAAGAGTCTGAGGAAGAGGCGACGGGGAGGCCGACGGGGACGCTCCGCCTCCCTCTCATGCCGTCGCTTGGGGGACGCGCTGACGCGGCGAGAGGGTGAGCGGGGCCGCTTTGAGGCCTCGCGGCGGTGAGGCTTAGGTGAAGTGCGCGAGGGCAGGCTTTTCGGGCAGGAGACCTCCTCGAATTGAGTGCTGACTAGGCTGAGGGACTCCTGGCACCGATGGGTAGGGTTCTGGTTACCGTGCAATCACCGCCTGATGTTGCAGGCCTTGGACCATTGTGGCCAAGGATTGAACTTGCGCGGCAAGAGCAGCAAACCGATCTTCCTGAAACTGTTGTACCAGTGCTGGTGCAGGTGCGTCGGCTGGAGTGGCTGAGGGGCTAATACGGGCTGATCAGCCCTTTGACGCTGCCCCCCAGCGTGACTGGTGGTGGCCTCTCGTGCACGAGTCGTCACCATTGTTTTAGAGCTTGAGGAGGAAAAAGTCAATAACAGGTTCAAGGCTATTCTTTTCTTATATCCCCCATACCTGGCGCCAATCTGATGACGCCAAGTTACCTTCTTCAAGCGTCGGGGAAGACGGACGTCCTTCTCTCCGGACCCCTGCAAGAAAAGTCCCCGAAGACCGGATGCTCCGGTGGGGACCCTCCGACGCTCAAGTTAGTCACTTGGGATCAGACGAGAACTGCTCAGCGAAGGGAGCTGAAATAGTTAGGGTTTTAGCTAGTAGGAAGAAAACTAGAAAACCAGAGTTCAAGGATCCTACTCACAATGCGGGCGCGTGCGTTTATACCTGTTCGAATGTCTCATCTATCCGCTCCGAAAGATTGCTGTCGTACCGTCACTGTGCGCACCGGAGGCTCCCTGCGTTACCTGTCAATAGGGCTTTACAGGTGTCTAGCAGCCACTGTTGCATTTGGTGCGCGCCGTTGCTTGATATGACATCGCACAATTGCAAGTGGTAGTGAATCGTACTCCATAACGGGGCATGGTCATGCACGGTAACACATGTAATGCACCATACGCCGTTATGAGGTGGCCGCAAGCAGCCACGGGCGCACGGCGGGTCACGTGGGTGCGCCAGTGGCCCGAAGTTGTCATTTGGTTCGAAGGCTGGTTCACGTTGAACGTTGCCCCCGCACCCTGGGACCGAAGGGGGTCTCGGGGGTGAGATGACGTTTGTGCACCCGAGACCGGAGGGGGTCTCGGGGGTGAGATGATGCTTGTGCACCCCGAGACCGGAGGGAGGGTCTCGGGTTGAGATGTGGCCTCACCCCGAGACCGGAGGGGGTCTCGGGGTGAGATGATGCTTGTGCACCCCGAGACTGGAGGGGGGTCTCGGGGTTGAGATGCAGTGGCCTCACCCCGAGACCGGAGGGGGTCTCGGGGGTGAGATGATGCTTGTGCACCCCGAGACCGGAGGGGGGTCTCGGGGTTGAGATGGAGTGACCTCACCCCGAGACCGAAGGGGGTCTCGGGGGTGAGATGATGCTTGTGCACCCCAAGACCGGAGGAGGGTCTCGGGGTTGAGATGTGGTGACCTCACCCTGAGATCGAGGGGGTCTCGACGGTGAGATGATGCTTGTGCACCCCGAGACCGGAGGAGGGTCTCGGGGTTGAGATGCGGTGACCTCACCCCGAGACGGAAGGGGCCTCGGGGTGAGATGATGCTTGCGCACCCCGAGACCAGAGGGGTGTCTCGGGGTTGAGATGCAGTGACCTCACCCCGAGACCGAAGGGGTCACGGGGGTGAGATGATGCTTGTGCACCCCGAGACCGGAGGGGGGTCTCGGGGTTGAGATGCAGTGACCTCACCCGATCGGAGGGGGTCTCGGGGGTGAGATGATGCTTGTGCACCCCGAGACCGGAGGGGGTCTCGGGGTTGAGATGCAGTGACCTCACCCCGAGACCGGAGGGGGTCTCGGGGGTGAGATGATGCTTATGCACCCCGAGACCGAGGAGGGTCTCGGGGTTGAGATGCGGTGACCTCGCCCCGAGACCGGAGGGGTCTCGAGGGTGAGATGATGCTTGTGCACCCCGAGACCGAGGAGGGTCTCGGGGTTGAGATGCGGTGACCTCGCCCGAGACCGGAGGGGGAGGGTGATGATGCTTGTGCACCCCGAGACCGAAGGAGGGTCTCGGGGTTGAGATGCGGTGACCTCATCCCCAGACCGGAGGGGGCCTTGGGGGTGATGATGCTTGCGCACCCCGAGACCGGAGGGGGTCTCGGGGTTGAGATGCGGTGACCTCACCCCCAGACTGGAGGAGGTCGGGGGTGAGATGATGCTTGCGCACCCCGAGACCGGAGGGGGGTCTCGGGGTTGAGATGCAGTGACCTCACCCCGAGACCGGAGGGGGTCTCGGGGGTGAGATGATGCTTGTGCACCCCGAGACCGAAGGGGGGTCTCGGGGTTGAGATGTTCGGGGTCTTACCGATGTTCGGCAGAGCTAAGGGTTGAATGACTCCGTGGAGATGGAGTCCACCAGGCGGACGCTTGGCGGAACCAACGCTGATGTCGGATAAGGAGGTTCCGGGGTTAGGGGAGGACCTCTGTTAGCTGCTGTTACCATCTATTCTAACGGCGCTGGATTAGCCACATCAGCAGTAATGATGATAGAGACATAAAGGTGGTTGGAGTAGCGATATCGATAGTAGTGGTGAAGGTGCCAGTGATATAACAACATTAAGGTGATAGTAGCTATAATAATAGTGATTGAGGCATCAGTAGTGTGATGGTAACGGTAATAATAGCAGTGATGGTGTAGCAAAGAATGGGGTGGTGGCAATGACGGTGGTGTGACCGAGGAGGTAGGGGTGGTGACAAAAATGGTTGTGATGATGGTTGCAACAATAGTAGCGATGATAGTGGTGGTGATTGAGATAATGATAGTGACAATAACGACAATAGTTATGGTAGAGATGACAATGGCAGTAGTGGTAGTAATAATGGTATGGTGGAGGTAATGTTAATGGTGGTAGATTGTATGAGTTTCTTAATTTTTGAAAATGGTGAAGGTAAAAATTGTTACTTTTATTGTTTTAGAAATAATGAAAATAACTAGTGAAAAATAAAAAAAAGATTTTTTTTGCTTGCTTTCCGTGATTCTGTTTTTAAAGTTAAACATAAGATATGAAATAATGCCGATCAAACCCTAATGTGCTGTCATTTGTTAGCAAGCTAATAGTTCAAATCACCAATCATAAGCAGTCTTTTCTTTCCATTTGTAGGTTTGAAAGTGGGCAAAGTTGAAGTGAAGATGATGCACTACATGAGGTGTGAGTCAATAAAACAGATCAGGAAAACTAATTCAGAAATATGCAAGATTAGCATGGTAAAATTGGGATACTCTGTATCCCAGAATTGTGATCTGGCAAATAATTGTCATTGTAGAAGTGTAGAATTATGCATCTCTGCTCAGCTGTCTGTTGGACCTTTTAATAAGATTTATTTGGATGATTAGTTGAAATTTACTCACTGTATGCTTTGTTACACTGTCTTCTTGCCATACTTAAATCATGGAATTCCTTGTTACATCAGCAAATTTATAGTACATTAAGTTTGTCCCTTCTATGCTAGTCCAACTTGCTTAAGAATTTGGCACCAATCAAAGTTTATCTTCTGCTTGTTTTGAAGACCGACTACTTGTTATTTTACTAGAAAGTTCTTCTAATCAATCACGTTTTGTAGATATGGTTCTCCAAGTATGAGTGACCTTGAGGCCTTCTCTGCTGCTTATCAATCACGTTTGGATGAAGCTGAGCTTGCCGGAAAAATACCAAAGAACATATCCCTGGAGGTATTATACTTAATCATTGTTAAGCTGTTATGATGCAAGGGTGCATTCATTAAGAAGGCATTTTCCTTCCTGCTAGTTCTTGGCCTTGCTAATTATCAAAGAAAATCTCATGGGATACTGTCAATAACTTGAAGCTAATTCAATTATTATGCTTTCAAGGTGTCTTCCCCTGGTGTAGAGAGGGTTGTCCATGTCCCAGAAGAGCTTGAACGGTTCAAAGACTTGCCGATGTATGTCAAGTATTCCAGCATTGATGCTGAGACAACCTCACCTCAGGAAAACGATGGTGTCTTTAAACTTATTTCCTTTGACTTGGAATTATGCCAGTGCACTTGGGGTATAGCTGATGTGAGGATAAATAGACAGCAGGCAGGAAAGGGAAGGCCATTAAGCAAAAAACAAAGAGAATGGCGGCTGCAGACGCCATTTGAGTCCTTGCATCTGGTTCGATTGTATTCAGATTGTTGAGATATGGTTCAAACCGATGCTATTTTATATCACTGTGTTTTGATTATGATATCTTGGCTTTTACGTTATACAGTTGCAGTTGCCTGAGAACAAAGTTCATTAAAGCAGAATATTTTTGAGTAAAGTTCATTGAAGTAGAACAAAATAAATTTGTAAGGCTTCTGCTTTACTCTCAATGAAAATCTGGAGAAGTGGATGAAGTGGAGATGTGCTTGAGGACTGTTTCATGGTGGCCATGCGGTTGGTGAGACTGATGGGAAACCGCTAAGCTTGGTCTCACTGTTATATCCTAGAAACTTTCTCAGCACATATGGAAAGTGTTTGGAAATCTCAAGAGGATTGAGGTTGAAGAACTTTAGATGATGATACCATGTTGCTTAAGGAGTTCAATATCAGTGGAGAATAAATTGATGTAAAATATGCATGAAATGTTTCCTATGAGGTGGACCAGAGTGCTATTTTTTATCATGGAAAGTGGAAAATCATAAGAAAACTAAGAAATTCAATTTTTTTTAAAAAAAATAAAACAGACTGTCAAATTTTGTAACAGCTCTTTGATGGGCTAGAAAATTGTGTAGCAAACCATAGTTGGAAGGGCACTACTGATTATAGATGTAGTTCTAAACATTGATTTATGTTTTTCTTTTGTTGATCTAATCTCCTTGTAACCATACCACTTGAATGTCTCCTTTTTCCCTTTGATACATTGAAATCAATCATATCATAAAGGGAGAGTGGATCTATTTGATGCCCCTCCTAAAAGTACTACCATATGAAAAGGTTTGAGAATATTTTCATAAAACCTTATGAAGGTCATTGCCTTTTTCTTAAGGAAAAAAGTCCTCAACATTGACATTTAAAACAAGTTGTGTGGCAACTCTTGGCATATATGTCATTAAAAAGGTGTTTTTATATTTAACAAGTTTAAGCATTTTTCTGTCCAGCCTCTTAACCTTCATTTTATTTTTATTCCAAACTTTTTGATTTCAACATCAGCAAAATTGCAAAAGCATAAAGCGTTAATGCTTGTCACTCTACTTCACCTTCTTTTTATTATCTTCAAAAAGTTGAGCAGTGTCTTTCCTTCAGCTCTTATATCTATGTTTCCTTCCCTTTTTTTTTCCTTTATCTTTTTCAAAAAAAAAAAAAAGAAGAAAAAGCTAGAGAGTCATCACCAGAGTTTGAGTTCTTGGCATTTCTGGAGTGAAGAGATAAGAAGTGTTTAAGCATCCATTGGCTAGCATGTTTAGAAATGAATTAAGATAAGAAGTGTTAAGCATGTATGCATGCTAGTAGTGCAGGCAAAAATAGATTACTTGCCAATATGAACCCCACACAAAAACTTTAATTTGAATAGACCATCCAAAACCTTCCCTGCTATGTGGGCTGTGATAAAAGGAACCACTTAAATATATATATATATATATATATATATATATATATATATATATATATATATATATATATATATATATATATATATCTCGATATTTGCTTTAAGATTCTTCATGACACATGAATAACCTTCATACTTTGCAAGAGATCTATGTTCGCCATCATTTTTTCAATACAATTTTGGGATCTAATAAGGTGCAACACACTACATATGCTGCTTGTTAAGTAGAGCATCAGATAATAAACATCTAAAGGACTATTTTAAGTTCTGTAAAAGAAGTGGTGGAATAAGAAAAGAATGGATTACCTTCTCTTACATACACACTTGTACATGAAGTATGTCCTAAAAAATATTTTATTGATGCACATTGGGAAGTTGGTTTTTATATGTTGTCTTTTACTAGCGAAAGGCCCGTGTGCAGATAAAATATTCTTCATGCCTAATGCCAGAGGAGGAAATTTAGCCACCCAAAGGGACCAAAAAGGGGTTCATCCAATGAATCTTTGCAAACGGACTATAGATGAGTCAAATGTTGGAACTTGAGCAACCTACGAGCACTAAGAAAAAAAAAAAAAAAAAAAGAGACAATTTCCTACTAAACCTCCCATTAATTACGCCTATTACAATACCAATCTTCTGGGAACTTGCCAGTAGAGCACCCCCAACTCATCAGAGCAAATCCATGGGCCCAACTTGGAACCAAACATTCCAACGAGAAATCCAAAACTGGAATCTTTTGCATTGACCTCGTCATCCAGCACCGATGGACTCCACCAGCAATCCTTTCCCACTTCAGCGCCAGAGCACCATCCCGGCATCGGCTGTAGCACCCTGTCCTCTTGCTCCAAGTGGGTTGGTGGTACACCCAGTCTCAGAGGGGATCCAATCCCCACTTTCTTAACATATCAGAATGGCCTGGCCAAAGTGAGCTTGGGTTAAGATTTTTGGATGCAGCAGGAACAAAATGTTTGAGATAGAAATTATAATATTTTAAAATTTATTTTACATCAAATAAAAAAGAAAAAAAATTTAAGCACTTATAATTAAAATTCATCTATTTAATTATCTTTCACTGAAATTTTGAGGATCACGTAGTTTTGATCCGTTAACAAATAGGTTTGGATATTACAGTATCAAAGCTGAGTATGCAAAAATTGATAGATAGCAAAAAAAAAAAAAAAAAAAAAGGATTACCCATGAAATGAAAATAGAGTCCTTTTATAGTGTATAGTCATCCTTGCAGCACTAACGAACTAACTCAAAGTAAATTCTGTATAGCTTATGAGATGCGATGAGAAGGTGGCATTATAAGGGATGAGATTATACTATTCAAAAATTATTTTATATCATATGAAAAAGAGAAGATTTAAATGTTTATAATTTAAATTCATCTACTATCAATTGGATTCGCTAACAAATTAATCAATTGAATCAGTAAATAAACGTAAAACATTACAGGAGTCATACCATTAAAATTTGTTATGCATAAAAGACCCATTTTTTCATGAGGATTTGCACCCATTGTCCTTAACTTGCCCCGGCGACTAGGCCGTTGCTTAGTTTTGTAAGGTGTGGTGTGAGAGTGCTCATTATTATTATCATTATTATTATTATTATTATTATTATTATTATTATTATTATTTAATGGACGAATTTTTCTAACGTACCTTCCTATCTCCATCATGTATTGTATTTTACTTTTATAATGGCCAAACAGCCTTGTCAGGACTTTACAAGTCAAAAGTACACGCCATCAAGATAGGTTCAAAACGATAATAATTTTTTGGCTACTACGAAGGAAATAGATTCAAATTTCAGGCGCGACCGTAAAAATATCATGGGATATTTTGCGAGACAAGATCAAGATGCAATTTCATATGTCCTGCTAGTGGAACATGATCTTTCAAAGGAAAAAGATTGATTGGGAGTGGACCACTATCAATATTTCTTTTGTATTTAAAATGAATGTGGGAACTAGATAGTTGAATGATGATTGGATTCATCAAAATGCAAACAATAAATAATGCATCTTAACGTGTGATTTTTCTCAATAGTATGGTTATAATTTTGTAGATCTTGCCCTATAAAGAATGGTTTCCATTTAAGCTAACATGAATGTTAAATATGTCTTGAATTTTATATATCGGGTCCGATTTTTTGACCCAACCCGATATTCTTGTTGAGACCGGACCAAACCGGTCCGATAGGATTTATTTTATGGAAGTATTTTTTTGGGGCGTATATATATATACGTGTGAAAACTTCTGTAATGTTAGACCTCCTCTTTTTGATAATGAATTTTGTTTGCCTTGCCCGTGGATCACCATGATCGAACCACGTAAATTCTTGGTGTTCCTTTGTTTGTTTATTGTTTGATTTGTTTATTGAATCTGATTTCCGCAACAAACTGGTATCAGAGCTTTGGTTCGGAAATAATTTTGTTGAAAAAAAAAGGATAAACCAAAAACCCTAATCCTTTTTTTTTTGTCTCGTCTGGCTGCTTCTTCTTCATCTGGGCGGTGCGGCGACTTGGAGGGCGACGACGAAGGGGAAAACGGCTTCGTGGCTTTGGAAGCTCTCGTAAGGCACGGATTTCAGGCGGTGCTTTCGTCGAATTCCTCCCTCGCTCTCGCTTTCTCATTCTCCAACACCTTGCCTTATGCCGTAATCCATTCCTCGTGCGATCGCTTGTTTAATAAATGCCACCTCTGTCTTCCCCTCTTTCTGTGTCTCCTGTGGATTTTTGGAGATTTTGAAGGGCTCTGGAGGAGAGGCAGGAGGGAAGAAGGGGTTTTTGGAATTCGTCCTCGCGATCGCACGAGCCCAAGGCCCGTTGGGGTCTGATTCGCCATTCCGGTGGCGAATTCACCTGCCGTCATCGGTGTTGCCCTCTGTTCCCCGCCGCTGATCGGGAGGATCGTGTGGAGGACCGGAGAGATCTGGTCCGAGATTCGTTGGGATTCTCCGCTGGCTGGATGTTCTTGTACACAGCTCCATTCTTTGAAATCTCGAAGTTTTTGGATGCTAGATTGATAAGGAAGCGGCTTCTTCTGACGGCTGCCCGAAGCCTCTGGTTTTCAAGTATGAATGATGGCAGCCGACCGGTCGATGCTCGATTAGCATATCTTTGCAAGGGGTTTCTTCACCATCCAAAAGCTAGGGCTTTTGCACCGGATTTCAGCCTCCTCTGTTCCGTCCGTGAAGCTGTTCCCAGGATCTCTTCTACTTCTTCAATCCAAACGGAAAGATCGTTTCGTTCTTAGAAATTTTTGGGATGTCATCTTTGAAGTTTCAGATTGCACCATTTGATGGACAGAACAACTTCGGATTATGGAGAATAAAGATGAAGGCTTTATTGAAGCGAGAGGGTTCTGTTAGGGCACTGGATAATAATTATACATATGACATGACCACGGCTGAGATTGAAGAGATGGATGAGAAGGCGCATAGTGCGATCCAGTTGTCTCTAGAAGACAATGTTTTGCGAGAAGTCGCAGATGAGGAAACAGCGGCCGGTCTTTGAAAGAAACTGGAAAGTCTCTACATGAAGAAATCTTTAACATCGAGACTTTATTTGAAGCAGCGTCTTTATACCCTAAAGATGCGAGAAGGTACGCCTATTAAGGAACACTTGAATGAGTTTAATAAGATTGTTATGGATATGAAAAATCTAGATATTAAACTCGAGGAAGAAGATCAAGCTTTGATCGTGTTATGCTCATTGCCTGCCTCATACGAAAATTTTGTGAACTCGATGCTTTATGGACGTGAATCCATAACTCTAGAGGATGTTAAAGCATCCTTGAATTCTGCAGAATTGAGAACAAAATTGAATGGAAATACTAGTGGAGACATGGCAGATGGTTTATTCGTGAGAGGTAGGGCAAAGAATAAGGATAAAGCTTTTAGAAAGAAATCTGTTGGTCGTTCAAAATCTAGGCCACCTGGAGATACGACGAACGTTGAGTGCTACTATTGTCACAAGAAAGGACATTACAAGTCAGATTGTCCTGTGCTCAAGAGAAAGGATAAGCAACGTAGTCAACGTCAAGATGCGACGAATATTGCTGAGAAAGATGAGTCTAGTGTGTCAGACAGAGTTCTTACGACATGCTCTGTTGTTAGTTTTTCAAACGATGTTTGGATAATGGATACAGGAGCATCATATCACATGTGCCCAAATAGGGAATGGTTCACCACATACGAACCATTGAATGGTGAATCAGTTTTTATGGGAAATGATGCAGTATGTAAAATTATGGGAATTGGTACTGTTCAGATTAAGTGCCATGACAAAGTAGTGAGAACCTTGACTGAAGTTAGGCACATATCAGACTTAAAGAGAAACCTTATTTCTTTGAGCTGTTTGGATTCCATTGGGTGTATGTACTCAGGTGGAGGTGGAGTTCTAAAAGTCACAAAAGGCAATCTAGTTGTGATGAGAGGAAACAAGGTGAATCACTTGTATCATCTACAGGGTAGCATAGTTATGGGTTCTTCAATTGGCACAGCAAATTCTGTTTCTGCTGATGATAGAACAAAATTGTGGCATATGCGTTTGGGCCATATGAGTGAGCGTGGCATGACAGTTTTGAGTAAACGTGGTTTACTATGTGGTGAGCGGACATCCTCACTAGATTTCTGTGAGCACTGTGTTCTTGGCAAGCAGTGCAAGGTCAGTTTTAGTACAGGCACACATACAACGAAGGGTACACTCGACTACATACATTCTGATTTATGGGGACCAGCACAGGTTCCATCTAAGGGTGGTGCTCTTTACTTTGTGACATTTATTGACGATTATTCCAGAAAAGTTTGGGTTTATTTTCTGAAAAGAAAAAGTGAAGTGTTTGAAACCTTCAAGAAGTGGAAAGCCCTTGTTGAGAATCAGACAGGGAAGAAGATCAAACGTCTGAGGACCGATAACGGTCTTGAGTTCTGTGATGGTGATTTTAATGAATTCTGTGCAGATGCAGGTATCGTTCGACACCGTACAGTCAGGTACACTCCACAGCAAAATGGAGTGGCAGAAAGGATGAACAGAACTTTATTGGAGAGGGCAAGATGCATGCTCTCTAATGCTGGCATGGAAAAGGCTTTTTGGGCTGAAGCAGTTAACACGTCTTGCTATCTGGTTAATCGTTCTCCTTCAACAGCAATTGAATGCAAGACTCCTTTTGAGATGTGGTCAGGTAAGCCTTGTGATTATTCAAACCTAAAGGTTTTTGGATGCCCTGCTTACTATCATGTTAAGGATGGTAAACTTGAACCTAGAGCAAAGAAGTGTATCTTTGTTGGTTATGCTGATGGCGTGAAGGGTTATCGTCTGTGGTGCATAGAACCTAATTCACCTAAATTCATTATTAGTAGGGATGTTACTTTTAATGAAAAGTTTATGCTAGATCAAAGGAATGTTGTTGATGAGTCTGCAGGAAACCATGAGAGTGATACAAATGAGGTGGAGGTTCAGGTCGAGCTTCGAAAAAAAGGCTCTCAAAATGATTTGAGCGAGCAAATTGTTACTATTGATTCTAGTTCAGATGAGGAAGCTCTAGATGAGGTGGAGCAGCCATACTCTATTGCTACTGGCAGAGAAAGGAGGGAGATTCGAGCCCCTCAAAAATATGGGTTTTCTGATTTGGTGGCTTATGCTCTTACTACAGCAGAAGATATGGGTATTCAGGAACCATCTACTTATACTGAAGCTGTTACTTGTTCAGAATCAGAAAAGTGGACTGTTGCTATGGCTGAAGAACTGGAATCACTTCACAAGAACCAGACTTGGGACTTGGTGCCATTGCCTAAAGAAAAAAGAGCCATTGGGTGTAAATGGGTCTTTAAGAAAAAGGAAGGTATTCCAGGAGTTGAAATTAGTAAATGCAAGGCAAGACTTGTAGCTAAAGGTTACAATCAGAGGGAGGGAATTGATTATGATGAAGTGTTCTCTCCTGTTGTGAAACACACTTCTATTCGTGTGTTGCTGGCTATAGTTGCTCAATTTAACTTAGAGCTTGAGCAACTCGATGTGAAGACAGCCTTTTTGCATGGTGAGCTTGAGGAGACTATTTATATGGCCCAGCCTGAGGGCTATTATGTAGAAGGCAAGGAAGATCATGTATGTCGATTGAAGAAATCATTGTATGGTTTGAAGCAGTCTCGAAGACAGTGGTATAAAAGATTTGACAGTTTTATGATACGGAGCGGTTATCATAGGAGCAGCTATGATAGTTGTGTGTACTTCAGGAAGGTTTCAGATAAATCCTTTGTCTATCTCCTTTTATACGTGGATGACATGCTCATTGCTGCAAAGAACATGACAGATGTGTTGATCTTGAAGAAATGTCTCAGTAAGGAGTTTGAAATGAAAGATCTGGGTCCTGCCAAGAAGATCTTAGGAATGGAGATTCAGAGAAACAGAAAAGCAGGTAAGTTATATCTCTCACAGAGGAGATATATTGAGAAGGTACTTGAAAAGTTTGGCATGCAAAACTCTAAGCCTGTCAGTACACCTTTAGCATCACATTTTAGACTCTCAGCTATACATTCACCTCAGTCAGAGGTCAAGGAGGCTGCAATGTCTCCTGTCCCATACTCCAGTGCAGTTGGTAGCTTGATGTACGCTATGGTATGCACTCGTCCCGACATTGCGCAGGCAGTTAGTGTGGTTAGCAGATATATGGCACATCCTGGAAAGGTCCATTGGCAGGCAGTGAAATGGATACTTAGGTATCTTAGAGGCTCCACAAAATTGGGCCTAATGTTTGATAGAAATAGTTCTAACTGTACTTCTGTTGTGGGATTTGTGGATTCTGATTATGCTGGGGATATTGATAAGAGAAGATCTTTGACTGGCTATCTTTTCACATTATCTGGCTCGGCTATAAGTTGGAGATCAACCTTACAGTCGACAGTTGCTTTGTCTACAACAGAGGCAGAGTATATGGCAGCAGCAGAAGCAGTAAAAGAAGCTATTTGGTTACGAAATCTTGTTCAAGAACTTGGGCTCAAGCAGGAAGATAATTCAGTTGTCTTTTGTGACAATCAAAGTGCTATTTGCTTGATTAAAAATCAAGCATATCATGAGAGGACTAAGCACATTGATATCAAGTATCATTTTATTCGAGAGGCATTTACTGAGAGAAATATTGCAGTAAAGAAAGTAGATACTGCTGACAATCCTGCTGATATGCTGACCAAGATAGTTCCCGCCAACAAGTTTAAGCATTGCTTGGACTTGATTGGCATGCTTGTTTGAGGTTTGCTCCTTCTGGGGCTTGGTGGCGAGGTGAATGAAAGTTCTATTTTTTTTTTTTCTTGAAGTGGATATGTTTTTTCGTTGCATTCCTTGTTTCCTATACCGAGTTAGCTCACGTAGGCTTAGGGATGCTGGGAGAATATGTTCAACTTCTAGTTTGTTAAATTCAAGCCAAGGTGGAGATTTGTTAAATATGTTTGAATTTTATAAATCGGGTCCGGTTTTTTGACCCAACCCGATATTCTTGTTGAGACCGGACCAAACCGGTCCGATAGGGTTTATTTTATGAAAGTATTTTTTTGGGGCGTATATATATATACGTGTGAAAACTTCTGTAATGTTAGACCTTCTCTTTTTGATAATGAAATTTTGTTTGCCTTGCCCGTGGATGTAGATCACCATGATCGAACCACGTAAATTCTTGGTCTTCCTTTGTTTGTTTATTGTTTGATTTATTTATTGAATTTGATTTCCGCAACAATGAATTCATTCATTGATATAAAAATCTCGATAGAATGATATATCTACATTACCATTATAATTTTTCTCACATCTTGAAATATTTAAACTTTGTTGTTCTATTAGCTTATAAATAAAAAATATAAATAGCCATATGCAAATTGATAACAAATCTTTTTGAACTTATGAGGATTTATTTTGATAAACATGTTTGAAGTTTTAAATTTTAAATTATGAATTACATTGTTTCTTTTGACATGATACTATTCATTTTCAAGTTTGAAGATGGAAAGCTGTGAGATAACAAAAAGAGGAAGATTCGCTAATTTGAAAAGGACGTTGAGATTTTTAAAATCTTGTGGTGGTGGTTAAGAGCAGAAACTCCATTAATTAAAAAAAAAATGAAGATATGAAAAACGGAAAATCAAAATAAAAATTTTTTGAATACTCAAAGCACAACCAAACAAACACTATGTATCATTAAATCATATTTAGCAATTGTAAAGAATATAATTTATCATAATCTTTTAGTATATGACCTAATTTTTATTTACTCACATGATTAATTACTTTATTTACCTAATAAGCCAATCTATTGTCAATCTCAACAAACATATTTACTCTAGATCTCCTCATATTTTGTTATTGGTTCAGCTATTATCTTTTACATTATCATACAATACTATTCTTATGCTTTTAGGTAGTGTTTGATAGAAAAAATATTATCCATGAATAAGTGTACAATATAGAGTTTATCCTCTAGCTATCTCATTGATCATATAAATTCATAGGATAAATTTTTTTTTAACTCTTATTTGAAGGGATAACCAGTTATTCCTGCATTTTCTAGGGAATAAATTGATGGGATAACCCATGGTTAACCATAACCAGCTATTCCTGCATTTTCTAGGGAATAAATTGAGAGGATAACCCATGGTTAACCATGGGTTATCCCTCTAGTTAACTTTATTCCAGCTATCCTTTTTTTAGTTATGGCTTTTGGGAATAAGAGGGGATAAGGGATATCCCTCTTATTCCTATTTCAAACACTACCTTAAGATTGCAATTATTTACGGCATTATCGATAAATTAAACAGACAAAACATCATACAAATTATTTTATTTTATATGCTTAGCAGCAGATTGATTAAAAAAATAATCTAGGCCGGCCATGGTTGCAAGGGTCGTCAAACGTTGTCATTATAATTTTCTGAGCTCATGAGTATTATCGTCATGGAATTCCACCACATTCTAAGCTAAAAGAACCAACCATCTTGTCTGGCGGGCCCTTGGCAAGCAAAGCACGCTGTAGACTTTGGACTCGACTCCCTCGCCAACTTGCCATGTGGTCCCAAAATCCTCTTGGGGGATGCAGCCTCCGCCATGGTCCATGCCATCTTCTTCTATCTGATAGACTGATTCCTTCCATGCATGTGACCCCCTGCCAATCTCCAGCCCAGATATTAATCCCCCTCATCAATGCCTCACCATCCCATGGGCATGGCATAACACTCCTTTGTTTTCTAGCCCATAACTAGAATATTTCCGAACCTATCCATGACCAAAAAGCCAAAAGCCAATAGACAAAAGGAAAGGTGAAAAAGAAAAAAAGAAAAAAAGAAATCTATTAGGATTAGGATCAGGCCAACCATGAGAATAACATTCCAACGACACCTATTCCATCTGTGATTATTACACCAAGTGAAAAGGGTCATCCTCAAAGCCTACCAGTGGAGTGCCTAAGTTTTGTCTTATAATATTATTCTAGATAAAGTTAACCATAACCAATGTTATCCTCGGAATGAAATATATGTGCAACTAGAAACGAGTATAACCTTCCAAAAACCTTGTTTATGTCATCATTAGCTCAACAAAGTCCAACGCACATAGAACAACCCCCCTTCGTGAGCCACGACTACAGAGGCTCTGCCACGTGGCAAAAGGTGGTGAGGCCCCTCCCTAATTTTGTCCTAACGGCTCTTTCTTTCCTCCTCTCCTTTCTAGCCTCTTTATTAGATGAGAAGGCCTGGCCAGGCCACCCCCACCTTCAAATTTTTTCTAGTAGATATAGAGCAAAGGAGGAGGAGTCGTCCAACAACTAAGTAGCTAACTATTCTCTCTCTTGGGGCCGGTCCGCCCGATATTTCACGTGTGTATCTTAACTGAGCTCTTAAAAGATATTTGAATTCCATACGGTTTAGAATTCTCTTATCCTTTTCTCTTCTCACTCCTCTATTCTCTCTCTCTCGTTCTCTTTGCTTGTAGAGTGGAAGGGGAGTTGAAGGAAGGGAAGGGGTGGGGAGAGAGGAGAAAAAGGAGATGGAGTGGTCGAGATGTTGGCTTCTAATGTTGGTGGTGGTGGTGGTGGTGGGGAGGGGAGTGAAGGGGTATCCAGAGGAAGACTTGGTGGTCAGTCTACCAGGGCAGCCAGAGGTGGAGTTCAGGCAGTATGCAGGGTATGTGGATGTGGATGAGAAGGCAGGGAAGAGTCTCTTCTACTACTTTGCGGAGGCCGATGGCGATGCCGACAAGAAGCCCCTCACCCTCTGGCTTAATGGAGGTCTGTAAAGGATTTTTGCTTTCTTCTGTGATGACTCTGTTGGTGTCGTTGTTATTGTTATCTCAATTGACTAATTCTGTGGAAGACCGCAAAGTTCAGTCTTTTTTTTTTTTCTGGAAAAAAAAAACTTTTCTTTTACAGAACAATGGACATTGTTACGAGATCCATTAGATTTTTTTTTTTTTTCTGAGGTTGATTTTGTGTTGATAAGATTGCCCTGTTTAAGTTTCAAGCAGAGCAGTGTGTTTTTACTAATGCAAGATGGCTGTTTTATGGATGTGTTCGTAGTGTTCGTGATTGATTTTAAATATTCTGGTACTGTTGTATTAGTATTAGAGGTAAATACACATGCTGTAGGTTTGATCAAATGTTAATGGACAAGTTTGGAATATCTCACCTAGTTATTTTTTTCCCCGTCTCTCTCTCTATTTCTCCTTTTATTTGGTTCCACGCCTCATGTTATCTTATCCATTGTTTCTACGGACATGCCGATGAGTACGGTAGATCTTTTGACTCCTTTTGTCCTTTTTTTCCCCGTTCATCTTGTAATCATGGCTAGAACTCCTTGTAAATGTCTTTAAGTTTCGATGTAATTTTCTCTTTCTTTCCTTCAACTTAGTGCTTCCTGATGTGATTACTTATCCTTACTTTTTCTAGAACGAAGCTTTAATTTACCTTTTGTGGGGACGTTAGGCTCTCTTTTCTTTTTCCTTTCTTTCTTTCCTTCTTTTTTTCCCAGCATGACAGGATTTATATATACTGACATGCTGATCGAAATTGCATGGATGTGTAACCTTTTTGCACCAGAAATGTGTCAAAGGATTTTTCTTTATATATACATTTGGTTAAATATATTGTGGCTTGAATAAGCTACAGCCAAGTTTGCCGATTGTCAGTGTGTTATAAATATTGTTTCCAGAGTTGAAATCATCGATTCCCATTCTGCCAGCTTGTAACCAGCGAAGACCTTCTATTTTAGTGAATATTTTAATGAAACCACATTAGATTTATCCATGCCAGAACCTAACACTTTATTTATTTATGTATTTTAAAACCAACAAACACCAAATCTAGTTATCAATACAGACTCATTACACTGCTCTAGTGGCACGGCTAATTTTCCTTTAGGTGTGTTGCTATTTAATTGATTTGGTGCATGGCATAAAAAATTGACAATCACAATTCAAATGGATCGGTTGCTAAGTTCTGATATGATATCCACCGTCCGAGAATTAGAAATTTCAGAGAACCCCAGGACAATCTTGAAATAAAACATATTTCAATTCTTCCCCAAGTATATTTTAGATTGTTCAGTGCAATAAAGAAGTTCTTTGTGTGGGTTTGATTTGTTTCTTCTCTCTTTTGCTTGCCTTGGAGGAGCTGTTCATTCCTGAACTATCAGCCAGTGTCAAAGAATTACAAAGAAACATCTACTATTTTTCTCTCCTTTTATGGTATTTTGAAAGTTGGAGATTTGGTAAGATCAAAGAGATCCCAGTAACTGTAAGCTTAGTGATGACACAACACTCAATTTATTTTACTGTAGGCCAAACAGCTGTCGCCAGATATAGCGTTCAGATGCTTGCTGTGCCAATCTATTCAATAGAAATTTTGTATGATCCACCTTGAATTTGTGACCATATCTCCAACGTTTTTTATACATTTATCCTCTGTTGACCTATTAAATATTGCTTTGAGTGTGAAGTATATTGAGTCACTTTGTAGACCAACAGTCTCACAAGTCTTTTTTATGTCACAATGGAGATGCATCCTAAAACATTTGCTTATGAATTGTATTTTTTTTCCCTTCCTTTTTCTTCAAAGCCTTCATGTGGATGCGGATTAAATCTATCATGCATCAATTAAGAGCATAGTTTTCATTTGAGAATTTCATTTAATTATAAATCACGCTATAGAGGTTAATAATGGATTAATGTTCAGGCCCAGGTTGTTCTTCAGTTGGAGGGGGGGCATTCACTGAACTGGGTCCATTTTATCCTAGGGGTGATGGCCGGGGCCTTCGAAGAAACAAGAAGTCTTGGAATAAAGGTTCTGTTTTCTTCTGAACTAAACGAAATAAGATTATGAAATTTTCTAGAACTAACTTAATGGAGTCCTTGTACCTTGCATACAGTTTACCATAGCATATTTTTTGTGGAAAAAAATACTCAATGTAATCCATCTTCAGCTACAAAATTTATTGACTTCACCCTTTTCTTCTAAATCCATAGCATCAAACCTACTCTTCATTGAATCTCCTGCTGGTGTTGGATGGTCTTACTCAAACAGAACTTCTGATTACACTTGTGGAGATGACTCAACTGGTAAGCTTAAAACCTTCCATCCACCATATTTTAATGAATTCACAAGTGTCTATCGAGGCATGACTGTTGGAAACTTTTCAAATTCCTTTTTGCCCCTCCATCATCATCATCTTCTGTATTACTTTTAACATTTTACATACTGTCATAGGTTTTGTGTATTGTGTACTGATTGCATGTTTATTTTATGATAATGGAAGCCAATGACATGTATGTATTCCTCTTGCGGTGGTTTGACAAGTTCCCTGAGTTCAAGTCCAGGAACTTATTTCTAACTGGAGAAAGTTATGCAGGTCAACTTGTAGCAACCTTAGCTTCAGTTAGTATCTTTTTTCATCTTTGCTGTCTCTTGATTCCTTGGTTGACATAATACAACTGGATGCAGGGCACTACATACCACAATTGGCCAATGTAATTATAAGTCATAACAAGCATTCAACCGGTTTCAAGTTCAATGTCAAAGGAGTAGCTGTAAGATGGCTTTTCCTGCTAAAATTTCTTTTATTTGTTCCAAACTCAATGCATGTGTGATAATGTTTGAAAAAATTTCTCCTATTGTGTGTAACAACACTACTTGTATCATTGTTGTTACTGCTCAAATAGATTGGGAATCCACTTCTCAAGCTAGATAGGGATGCTCCAGCAACTTATGAGTATTTCTGGTCACATGGTATGATTTCTGATGAGATAGGGCTCGCTATCATGAATGAATGTAACTTCGAAGATTATGTCTTCATTGGCCCCCACAATGTGAGTGAATCGTGCAATGAAATTATTGCAAAGGCAAATGATGTGGTTGGAGACTACATAAATGGTTATGACGTGATCCTCGATGTCTGCTACCCGGCAATTGTCGAGCAGGAGTTAAGATTACGAAAATATGTATGTCCTTCAATTTAACCTAAAATCCAGATAATCTGTGGACATGATATTTAGGGGTTATCTTTTAAGTTTTTTACATGATTTTTATACATGAGTCATTCATTACTTCCTATCTCTTTTTCTTCTCCCTTTCAATTTTGTAATGGCAGGTTACTAAGATAAGTGTCGGGGTTGATGTATGCATGACTTCTGAAAGGCATTTTTATTTCAACCTTCCAGAAGTTCAGCATGCTCTTCATGCTAACAGGACTAAGTTATCTTATGAATGGAGCATGTGCAGTGAGTAAGCATTCTGAATCTTATCCTAAGTAATTAGAATTAGCTGTTTTGATATGCAACTTTTGATATGATATTCTCTTTGCCTTGCTTTACATTCACATAAGCAAGGAGGACATAATACAGAATTGTGAAACCTTACTGAAGGAAACAGGATAACCTCATAGTTGAAAAAAGAAAACAACTGCTATGCTACAAAGACCAGGATTCATCTCAACTATTATAGCTATAAGGCAAACTGAGACCCCATCCTGTCGATCAAAGAAATTCCCAATTGCAACATCAAAATCAAATACTAAACATCGAATCACTTTTCCATGGACTTCTTTCGCTCTAATCAAATCCCCTTCCTGACCGCAGCATTAACGACGCTCGGGATAGCCCTCTGGTCTACCTCCCCAGCCGCCACATCTTGGTAGGCATAGTCCCAAACATGTGGCGTGCATCAAGAAAATTTCAGCATTTTGCATGCCAAGCAATGGAGCCCCGCACGATCAAACGGTCGTCGAGACCAAGCTCGATCATGGGGTGCCAATTCCCACGCCGACCAAATTAATATCCAATTCATCCATCTTTAGGCTAAAAAATTCTGTTCGGATACGGTTGATAAATAGATAAGATTTGACTTAACACAGACTTCAATCGCATTAAGAGCTGCCAAACCCAGCCTGCTGGCCTTCTCATCACGATGTCGAGAAGAGGCCCTTCAGAGTTTTTAGTCCCACATCGACTGATAAAAGGATGGCTTGTATGGCTTCAGGATATAAATATAGGTTCTCGTTCAAGGGTGAAGTTATGATCCTTCAGGCAGTAAACGGGATATGATGAGCGGTAACTGCTCGCGGGATGCGAGAGGGGCGTTCGCCCCATGCCTGTTACGACAACAGGGACGCTCTAGCCTTTTACCATTCTGATCCCAAACGTTAATGCATATTTCCTCGATATGGTGTTGTTTTTATGTGAAAGATTTATTATCGATGGATAAATTTGGAAAAATTTTATTGAAAGGATCATATAAATTTTTTTTTTTTTAAGAAATGATTATAGAGAATTTTTTTCACTACTTTTTAATAATTGTTTTTGCTAGTTAGCTTTCTCTTTTTAACGTCTATACAAACCAATTTTAATTTTGATTTTGATTGCCAATAATATAATTTTAAAATTATTTTGGTTTAAGAAAAAATGGATCTCGGAAATAAGATTGATTGTCTAATTTTTTTATTTTTTATTTTTAATTTTTTTGATATATATATTAATATAATAAAAGAATAATACGGCAAGAAGCATCGAGAATCAAGTAAATCAAACCTTTTCGTTACCAATATTATACCAAGTCGATCGAGTACACCTACCTAAATTTTTACCATTCAACCTAATTTGATTTTTATTATATGCTTTTGAGCCTTTAGATTGAACTCGGGCAGCTTGATCTAGTCTAATGCTTTGAGCTAAGCTTTTTTCACTTCATCGGATCAAAATGTATGCTTTGAGAAAACAAATAAGAGCCTCCCGTTGGAGAGTAGAATTCCAAAAAAAAAAAAAATCTCGGATCAATGTCTCGTAGCATCATTTGTTATTTTTTTACCCGAGGAGAGAGGACCACAGAATTCAGGATTTTTTTTTTCCTCACCACTTTTTTGATATTACGTTTCAGTGACATGATGCACATCATGAAAGCCCGGGGCAAGTGGATCAGTCGTGGCACGCATTGAAGGCAATCGCGGCACCACATCCTCCATCCCTCTTCGGACCCGTTACTTCTCGAGACCCCATCAAAATCAAGAGTCGTAAAAGGTCGGTCCAGGAGGATAACCATCTCAACATCAAGGCCTCGTCATGCCACGCCAAAGCAAAGGCACGCTTCTGGGGAGAGAATTTTCCACGCCAAGTGGCTCAGTTGATGCCAGGATCCGTTGTCCCTCTCCCCGTCTTCACATCAAGCCACGGTTTCCTGTCATGACTTTCTTCCGAAAAAAAAATTATCAAAAAATTCAGGCAGATCTTTCACGTTAATTATGACAAGTATAGGTGCATCGAATTTTACCTCAAACACGCCCTAGTAACGTAAACAATCGGTTAGTCCTATCCATTGTTTTCTCTATCCCTCTCTTATTTTTTTCACCGTCCCAGTTTACACCTAAGCCCTTCTTAACTACTGAGGGTTATAAAAAATAAAAGAAAGAAAGAAATAACCGTAGAATCTAAATTTAATTATAGCACCGTATCTAAGTTTGATTTTTTTTTTTCAAAAAAAATACTGCCACATGTCATGAATGCATTGGTGTTTAATGTCATACACAACTGGCATCATACTGTCTATGAGTTGAACCAATTCCGTGATTCTATACGTAATCGGATGTTTTTTTTTTTTTTTTTTTTTTTGACCACGGCATCACTTTAAACAATATTATCTTATAAACGGCAGCTACAGCACGTGCGATACTTTAAGCTTAGTCTTTTGAAAATAAAAGTATTATATATTTATAACTCAAATTTACTAACTTTGACTCAAGTTTTGATTTATTATAAATAGTATCAAATATATAAAAAGTGATGGGCATAAAAAAAATTTACTTATAGGACAGTATAATACATTTTTGTTATGGTGTGAAGTCATCCTTTTAATACGAAAAATTCGATTTAAAATGACTAGTATAGTGTGTAACAAGGATGTCGCATTATAAAGAGCAAAGATTGTGATACTTCAAATTAGTCATAAAAAAAAAAGTTACATGCTTATAATTTAAATTCATTTGCTATCGATTAATTTTTACTTAAATTTTTTAATCATGTGATTTTGATCAGTAGACAAAGAAAAAATTTGTGCAATAAGCAAACCAACAATAGCACTGATATTTCGTAGGTTCTTACATGTAGAAAAAGCTTTTACACATCATGCACGAATATCAAAAACATTTTTGTTCTTTTAATATCATATACATGGCTATCGCATGGTACATGTGTTTTGTAACACCACAGAAAGAGTTTTTCTATCCAATAGCCTTCAAAATAACCATGATACCGACCATGAACATAGTGTCTTAAATTCAAATGGTGGTGCTTATCAAAATATATTTATGCCAGCATCTTTCTCTTTCATCAAGGGGAAGAGAGAACTAAAATATCTGGAAGCATCTTCACTTATGGTGGGAACTTCCTATGTAGCCTGAAAAGCATAGATCCTTCAAATGATCCATGGTGGTCCAATGCTAGATGGTGTTGTGATGTAATAAGATATGATTTTTTTTTCATCTCAGCAAATATCCTTGTCAATTGAGTACTGGGATTGTCAAGTTGGAGAAGTCTTCTCCATTGGAATTCAAAGCCTCTCCTCATAGGCTGTTAATTAAGGAGAGAGAGGTGCCAATAAGGGACCAAGTACCACTGACAGATGCAAGAAATCCATGCAACATTGATCAAAAGGACAGTTCCATCAACTTTTAGTTAAAACACATTAAGGCCTTCGCTGATGTTTATTTGCATCAAGCCATAGAGTGCTCTAACTTACACTTAAAATTACAGCAATCATGTTGGACAACATGGTTTCCCTTCAGATAAAAAATATAAAAAAATAGAGTTGATCCGTGTTTATTTACATCAATCATGCTCTTCTTCGCTCACTTCACGTACTGGATTTCTTTGCCCTTCAATCACATCTAGTTTTTGGAGGGGACAAGAATGCTATTGCAAGAAGGGGATGTTCCTTGGAATCCCTCCTAAAGTAGATGTAGATTGATAGGCTGAGGTGATTCCTTTTTTATTCGACTTCAGTCCTTAGTCAAATACACGTGCTCCTCTTTTTATAGACTGCTGATATTTCGATAATTTTTACATCTTACAGCATGTATTTAAGCATGATCTTACCTCTGAAAAAATGATGTCAATTATTTATAAAAAGTAAAGGACTGAAGTCAGTGCATGGTACTGTCCTAAAAGGGCCATTAGTAGTTTGGATCAATGATACTTCTAAAAACTTTTACTCATGTTTGAAGGATATCTAATCCAAGATCATCATTCTGTCAAATTTTTATCATGAGCATGTGTTTCCGGAGTTTAACCAAACTAACTTCCTTACAAATATGTCTGCATCTCTCACAGTTGTTTCTCTATGATATGATATTTTTTCATTTCTCAGATGAAAATGGCAACTCCAAAAAAATTTTTATCCTCAACACCTCCTGTTTTCGAGAATTAGTTGCTTCAATGATCTTTATGGTTATATGGGTATCTGTATTGAGTGCTTATGATAGAAGCATTTATTTTGTATGACTATGGTAGTCAATTTTTTTACTTGAAGAAAAAAAAAAAAAAGACTGAAGTCGCACTCTATTTTCAATAAAAATATTGGATAATTCAGTTATATTGTATCTCTTTATTGCAATGACAGAGCAATTATTTGAAGCACCAGGCAGGATTTGAATGCTTTGTGATTCTATGAAAGCCATAATTTTCATGAAAATGGCAACTCCAAAATATTTTTATCCTCAACACTCCTGTTTCGAGAATTAGTTGCTTCAATGATCTTTAATGGTTATATGGGCATCTGTATTGAGTGCTGATGATAGAAGCATTTATTTTGTATGACTATGGTAGTCAATTTTTTACTTGAAGAAAAAAAAAAAAAGACTGAAGTCGCACTCTTTTTTCAATAAAAATATTGGATAATTCAGTTATATTGTATCTCTTTATTGCAATGACAGAGCAATTATTTGAAGCACCAGGCAGGATTTGAATGCTTTGTGATTCTATGAAAGCCATAATTTTCATGAAAATGGCAACTCCAAAAATATTTTTATCCTCAACACCTCCTGTTTTCGAGAATTAGTTGCTTCAATGATCTTTAATGGTTATATGGGTATCTGTATTGAGTGCTGATGATAGAAGCATTTATTTTGTATGACTATGGTAGTCAATTTTTTTACTTGAAGAAAAAAAAAAAAAAAAGACTGAAGTCGCACTCTATTTTCAATAAAAATATTGGATAATTCAGTTATATTGTATCTCTTTATTGCAATGACAGAGCAATTATTTGAAGCACCAGGCAGGATTTGAATGCTTTGTGATTCTATGAAAGCCATAATTTTCATGTAGCATATGACACTACAATGTGGTGTAAGATGGAAGCTAATAAATAATATGCAAGCCTCTGCTCTATATTGCGAAACATTCAGCATTACTTATAGTCCTTTTTGAGTTTATTGCCTTTATCTATGTGTATAGAGAGAAGCAAACCAAGTTGCTGATGTCCTTATAGGAAAAGCCTTTAATACGACTCAGGTCCAATCCTAGAATATCATTTCGCCTTATAAAATAATCCATCAGTTGATTGCAGAAACCAAAATTTCTAAAGCAGAGACATCTCTTGTATCAAATAATAATATCAATAATAATAATATGCTGATAACCTTGGCACTATGAGAAAACAAAATAAATTGTTGAGCATACAAAGGAGTAACTAGAAAATGGCCTACTAAGAGATTCCACATCCTCTCCGCATTAAGTATCTGTTGCAACTAGTTTTTCAGTCTAATTGACAAATAAAGACTCAGATTCCTCAATATTAGAGATTTAGAACCAAGGTGACATAGACAATTTAATTTTAGAATGGGATACTAAAATTATAAATTATATATGCCATATGGAAATAAGAAACCAAATACACAAAGAAAGGCACAAAGAAAACGGGACTGAATCATTTTTGGCTAGTAAAACAGCTCTTAGCTGAACTAGGATGGAAATATTTCTTCTGTTCAAGGAATTGATAAACTAAAATAACTCTTAGGTAGCATTTAATAGGAAAATATTATCCATGGATAAGTGTACGGGATAGAGTTTATCCCCTGGCTATCCCTAGGGATATCCCTTGACATCACATTGATCATATCAAATGCAAAAAGGTAAATCCATCCTTTTACTCTTATTTGGAGGGATAACCAGCTATTCCTATTCTCTAGGGAATAAATGAGGAGATATCCCATGGTTAACCATGGATTATCCCTTCAGTTAACTTTATTCCTGCTATCCCTTAGGTAGTGTTTGATAGAAAAAATATTATCCATGGATAAGTGTATGGGATAGAGTTTGTCTAGCTATCCCTAGGGATATCCCTTGGCTATCCCATTGATCTTCAAATGCAAAAAGGTAAATCCTAGGATAACTTTTTTACTCTTATTTGGAGGGATAACCAGCTATTCCTGCATTCTCTAGGGAATAAATTGAGGGGATATCCCATGGTTAACCATGGTTAACCATGGATTATCCCTTGGTTAACTTTATTCCTAGCTATCCCTTATAGTTATGGCTTTTGGGGATATCCAGAGGATATCCCCTCTTATCCCTTATTTCAAACACTACCTTATAGTTATGGCTTTTGGGAATAAGAGGGATATTCACCCCTCTTATCCCCTATTTTAAACACTACCTTAAGAGTGTTTGATAGAAAAAATGTTATCCAATAAGTGTACGGGATAGAGTTTATCCCCTGGCTATCCCTGAGGATATCCCTTGGCTATCCATTGATCATATCAAATGCAAAAAGGTAAATCCATAGGATAACCTTTTTTACTCTATTGGAGGGATAACAGCTATTCCTGCATTCTCTAGGGAATAAATTGAGGGGATATCCCATGGTTAACCATGGTTAACCATGGATTATCCTTTGGTTAACTTTATTCTCTGCTATCCTTATAGTTATGGCTTTTGGGAATAAGAGGGGATATCCAAGGGATATCCCTCTTATCCCCTATTTCAAACACTACCTAAATTTGGGATTTTTTCAAAGCACTAAAGAAAATCTCTTTTAATGCAGCATTTTGAGTCTGAGACGCTAAATCAATTTGAGCTGGTAACTTTTGATTGGTCTTCTTCATAAACAAACAAGACAAGTCAAGACGTGAATCAGCGAAAGCACTGATAGCCAAGTTCCAATATTTTCAAATCTAAGAGCTTCACACCATGCACCCTTTCTCTTGTCAGCACTTTCCAATGCCCTTCTGTTACTTTCACTAAGTTATCTAATCTGAAAATAATTAAATAGATTCTAACTTCGGTAGCTAACGAGTTAAAACATCATAAAATTATTATTATGGTCATACCTCCTTAGGATCAAAGGAATTCAACTAGCTTTTTTTAAAAAAAAAATTGCTATTTCCATCTCACGCTGCTAATCAATGGACTCAATTTAGCTTCCCTACCCGTATATAATATTAATAATATTTTTTTTATAAATTGATTTTTAGAATCTTTCATATTTATTATATTAATGTTTATCTTTCTTACATTATTATAAAATCATTATAAATTTTCTTGTCTAGTGAATAAATGAAGTGGGAGCGGCAAAGTCCCTACTTCATTGCCGCTCCCACTTCAGGGCCAAAGTGGCCTCATTGAGGTAATAAACCTCCACGACAGCCATCTTAAAATAGGTAACAAAATCTTTTAGGGGTTCTTCCTCCTTCTGCAAGATGAAGAACAAACTACCTGCCATCTGAAAAATCTTTCGACAGGCGTCAAAGTACATCAAGAAAGTCATCTTCAACTATCGAAAAGAGTCTAGGCCAGAATACCAAATGCACGCAGCTTTCCGTAGGGTTGCCGAAAAAACTACACATAAAGGGTATCAGTTGCCCTTTGAATTTGCATAAGGGCCTTGTAGCTTTTGAGATGGTCAAGTTGATCCGTTGTGCTATCAAACAGATCCAATTGAGGGAGGCAGAACCTGAAAGAAATGGGCTCTTCCATAATATGATGAGTGAGGGGTGGATGATTTGTGAGCCTCTAATTGAGCTTCTCTGGCCGCCGGTGTTGTTCATCCAGACGCCTCTTTATCTCATGATTAAGGTCCTCCCCAGATGACTCGGAAGATGAGTAAGGAGAGGAGTGATGCCGCTAATAATGCTTTCGCTCGGATTCCTTTCCGTGTCGCCGTCGGAGAGAGGGACTGCTTGAGCAAAAGGAAGGAGACCGCAGTCTCTTGAAAGCTTCACGGTGGTGGTGCTTAGGTGAAGCATGATGGCAGTGAGCCTCTTCTCTCTTTGAGAAGATCTCCCATGAGTGAATCGTTGGCTGACTGGTATTGCTATCACAAGCAAGGTGAGAGGCTTGGGCTGCTGCTGAGTGGCCACTGAGCGTTGCTCCTGTAGCTCATGAACTGCCGTAATCAAGGCTTGAACTTGTTGATTGAGGATGGCCAGTTGGTTAGTTAGAGCGATTGAGGCTGCTGAAGGAGGAGCAGAGAGGGTGGCCTTCTGCTGCTTAGTACGATGTGGATGCCCCCCGTTATGACTGGCGGAGACCTCCGACATGCGCATCATCACCATGGCTATCTTAGAGGGGACAAAGGCTTATAGCTCAGGAAGATATTGTTATTGAAAATTGATTTAATTAATTTGCACAAATCTCCTTTATATTAATATTGAAAAATATTTTAATTAATTTGCACAAATCTCCTTTAGATTGATATTGAAAAATGATTTCTATGTGCTTCCAACTAGGAATATATAAGTATTTATATATATATTAAATATATATTTTAGAAAATAATATTGTAGTGTGTCGCAGATTAAACCAAGTTAAAGAGTCAGACCTAGGAGGCGGATTAAACACTGCCCTAAAGGAGATTTGGTCCCTTTTTCGTGCGAAGGAAAATTGGACCACACGCTCTCCTCTAAGGTTTAATCCGAAAGCCAAAACTCCAATGTTCATTGGGGCACGATCTCAACCTCCAATGTCCGTTGGGGCACGATCTCAACAGGACGCCGATCAGCAATCTTCAAAAAAATTAGCAAGAAAAATAAAAAGTTTTTGTTACTTTCATTTTTTTTCATACTATGAAAGGCTAGGGTGGTGCCTATTTATAGACTTTTTTTTCTTAAAATGGGTGTTTTTTTTCAAAAAAAAAAAGGCTAACGTTTTATTTTTAAAAAATAGCCAGTATTTAGTTTTTTTTTAAACGGATGGCATTTAATTTATTTTTAAACGGTCGGATGTTTGGGTTTTTTAAAAATGGTCGAACATTTGGGTTTTTAAAAATGGTCGAGCGTTTATTTATTTATTTATAATGCTAACGCTTCGGCATTAACAATCCCCCATAAAAAAATAAAAATAAAAGAATAATAAATAAATTATTAAATTTAGTAAGCAATTTTAAAACATTGAAATTTTACTGTATTTAGTGCAAGTACCTTCTAGGTTTGAACTTGCATTTATTATAAAATACACAGTATGAAGATAAGCTGATCATAATGCGGGTTAGCGCTATCTAGGCCATACACTTGCCTTAATTTTCATGAGAGTTACTAGGAATTCACCCTGGTCCCATAGTCGCGACCTCACGATACTCTCATTAAGGTAAATCCTCCAAGGATATGTGCAACGGAATCATACCTCGCTGAATTTACAACCTTAGATCTGTTAAGAGCTATGCTCAATAAGTTATATCCTCCAAGGGTACCTGCAACGGAATCGTACCTCAGAATCGTACCTTGCTGAATTTATAGCCTTGGATATATTAAGAGTTATGCTCAACCTAACTGTCACAATAAAGCACCACACCATAGGGATGGGATGGAGACATATTCCTAAAGCGGTGCTTCCAGATATCACCTCAGAGGTCGTTTTCCTTTGAACCTTAACCATAGGATTACCATGACGGTAGGGGTCTACTCTGGTGACTAATATATGGGTTTAATCCCCATCCCCCTCGATGTTTCAAATACCTTAGCCTTTGAAAGGCCTTTGGTTAAAAGATCTATCAAATTATGTTTTGATCATATATTTTTAAAATATCTCTCTTATATTTCTGAATAACTTTACTACTTGAACAGCCAGAGGGACTGCAACTGTAATAACTACTTGGACAGCCAGAAGGACTGCAAATGTAATAACTACTTGGACATGCTTGCACAATTAGGAAAGAACAACTCAAGCCACTTGTAGCATTTTATATGCAAATTACAAATAATGGATGAGCTAATGATATGGGCAGTAATGTCCATTAAACATAGAAAGACTAATTATGCCATATGAATGACAATAATTGACCATGCTACTTCACAAAAGAACTAAAACAGAAGAACAATCAACTAATCAACTAATGCAACTAAATTGCAAGCAGAGGGATAATTGAATTACATGTTCCATTCAAAGTTGCTGATAGCCCTTTTCATCAAAAACTCAGAAAGAACGTTTTGAATTTCATGACTTACAATTCGTCCTAAATCTTTAAAAATAAAACACTGATATCCCCATTGTAAACCAAGATTACCACAAAATATAATCTACAAATGAACATCATAAACTTGCATAGCAGTGATTCATGAAATTGTTGACTACCCATAATCCATGTTGTGCACTATTACCCCCACAATACTGAGACTACTACGTCACATCATCAGGAGACTCAATTGATGGCATTAAATATTTTAACTTTTTCCTTTGTCATTCTAAAATTAGCTAAAAGAAACCACCAAACTAGCCTTAGATAAGGCCATCCTTGTCTTAGCGAAATAACCATCACTGTCACCTTAAAATAATATTTAGGATTGCAACAAATAGTATAAAAATTTAGTGAAGCAAAATGATCCGATGACATAACTAACAATCATATCATACACAACATCATACACTATAATTGACATCGTCACATAAGAAGATATGGAAGAGATTCATAGATAAACGCACCACACACACATAAATAAAAAAAAGAAAACATAAACTATTTAATGTGAATAACAAAACACCAAAAGAAGCACCGAAAGGCCGACCATCAAATATTTTTTCTTTCATACTTAAATCAGGTAGGATCTAATAAAGATTTTGTTTCCCTCACTCAAAGAAGCGTCTATTCATTCAGATCAAGAGGCAAATGAAAACAAAAAAGATAATAACTTTTGAACCTACGAAAAGATCAGATCACATCCAAACCAAGAGATCATATCATATTCAAAACCAAATCTCCTTTAGATTGTTATTGAAAATTGATTTAATTAATTTGTACAAATCTCCTTTAGATTGATATTGAAAAATATTTTAATTAATTTGCACAAATCTCCTTTAGATTGATATTGAAAAAATGATTTCTATGTGCTTTCAACTAGGAATATATAAGTATATATATATATATTAAATATATATTTTAGAAATAATATTTGTGGTGTGTCGCAGATTATATTCAGTGAAAAAAATTATTTCAAATAAGAACAAGTTAAAAAGTCAGGCCTGGGAGGCGGATTAAACCACTGCTCTAAAGGAGATTTAGTCCCCTTCTCGTGTGAAGAAAAATTGAACCATACGCTCTCTTTTAAGGTACAACCCAGAAGCCAAAACTCCAATATTCGTTGGCGGCACGATCTCAACAGGATGCCGATAAGCAATCTTCAAAAAAATTAGCAAGAAAAATACAAAGTTGTTACTTTCATTTTTTATACTATGAAAGCCTGGGGTGGTGCCCTATTTGTAGACTTTTTTTCTTAAAATGGGCGTCGGTTTTTTTTTTTTAAAAAAAGGCTGATGTTTTATTTTTTAAAAACGGCCAGCATTTAGTTTTTTAAAAACTATGGGCATTTGATTTATTTTTAAACTACCACGTTTGGTTTTTAAAAAATGGTAGGACGTTTGGGTTTTTAAAATGATCGGGTGTTTTTTTTTAATGCTAACGCTTCGGCATTAATAGATAGAGCTCTCTTTCTTGCAGTGCGTCCCCTCTACGTGGCGCGCCAATCTGTTGTAGCTATCACAGGCGATGTAAGAGGCTTGGGCTGCTACTGAGTGGTCACCGAGCATTGCTCTTGCAGCTTATGAACTGCTGCAACCAAAGCTTGAACTTGTTGATTGAGGATGGCCAGTTAGTGAGGTAGAGCAGCTAAAGCTGGTGGTGAAGGAGCAGAGAGGGTGACCTTCTGCTGCTCAGTGCAATGTGGATGCCTCTCGGTATAACTAGCGGAGGCCTGGCATGCGCGTCACCACCATGGCTATCTTAGAGGGGACAAAGGCTTACAGCTTAGGAAGATAGAGCTCTCTTTCCTGCAATGCATCTCCTTACCTGGCATGCCAATCTGTTGTTGCTAGATGACCCTCCTCGAATGTCCACGAGCGTCCGGTCGCCTTTCCAGCGAGCCCAGGATCTTTCGATGAGCTTCTCACGGTCGGGAGCCTGCAAAAAGTCCCGAGGACCGAAGATTCCGGCGAGGACCCTCCGACGCTCAAGTCAGTGCTTGGGCAACAACCGTAAGCTTTAGGAAGCTCGAAAGAGAGAGAGACTTAAAGAAGAACTCTGTGAGCAAGAATGAGCGTGTGCTGTTATGGTTGTTGGTTACCTGGTCGGGGGTCCCTCTTACCTAATTTATTCTCTTTGGACTTTGTGTGGCTTATCTGAGAAGCTTGGAGCCTTGTCATCTAGTGAAAAAATGAGTCACGTGGAACCTTATGATGGACATGACTTTTGGGGCTCATCTGGTCTGAGTGGTTGAGGCAGTCATGATGAATGATGACTTTTATGGATGGAATGTCAAGGTTGATTTCTGTGAGACCTGAGGTGCTGCCACTTGTCAGGGCCTTTATGAAAATGCTTGCTTCTTAGTGGCATGTTAGAGCTACAGCACTATCCCGTCAGAGGTGGGTGGCCACTGATTATCCTTACCCTTCCCCATGCTCGTACGAATAATGGTGGAGCCTATGTAGATTATTAGGGGCGTTTGTAGCAGGTAATCTATCTAGATTATCGGTAATTTAAAAGGGGCCATTAGATAACTGTGTCGGGTACATAATTGATTGGAAATCTATCATGCAGTGGTAATTTGATTACCTCATGATATGGTAATCCAGATTACCTCAAAGGGAGATGGCTATCCATATTATCGGATATGTTGTAATCTAATAAGTTTTTCTTTTGACAAAATTACCCCTATCTCTTTTGTAAAAATAAAATTATCCATTTATCTAAACAAAATTAATTACTTCTTTTTCTCTTTTTTCTCATGTCTTGCCACCATTATCTCTTTTCTCATATCTCCAAATAAAAATAAATAGCGGTATTATTCGTCCAAAGAAAAGAAAAATATCGAATAGAAAAAAATAAAACAAAAATAAAAACAAAAAAATATAGTTATAAGAAAAGTATAATTAAAAATATAAAAAAATTAAAAATTTTTAATTACTATTTTTTAAAATTTATAAGAAAACTAAATTCAAATTAATAAACTAAAATTAATTTAAAAAATAAAAAATTAATTTAAAAAATAAAAAAAATTAATTAAAAAAATTAAAAATTAATTAAAAATTAAATTAATTAAATTAATTTAAAATTATTTTTAAATTTTTAATTATTTTTAAATTTTATTTTAAAAATTATTAAATTAATTAAATTAATTAAAAAATAAAAAATTTTAATTAATTTAATATTTAAAAAGAAAAATTTAAAAAAATATTTTTAAAAGTTAATTTAAAAAAATAAAAAATTAATTATTTTTTAAAATTAATTTGTTTAATTAATTTAATATTTAAAAAAATTAAAAAATAATTTTTTAAAAAAATAAATTAAATATATTTTTTAAAATAAATTAATTTATATATATATTTTAAATTAATTAAATATATTAAATTTTTTAAATGTATTTGTTTTATTTTTTAAATTTTTATTTATTAAAAATTTATTTATATAAATTTATTTATTTATATGTTTAATATATTAATTTAATTTAAAAATAAATAAATTATATTAATTAATTATATTAATTTAATTTAATTAATTATATTAATGAAATTAAAAATAAATATATTAATTTAATAAAAAGTAAATAAATTTAAAAATAAATATATTAATTTAATTATTTTTAAAATTAATTTACTTAAAAATTTT
>UESW01004533.1:125639-310545 GCA_900491605.1 Calamus simplicifolius | reverse complement strand
CACACAACGCAGCTCTTACGGGAATAATCCGTCCCCCTTAGCCTTAATATAATATATTTAAATTTTAAATATCTTATTATATTATATTATATTAAAAAATAAAAAATTATATTATATTAAACGCCCCCATCCCCGTTTATCCATTTCCGTCCCCGTCTTTTGCTCTTCCTTCTTTAACGCAAGTAACGCAACCGTTTCCTGCTCTTCTTTCTGATCTGAAGTTTTGAAGAATCTGAACATCAAACCAGATAGCTCCATCGTCTACTTGCCAATCGCTCTCATCTCTATTCTTTATTTTTAAAAAAGATATCTCTATTTAAAAATTTGAATGTATTTTTTTTTTTACGATTGTTGCTTATTGTTTGCTATCAAGTTATAATTTTTTTTTTTGCTATTATTCTTCTTGAAATGCAATTAGAATGTGATAGATCATTTCCTATCGTTTGTTATTTTGTTAAAGCTAATATGCATTTATTAATAGGACCTAAATCAAACCATTTCAAAGTCAAAGAATCTCTTATATGTATCATATCATCGTTTGGTTATTCTCAATTATACTCTATCTTATCTTAACTAATTTAATTTTTTAAATTTTATTTTTATATAGACGGCAAAGGGGGTACCCATACCCGTTTGCTCGGCCGTCACCGTTCCGTTAACTATAACGGCTTAATGGAGCAGACAGAGATTTTTTCTAACGGGGATGAAATAGTATAGACCACCTCGGGCCATTCGGGCCATTGCCATTCCTAGTTAAGAAGGCCACCAATGATAAAGGGAAGGTCGCCTAGGAATTACTGGCCATCTAGAACATGGTGTGCCCTTAGGGTCAACTGACCCATTAGATAATAAATAGATATAGTTAAGGAATTAATAAATTTTATAATACTTTTATCTATATGAGATCGTAAAAAAATAATCTAAAGGCTTTTTGCATAAAGAGTTGAAGGTATTGAATGAAGCTTATAAATGAATATTATTAAAATTTATTTTTTAAAAAATATGAAAAAAAATCTAATTAAATTTAAAAAATAAATGAAATATTCAAAATTTCTATTATAATATATTAATAAATAAATTCAAAATTTTTTGAAACTAATATGCAAAATATCTACTATAACATTTTTTATATTTCTAATGTATATTTATTAGCAGGGATTCTGGGCATTGTAAAGTTTATATCTCTTTACTTAATTATGAAAAATTCTAGATAGAAATTTGATGAATAAATCTTAAATTTTGAGATGAAGGTAATTATATACTTTTAATTAAAATATACTTTTGGTCTTCAAATTTGTATTCAAAATTTATTTTTATTTTAAAGTATCAATTATTACAGTCTAAATCATTCTATTTTAAAATTATGATATTTTTAATATTTAATTAAATAATAATAATTAAAATTAATAAATAGTTGACGAATGATTTGCCAAAATATTTCATCAACTTTAATCAACATCATGCAATGAGGCATAATGGAGGCAGTAAACTTTTGAGGGAAAGTTTAAACATGGAAAATATATTTTTGTTTACAATTTTTTTTTCGCTTACATCCCGAGGATAAGATGCGAATCGTCAACGCTTGCCGTTAGAAAACAACGCTGGCCGTTAGCAAACAAGCGGTCCTAGAAACGTCTGGACGTGGAATACCATGGTGGGTTTTCCAGGACCAGGCCCCGGTTTTAGACTTCATCTCCATCCTCCACCCTCTCTCACTTCCAATCCATTCCCCGGTTAATAAGTCCAAATCAAATCCCACCGACTGGCCTTCTAACTCTTTGTCCTATTACCATCCTCTAGTTTATAAAAGAATCGAGGAGGAGCAGCACAAATAAAGACCAGCTGGTGCTGACGCAGTGGCATGGGAATAAAAACAACGGGGGGGGGGGGGGGATTGCAGAAAAAACGGGAAGGTGGGCGGCCTTTGCTCTCTCTCTCTTTCTTGGCTATTTATAGGGGCGCCACCGCCCTGCTTTCTCCAGCCTTGTGGTGAAACAGAGCCTTTAGAGGAGCATAGGGAGAGAGAGAGAGAGAGATCAAGAGGTGGAGGTGATGGCAAGCACTGCTGGTCAAGTGATCAAATGCAGAGGTTTGTGAGACTTCTAAATGAATCTCAACTCATCCATGCAGTCTCCACTTATTTTTCTTCTCTGGGCCGGGGTCGTTCTGGGATGTTTCTCTGCTGGATAGAATGGGATAGTTTGATCTCTTTTGTCAAGGCCTATGCTCTGTTTGTGGACCTGCTCTAATTTTGTTCATCCCTCTTTGGGACAAAATCTTCAAAAACTGTTTCTTCTTCTTTTTAGAAATTAATATCAGTCATTGTCGGTTTTTTTTTTTTTTTTTTTTTGTAAAAAAAGAAATTTCATTAGAAAGCATATACTAGATTTTCCATTTATTTTCCTTGGTGCTGATGGGAGTGGTGAAGGGTTTGATCATCGATTGCCTTTTTCATGTTTTTCACCGTTTAGAGACTGATTGTAAAGTAAGTGGTGCCATTTCTAGTTTCTAGGCAAAGCACTTGGTGGTGATTTTTTTTTTTTTTTTTGGTTCTATGTTTTGGTCAATGCAGCGGCGGTCTCATGGGAGGCCGGGAAGCCGCTGGTGATGGAGGAGGTCGAGGTTGCACCGCCACAGGCGATGGAGGTTCGGATGAAGATCCTTTATACTTCCCTCTGCCACACTGATGTCTACTTCTGGGAAGCTAAGGTAGTGCTTTTATGCTAAAGAAAACAAGTTGATTTTTATTTCCTTTTCTTTCTGACTGATCTCCACATCATGACTCTATGAATGATATCTTTGTTTATGCCATCTTGTTTGGATTACTAAAATGGTGTTAATGTTTAAATATTACAGGGCCAGACTCCTCTCTTTCCTCGGATCTTTGGCCATGAAGCTGGAGGGTATGACTAACTTAACCTTATCAAATGCCATCAAATTTTTTTTTTCTTTCTTCTGACCTTTGTCTGTTGCAAAATTGATGCCAAATCTCTTAAGAACTTGAAGCTTGAGATTAGAATTTGCTGAAAATATGGCGATTGTGGTTGGCAGTTATTCTTACTGGATGCCGATGCATCTTGTTCCACCAAGTTGGCATTATTAAAACCAGTTTATGTTTCCCCTGTCTTGTTTTAAAACGATAGATAGTCAAAAGCAAGATAAGTGTGATTCATCTTTTTTTTTTTTCCAACAAAATAGTTCTTCTTCTTTGACTTTTTAGTCCATGACACATGCCTTGATCGTATTGTTTAAAGTTATCTGAAATTGAAAGCCATATGCCACATTGGATGTCGTTATGTTTCAGGGGGGAGAAAAAAAAATTCTTGTTTTTTTTTTTTTCTTCTAAAAGCTTTGTTATCTATGTTTGTTTGAAATCAAGATCAAATCAAGTCATGATGCCGGATGAATTCAAGATCAAATCAAGCCATGATCTGAGTTTGCCATATTGATGGGATCAATCTAGCCATAATTTACAAGATGAAATCAAGATCAAATCAAGCTGTGATTTCAACATTATTTTTGAATATTTGTAATATTTTATATTTATATTTCCTTGATCATGGCTGGATTTGATCTTAGTTTCATCCCAGATCATGACTTGATTCCGTCCTGTTAATTATCATGATGTCTAATTAATTCTTTTTGTTAATTATTATTATTATTTGGTGCTCTTAGGATTATAGAGAGTGTTGGGGAGGGTGTGACTGAACTTGCACCAGGAGACCATGTCCTCCCTGTATTCACTGGAGAATGCAAAGAGTGTGCTCACTGTAAGTCCGAGGAGAGCAACATGTGTGATCTCCTCAGGATAAACACGGAACGGGGAGTGATGATCAATGATGGGAAATCGAGGTTTACTATCAATGGAAGGCCCATTTACCATTTCTTAGGAACATCCACTTTCAGCGAGTACACCGTTGTCCATGTTGGCTGTGTTGCCAAGATCAACCCCTTGGCTCCCCTTGATAAAGTTTGCGTTCTTAGCTGTGGCATTTCAACAGGTGAGACACCAAGGCTATCATATGCATAAGATTTCGAAATTTAGCTGTGGTGAGGATTCTGATCATCTTTTAAGCTATTGTTTTTAAGGATTTGGTGCGACTGTTAATGTCGCAAAACCACCAAAGGGATCAACAGTGGCTGTTTTTGGCTTGGGAGCTGTAGGCCTTGCTGTGAGTATTCGCTCAACAGTCAACATTTTTCTATTTAGTTCATCATGTTGTGGGTGTCCTTCCCTTGCTAGTAGTATTGTATCCCACTTTGGAAACTTCACATAAACTCAAGCCAGCACCCGCTCCCTAAGCGCTCCATTGCTGCTGTTCTGAAAATGTCTGCTTTGCTGCAACTGCTTCTATAGCCGCTCTGGCACCTGCAACCGCGCCTGATTCTGCTGCTGAGGTCTGGCCTTCTACTTCTCGCTTCTGAACATGTGTTGACACTGGTCTTGGCTTCATTGAAATTGATTCGTATCTATTTCAGGCTGCAGAAGGTGCTAGAGCTTCAGGGGCATCAAGAATCATTGGTGTTGATGTGAACCCCAAGAGGTTTGAGGAAGGTGAAACAACTGTTTCTCTTAATCACTGAATCCACATTACTGCATCAACTAATTTAACTTTTGCTGATGTGAAGACTAAGATATATTTTTTTCCTGAATGCTCATTTTATGCGGTTCTACTCTGATGGTAGCATGAACTTCATTGAGGGTAATGTATCCCCTATGGAAATTCCAAGGAACTAAAATCTGTACCTGCTTAGCAAGCACTTCCTTGCTTCTTGAAGTGTTTCAAAGATATACTTAAATAGTGTTTTTAAAATATAGCACCCACTTTTGGCACTTAAGGCTTACTCACAAATGTTGATTTTAATTTTTTATGCATTTGATCAACACTAGATTTTTTTTTTTTTTTTAAACGTGGTATTAAAAATCTCATTTTATTTTTTCACCAGCAAGGAAGTTCGGTTGCACCGAGTTTGTGAATCCAATGGGCCATGACAAGCCAGTCCAAGAGGTTTGTTTCTGGACATGATAATACTTACTATGCGCTGATAATGGACTTCATTCATTCCATGGCACCTGCTATATTATAGAAGCTAAATTATATTATTTGGAATCGATTGAACTGATTATAATGTCTCAAAAAGAATATACATGGTGATAAATGGAAAGATTGAATATTTTTCAGGTGATTGCTGAGATGACAAATGGTGGAGTCGACCGAAGCGTTGAATGCACTGGCAACGTAAATGCCATGATATCTGCATTCGAATGTGTTCATGATGTATATTCTTTCTCCCTACTTACTTGCAATTCAAATCTTGTACTCCAGTAATCTAGGCTCAGATATGTTAGCAATCTTAAAATGTTATCTGCCTCAGGGTTGGGGTGTTGCTGTACTGGTTGGGGTGCCTCACAAAGAAGCTGAGTTCAAAACCCATCCTGTGAACTTCCTTAACGAAAGAACTCTTAAGGGAACCTTCTTTGGGAACTATAAACCACGCTCTGACATTCCTGCAGTTGTTGAGAAGTACATGAACAAGGTAATGATTTGCTTAATGAAAGAGTTTAGGCTCTGCTTAATCATTCTCACACACACACACAAAATTCTTTCTTAATGTATCTATAGTTTTATACTGATGGTTACTCCTAATGGATCAGATATTCTTATGTTGTATGGCTAGCTAACAAAGCAGCACAATTCATTCATCGATGCTATTGAAGTATATTTGTATTCTTTTGTCATTAGTCTTATTAGAAATGTAACCATAGTTAGATTCTATCATCACCATATTTCATGTTGCATTTTGTGCAGGAGCTAGAATTGGAGAAGTTCATCACGCACACTGTGCCTTTCTCTGAGATCAACAAGGCCTTTGACTACATGCTCAAGGGGGAGAGCTTAGGTGCATCATTAGCATGGATGGTTAGAGCAGGGCTTACACCTGTCTGAGGCCACTCTGAAGAGAAAGAAACTCATTACAAGTTAAAAGCAAGGCCTTTGTCATGTCCATCTTAGCCTTCCCTTGCGTTTATGAATAAAAAAAGCTGCTGAGTTTGACTGTGAGATAGCTGAGTACAGTCCTTATCCTTTCTGCTAGTTGAAAAATAAATTATGTTTAATAATCCCTTTTTCTGTTATTTGCTTGCCTTTGGTTTCTTACTTGATGTGAGCTTCTTCTGGAGATCATGAGTAGTCGCATATATTTTCTCATTTGCCACCTAAGCTTTTTTTTGGAGGCGTAAGTTTTCGTGTCCTTTTTGATTTGGACTTCCCTTCACCAGTCTATGGATTATCTTGAAGGAGAATAGTTTTCCGTTCCACAATCCCATTAAGAAAGTGACATGCAATTTATTGAGCAAAGGTCATGACACATGGAGGTATCAGCCTATCAGGGACGCCACACAAGATAAAGAATAAGGAGGCTTGAATCTTTTTTCTGTCGATGGCCATGGTGGCAAGGTCTAGTCTTCACGAAACAATTTAATATACTCGTAGATATACCTGTTGGCACGTCAGGCTTTTCCACCGCCCTGAAGGCTAAAGCTTCCTGGTTTCTTGTTAACAAACAAGAGCCTCGAGAGCATTGGTTAAATCATTTGTTAGGTTTTGCTAAGGACGTTCTTATGAAAGAATTATGTAGAATACTAATGATTTGTACAAGTGATTTAAATAAATTGATGCTTTGAAAATTAAGTATGTTAATCTATCTTCATTATTTTTTGTTTTTTGGGAGGTGATTGGAGGAAAGGAAACCTTCCCCTTATTTTATTAATAAAGAAACAAAAAAGGGAATGCAATGAGTTGAAAGGGCGAGGAGGGATTAGAATGCAGATCACAATGAGTTAGAATTGTCTTCCATTCTCACGAGCAGGTTGAGTTCTTGGATAAGATGTCCTTTTAATAGCCTACCAGACTTTCTCTCGGGCAAATGGGCAATGAAGAAATGTATTGATGGTCATCTTTTGAGGCACTTCACATGATGAAGAATCAATGCTCACTGGTCATCATTTCTTAGCTAAAATCTATTTTTGAAGGTCACTCATATGAAAACTTCTATCTTTCTGTTTCATTTGCTTGCGTATCGCTTATAAGAAGGAAAAGAGTAAAATGAACTGATGATATGAGAATGCCACAATTAGTTAGTTTTCGAACGGGGACATTGCCATTCTTGTTGGCTGTTTCCAAGTTCACGTAAGATCTCATATTTGCATGCATTTAGTTTGATTTTTTAGGTTCTTATGCATGATCAAAGAGTTCAACTAATATTTTTTTGTTATCTTTTTAAGTAAGATTTTAAGTTATGATAAATAATATCATAGCAGTCTCAGGTCTATAATCTACAATTAAGAAACACTATAAATGGACTCTATATTTTTCTAATTAAATTTAATTGTATTGGAATTTGGTAATCCCCCTCCTCTCTCTCCTTACCTGTGGCCGGCGCCGGAGGAGAGCTCGTGGAGAAGGAGGGGTGCTCCCCCCTCCTTAAATAGCGGCGAGAGGAGGGTTATCCCCTCCCCTGTACCCATGTGAAGGAGGCGCGTCGGCGCCCCTTTCCTTGACTGGCTGCGACGCCCCCTTGCCGCAGCCGTCAACAATGGCGAAGGAAGGGAGCGGCGCTCCCCTTCCTCTGTCAACAACGGCGGATCCTCACCATGTGAGGATTCGTCGGACGAACAGGGGTTCACACATATATTTAATCACACATCGACTAAATATAAGAAAGATCCTTGCAACTTGTATTTAGTCTTTCCAAGTAAGGCCATGGTTTAGTACAATATATCATGTTGCTTATATGTCTATAACATATTAATACTCAATTGTTTCTTTGATAGTTTGTAGGTGAGGCCTTTATTTTTAAGATCCAATGCGAAAACAGATGTCCATGAGGGTCGAAAGATTTTTTTTTTTTGAAAAAATAAGACATTTAGCAGTTAATCTTGGTAAAAAATTCCAGTCCACTAGTAATGGGAGTGGACAACAAGGTTTTCGTTGGTCAAGACATGGTAATATATGAGATTATAACCCCTCAAGTTGTATATATAACGCTCCAGCTAGGTAACAAGAGTTATGATGAAAGGAAGAACAAACCCTCTCAAAGTTGTTATCATTGTCGAGTAATATCGGCGTGTTGGCATGGATGGTTATGTCATTAATTTCCACCTCCTGGTCAAAAGTTTCATGCTATTCAATTCAAATCCCACCTCGCTTGTCGGGCACGAATTGAAAACCAATGCGTCATGAATTCAATGCATGCAGTAAAAGAGAGGTAGCTGGAAATGAGCTGTGCTAAGATTTGAGCTATTCACGCTCATGTCATGATAAAGAACTCCTAAGGTCAAGCCGGAACGTTTTTTTTTTTTTTTTTTTTGAAATAATCGGTGGAGCGTGCATGTGTCTCGTTTAGATAAACATTTAAGTTATAACTCATTTTCCAAATTAAATGGAAACCAGCTTGCTACGGTCCAATAGTCGAAGGCCAAAAACCTTGGTGCACCGTATTGAGAAAATTAAAAAAGAGAATTTTTTTTAAAAAAATCTAGATAAGAAGAGATATGGATAATGATTAACCGAGAGAGATGAAGAAAAGGATACGCTTGAATCACGCCCGAAACGCTTTCCTTAAGCGTATTTGCACCCTCTCGAATGCTATGTGAGTGAATAGCAAATACGCTAAAGGATAAGATAAGCTTTTTATCGAGTTTGCACCAAAGCATTAATGAAAACTCGATTGTAGGTAAGAACAGATTTTTTTTGTATGTGGATTTATAGAAATTGAGCGCCGCGGAGCTGGAGCCTGTGAAGCATTGATTCCCGGAAAGCTGCATCGTTTCGTAACATATCCGTTGCAGAGATTTATGCTCAATTTGAATGGAGAGAAAAGGGGAAGGAAAGAAAACTAGGAGGAGAGAAAAGTGGGAGGAAAGAAAATTGAAGAGAAAATATTTTCTTTCCTTCTATTTGGAAGAGTGGGAGGAAAATAGAGAGGAAAGAAAATTTGATAATTTACAATGACAATAATATCTTTATTATAGATTATTAAAAAATGCATCCGTTGTTTTTTTGAAGGGTCAATATTGGAATGAAAAAAAATGAAAGAGCAATTTTGAGTTTTCTCTCCAAAAATTTTGGAGAAAAAACTTTTATGTGGGGCCCACCACTTTTTTCCCTCTATTTTCCCTCTAGTTTTCTTTCCTCTCGACTTTTCTCTTCATCCAAATAAGATAAATTTCATTTTCTCTCCTATTTTTTCTTCTAGTTTTCTTTCCTCCCTAGTTTTCTCTCCATCCAAACAGAGGGTAAAAAAAAACGGATAAAGTTTCTTTTTGAAACGAAGCATCACGTCGCTTCGGCTTCTAAAGCGATAATTGCTACAGGAGAGTCCGACTATTCTCTAAACATATCCACAACACCTTAGTTTATTTAAACAAAATCTCAATAATCCCCTACTTGTTTAAAACAAACTAAGTTCACATATAAAATTAAGGACAAGGAGCATTAATACAGCTAGGTATCTTTCGATTTGAACCTAACCTTAGTGTAAATATCACAAAGCTTTAACGAAATTCCAGGTAGCATAAACGCTTTGAACCAGTTATTCCTTGTCTCAAAACCGGTGATACTTCACACACACTCCTTAATATTTCTTGTCTACACTACACGCTTAGCACGATTTATGGCCATGTGCTTATCCTGTTTTATGAACTTTTTCATGAGAGAAACTCCAACTCTCACTTGAGAGGCACTATCTCAAGGTTCACATAGGTAAAGTTCTTTCAGTATCTCTGTTACAATAGATACTTGTCCACATGACTGAACTTCATTAAGAGTTTAAAAAGCTCAACCCTCCATCTTGTAACAGTCAGTACTATACACTAAGTGCAGCTACAATCCACTTATCAATGACTTGTTGTTACCCATTGAACCTAAGACTAGTTATTTCCTAGTATTAGGTTGGGTTGCCATCATTGGTGGACTTTTACTCAAGGAGTTTTAGACCTATCCCTCTAGAAGTCGTCTTCACTAAATCTCTTGTAAGAGGTTTAGTAAGTGGATCAGCTAGATTATAGCTTGATCGCACAAAAGTGAGAGAAATTATTCCATCCTTGATTAATTTCCTCACATACTCATGTCTTAGACTAATGTGTCTAGACTTTCCATTGTACACTTCGTTGTACGCTCTGGCTGAAGTGGCTTGGCTATCATAATGTATCAATACGGTTGAAATATTCTCACAAGCCAATAGGATTTCCAATAGAAGATCCCTTAACCACTCAGCCTCATGTCCTGCTGAAGCTAAAACCACAACTCCATTGTTGAGTGTGTAATGCAAGTTTGTTTCTTGGATTTCCAAGATATTACACCACCCGCTAATGTAAACATCCAACCAGTGGTAGATTTATTATCTCCCACCCTTGATATCCAACTTGCATCGGTATATCCTTTCAATACAGAAGGAAATTTAGAGTATTGTAGACCTAGTCTTTTGGTTTTAAAAAGATAACCAAAGACTTATACCAATAGACTTCCAATGCTCTACACTCGGGTTGCTAGTAAACCTACTCAGCTTACTAACTACAAATGCTATATCGGGTCTAGTGCATTGCATCAAATACATTAGACAACCAATAGCACTTGCATACTCAAGTTGAGCCACAGCTCGTCCACTATTCTTTTCAAGCTTTAGACTTGGATCAAATAGGGTGTTCACTTCTTTGAACTTCAAATGTTTGAACTTGTGTAACACTTTCTCAACATAATGTGATTGACTAAGTTCAAAACCCCCACTATTTTGTTTCACTTTGATGCCCAAAATAGTATCAACTTGTCCAAGATCTTTCATCTTGAAAATAGATGATAGAAACCTCTTCGTTTCTTGTATGCCTTTCATTTCATTGCTAATGATCAACATATCATCAACATATCCATTTGAGAGTATGACAGAGTCAAACTTCTCATGCCATTGTTTGGGCGCTTGTTTCAATCTGTACAAGGATTTAACAAGCTTGCACACTTTATGTTCATTACCCGGTAGATAAATCCCTCTAGTTGTTCCATGTAGACCTCCTCATCAGATCACCATTTAGGAATGCCATTTTGACATCCATTTGATAAACATAAAGGTTATGCAATGAAGCCAATGCAAACAATACTCTAATTATTGTTATTCTAGCTACAGGTGCATATGTATCAAAATAGTTGATTCCTTCTTTTTATCGAAAACCTTTAGCTACTAGTCTAGCTTTGTAGGTGTTTAAAGTACCATCATTATGATACTTCTTCTTAAACACCCATTTACAACCAATAGGCTTGACCCTTTGGGTAAATTTACAAGCTCCCAAGTATGGTTAGCTATAATGGAATCCATTTCATCTTGAATAACTTCCTTCCAAAAGGCTGAATCCTTTGAAGTCATAGCTTCCTTAAAGGTTTTAGGATCATCTTACACTTGAAGAAAAATAGGTACCCTACGGATAAAATTCTCTCTACTTCCTTCAACTAAATAAAGGGAAATAAGTTGAGAGTCTATTTCATCGGGTCCTAAATCCTTAGCCTTTCGAATTCTTTACTTTTCCGAAGCTCCGATTGTTCTTTAATAACCTTTAAAGATATCTCTTCATGAGAATTATTACTCTTTAAATTTGTAGGAGCTTGAGAATTATTACTCTTTAAATTCTCAAGAAACTCCACAACTCTAGATTCCACTATCACGTTAGACTCTAGATCCAAGAGTCTATAAGCTTTGCTATTTGTGGCATAACCAACAAATACACTTCTTATCCCTCTGGGACCCAATTTGGTTCTTTGGGGTCTAGGTTCTTATAGTAGGCAAGACACCCCCACACTTTGAAATACCCAATATTGGGCTTTCTTCCTTTCCATATCTCATATGGAGAGGTCTGAGTTTTCTTTAAAGGAATTCTATTTAAAATATGATAAGCAGCAAATAAAGCTTCACCCCATAAATTAAATGGCAATTCAAAATGCATTAACATAGCATTGATCATCTCTTGTAATGTTATATTCTTACGTTCAGCCAAACCATTTTGTTGTGGTGTACGTGGTGCGGAACTTTGGTGTATAATGCCATTTTCTTCACAAAATGCATTAAAATTATTAGGAAAATATTCTCCACCCCTATCACTTCTAAGGATTTTAATATTTCTACCTAACTGATTTTCTACCTCCGCTTTATATATTCTAAAAGCATGGAAAGCATCATCTTTATGCTTTAATAAATAAACATATGTGAATCTAGAGCAATCATCAATAAAGGAAATGAAATACCTATTCCCACCTCTAGTTAACATGCCATTAAATTCACATATATCAGAATGTACAAGTTCTAATAAGTTAAAATTTCTCTCAACGTTATGAAATGGTTTCTTAGTCATCTTTGATTTAATGCATATTTCACATTTATTGAACTCATCAATTTTGTAAGAAATCAAACCACATTTAACAAGTCTTTTCATGGTACTAATTCCAATATGTGCTAGTCTACCATGCCATAATGTAATTGAGTCAAGCATATAAGCAGAAGCAACATCTTTATTAATAGAATTGTCAATGATACATAATCTGACCATTCCATCACTAGAATAGCCCTTGCCAACAAATATACCATTACGGCTCAAGATAAGTTTGCCCGACTCAAAAACAGATTTTATTCCTGGTTTGTCCAAAAGATCCCCACTAACAAGGTTCCTATTCATATCCGGCACATGCAACATATTTGACAAAGTAATTTTCTTGCCAGAAGTAAATTTGAGTTCTACGTTTCCTTTGCCATACACCTTGGACCGGCCTTCATTGCCCATTTGTATCTCTTGTCCATCGGTGACATCCACATAAGTCTTGAACATAGACTTATCATAGGAAACGTGGACGGTGGCGCAAGTGTCGTACCACCATCCGGGGACCTTGCCATGGACCACCATGACTTCGCTCATGACGGCGATGATTTCATCATCATCAACGTTGGTGGCATTTGCTTCCTTAATTTGGCCCCTGCGGTGTCTGCATTCACGAGCAAAATGCCCGGGTTTGCCACACACATAACAGCTTCCCTTGGGCTTCTTTTTCTTGAACTTCTCTTGATTCTTTTTGGGACCAAGATAGTTTGCTTTACTATCTTTTTTGTCCTTCTTAGGCTTGCTCACAGCATTGGCCTTTGAAAACCCCGTTTCAACGTTGACATTCTCTAACTTCTCCCTCATCCTCGATTCCTCCTCGATTTGAAGGTGTTTCTGAATTTGCTCCAAGGAAAAATCCTCAGTGTTGTGGAGAAGTTTTTTCCTATAGCCCTTCCAAGACAGCGGTAATTTTGTGATTATCGCACCAACTTGAAAAGACTTGAGAACATCGATTTTCTGCTTTGAGTTTGTTGACAATCACTTGCAATTCATGCACTTATGCAAGAATTGACTTCTCATCACACATCTTGAAATCAAAATATTTAAAGACGAGAAATTTCTTCGTACCTTCCTCCTCGGCCTTGTATTTGTATTCCAATGCATTCCATATCTTTTTGCCGATTATGTGTTAGTGTATAGATCATACAATCGATCGGATAGAGCGTTGAGGATGTGCCCGCAGTATATGAATTCGTCCTCCCTTTGCTTCTTGCGCTCTGCCTTGACTTCGTCGGAGTCGTTTTCAGTTGGCTCCGGTATAGGCACCAAGTCCGGATCGAGGATGTAGAAGATCTTTAATGCAGTGAGAAGAAACTTTAACTTATCTTGCCAATGGGTGAAATTAGTGCCATCGAATCGATCGAGTCTGACAAGATCTTGGTTCATCAACTTGATAGTGGCGACATAAGTCTTAGTCTCCATTGAAATAACGCTTAAGATTGTTGAGAAAATTTGAAAAAGGAAAGTCTAGATAAGAAGAGATAGGGATAATGATTAAGATAAGAACCGAGAGAGATGAAGAAAAGGATAGGCTTGAATCACGCACGGAACGCTTTCCTTAAGTGTTATTTGCATCCTCTCGAATGATCTGTGGGTGAATAGCAAATACGCTGCAGGATAAGACAAGCCTTTTATCGAGTTTGCACCAAAGCACTAATGAAAACTCGATTGTAGACAAAAACATATATATATATATATATATATATATATTTGTATGTAGATTTATAGAAATTGAGCGTTGTGGCGCTGGAGCCTGTGAAGCGTTGATTCCCGGAGAGCCGCATCGTTTCGTAACATATCCGTTGTAGAGATTTAAAGAAAACAGATAAAGTTTCTTTTTCGAAACGAAGCATCACGTCGCTTTGGCTTCTGAAGCGAGAATTGCCACGGGAGAATTCGCGACTATTCCCTAAACATATCCACAAGACCTTAGTTTATTTAAACAAAATCTCAATATACCGTAATATGTCCAAATTTAAGGCAAGAGATTAAGTTAACACAAGTGGAGAGTGACTAATAGTTAGGCTTTAATTGTTATCAAACGAGACCATGTTGGCCACAATTGGCCTGTCCCAACTCAAGATAGTTGGATCGAGCCCAATGTGGAATCCAACTCCTAGTTAACCCAGTTTAGAACATGGTGTTCACAAGTCAAATATGGGCTGGCTAGCCAAATGTTAGCTCAAATTAGGCTACAAACTATCTGATAGTTAGGCCAGATGCTCATGCTTGGGCCAAGCTCTATCCAAAGGCCAAGCAAGCTCTATCCAATCACTTTGGCCTGTATATTTGACTAAGTCGGATTCAATCTCAAAGAGCTAAGGAAAAGTCTTCATGCATCGTCTTTGATGCACGAAGGACACATTGAACATGCCCATTGGCTGTGCATCCATGCGGATGCATGTGCAAGATGCGCCCGCACGGGCATGCGGCCAATGATCGCATTCAGTGCTCACGTTCGACATTGAAGGCGATGCACAAAGTTGGCCCATTTGACAATGGCATGCGTGCCTGCACGGGTGTGCGACCATGTATGCATTCGTGCACCGAAGATGATGTACAAAATCGTTTCGAAAAGCTAATCCAAATCTTTCTCATTAAAGCTTAATTTTTTTCCTTTTATTTTTTATGCTCAAGTTTGAAAAATTTTAGCTTAATGTAGATGGGATGAGTTGACTCTGATATATATGTTTTTAACTTTTTTAAGGCTTGACCTGAGTTTTATGTCAAGTCTGGTTCTTTTTGACCAAACTTGTCCCATCTATTTTTGGTCATCTAGCTTGTAGAATTTTAGGCTTGACTTGGCAGGCCGCTTGGCATATGATCGGCTCTAAGTTGGGTGGAATGTGGATGGTATTAGCAAGTAGAAAACCTGAAACTTTAATTCAGTGGTTTATCAACTTTGCTAGCTTGGCAACAAGAATATTTAAGCTTCCATATTTTTCTTTTTTTTTTTTTTTTTTTTTTTTTTTTTTTTTTTTTTTTTTCAGGACCGACTACATAAATGTAGACATTGTGGAAATCCAACCAAATATCGATGCACCACAGAACTTGCCGCAAAATTTAAAAGCACATCTAGTTTAAGAGCAAGGTGGCCAATTATGGGTGCAGCAAACGCTAGCATGATCGCACGGGTTCAAATCTGTCTCTAGCCTGGATTCTAAATTACGAGGATCACAGCTGGGAAATGTTTTTTTGTTCCTTTTTTTTTTTTTGGGTACGGAACTTAGGGGGCTTGAAACCAAATGCAGTCTAATGTCCCATCGTCTATTTTCATATACAAACCACAAGTTTCAATAGATTCCAGATCGGAATCGGTGGACCTTGGCCTCTGCTGCCACCCCTAGGGTCATCGCCCCAGGGAATTGAAAATTGAAACCAAATGCCTCAAATCCGCTGGCCGTGCGTACTCGAATTAGCTCCACCCTTAACCTGATCCTCTACCGATAAAGACATAACGAAAACCTCGCTCGCCGGCCGCCACTCCATCCTAATTCCGCTGCCTTTCTCAACGCAATCGACTAACAAAAAGCTAGACGAGGAACACCGCAACCGATTCACGGCTTCTCCCACTGGTAGATGGGAAGCTAAAGGTGGTGGAATGTGTTCCGTGAACTCTTTTGCTTTCTCTGTGGGTTTCTTTGGACTCTCTCTCTCTCTCTTGCGCTTTTAAGCACCTCTCTTTCTTCTCCAGAATTGAAGAAGAGTTTCAGAGATGGCGATGGCAGTGCGTCAGTTCATTAGAAGTCGAGGTTGTAGCCTCATAAAGCCACCGTTTTGGTGTCATTTCTTAACGTTGCTATGCTCTGTTTTTTATCTTCCTTTGTATTTGGTTCAGTTCTGAACTTTTCTTAGGTCCTCTCATTAATTTCTAAAGTTATTATTCTTCTATAGTTATTTTTTCTAGGGGATTTGCCATCCTACAGCCCAGAATCTACGGGATGGAAAAGATGACGAGCAGACCAAATCAACTCATAAGATGTCAAGGTTTGCAGCCTTCTGTAGTTCTACTTACTAAGTCATCAACGCTATCTCCTATAGCTCTCTCTCTCTCTCTAGATCTGGTTTAATTCTCTACTCAGAAGATATCTGCTATGCTTCTGTTTTGATAATATTACGTGCTCTAGTAAATTTCTAAAGTCATGTTTTTGTTCTTTTTGTTAGTTAATGATTCCAGGGGATTTAGTACTGTGCAGCCCAATATCCGCAGGATGGAAGAGATTAAAAGCACAGCCGGTCAGGTCATTCAATGCCGAGGTTTGCAGCTTTTATATATAAACCCATTAAAACAATATCCAACTTTTTTTTTTTCTTTTCTTTTCTGTGGTGTTGTTTTGTGTTTGTCCCTATGTTCTGTTCAGTTTTGTTTTAGATTTTGTTCACGGTTCTGCGGTTAGAAGATCTTCGAGTGGCCTTACTTATCTTTTTGTCAGAATTAGGGACTCCAGTTAATCTTTTTAAAAAAGCCATGGCCTTTTTTGAGTTAATTTTGGTGGAAATTTGAAATGATATTTTTCAAAATAGTGACAGAAGTTGCACCTTTTCGAATGTGAAAGCCCATCAAATTGTTAGATGTACCTGAAACTCGGATTCAAGTCCTGCGATCAATGGATTTACAGGGTTGTGACACTTGTGAAAATACTTATCTCTGATACCAAACCAACAGATCCCGAAAGCTTAAGCTCATGAACAATAATGTACATCGGGCTTAACATTAAAAGATTTCGTATCGAAACTATATTGGAAATGGTAGATAATTTTGGATCCAAGTGTGGCTTAAATGACTTTCTCTTAGATTGGCCGCATTATTTTCAGGTCAGAAATAGTTTGGCTGCAACATTATTGTGATTTAGTATTTGTTCATAAAAGAATCCAAACTCCTATAGAATGCACAATTCTTTACTTGGTGTTCCCCCTTCTTTTTTCATTTATATCTGATTGAAAATGACAAAAGAGTGCAATAAATAGCGTGTAGGATTTCTATCTGCGACATATTGCAGTCAAAATATATCTCAACCTAGGCTCTTTCTTTTGGGGCAGTTCCAAATCAGAAATAATCAATCAATTCCCTTGCACCCCTAGTAACTTCTAGTATATATGGATGTTTCACTGATTCACAAAAGATAATAAACTCCTAGAATAACTTCTTCTTAGAAAAGGTACTGTTAGAAATAATTGTATTATTGTACTGGCTTGAGCTATGGATTAATTTCAAATACAGCGGCAGTTGCATGGGAGGCCGGGAAGCCATTAGCGATCGAGGAGGTCAAGGTTGCACCTCCGAAGGCAATGGAAGTCCGGCTAAAGATCCTCTACACTTCCCTCTGCCACACTGATGTGTGGTTCTGGGAAGCCAAGGTATATATATTTTTTGTAACATAGACTACTAAAAACCAATATTCTTTTTCTTTATGAGAACTTCCTCCATCGTTTCATGTTTAAATAAAAGTGAGAGTACATCTGTTGGTCATATACCTTTGGGAAGTCTATTTTCTCTGTGTTAATGACTTGTGAGGATTCTACAATTTTGTTGGTTTGATGATTTGCAGGGCCAACTCCCTTGTTTCCTCGAATCTTTGGCCATGAAGCAGGAGGGTATGATTTCATAGTCTTATTTTTTGAGCAAATATGTTTATTGGTAATTGTTCTTATGCAATTTGCTTCGTTTAATGATTTGTTAGTATGAAATTTCAAAAATATAGAACCAAACTGTTCTCAATCAAAACCTTGTGTCCCTTTCCCTCTTGTTTAAAAAGATTATAGTTGCAAAGGCTTTGCTGTCTGTAGGCTCTTTGATACATGAGACATTTGACTTAATGACAAGGTTATGATAGATTGAAAGCTCTATACAAATTGAGAAACACTAATGCTAGTCTTATAGTTCCACAAACATTATTGGTTTCTGAAAGCTTTCATTGAGAACTGTTTCATAAAATAGGCAAATAAATTCTATTCACAGGACAACCACCTTGTTTTCTTTCATCTAGAAGCTGATTTCATGAACTTTTCTATTCAATATATCTATTCATTTTTCTTCATATGGTGATATTAGGATTGTGGAGAGCGTCGGTGAAGGTGTAACAGATCTTGTACCAGGAGACCATGTCCTCCCTGTATTCACTGGAGAATGTAAGGAGTGCGCTCACTGTAAGAGCGAGGAAAGCAATATGTGTGATCTCCTTAGGATTAACACTGACAGAGGGGTGATGATCAGTGATGAGCAGACCAGGTTCTCTATCAATGGAAAACCAATTTATCATTTTGTAGGAACCTCCACTTTCAGTGAGTACACTGTTGTCCATTCGGGCTGCGTCGCCAAGATCAACCCTTTGGCTCCCCTTGATAAAGTTTGTGTTCTCAGCTGTGGCATTTCAACAGGTGAGGCACCAAGCTTGTTGTCCCATATATAGAAATACCAAAACAGCGCATGTAATTTCCCTCATTTTAAAAATGAATATTGTTTTCTTTCTAAGGTCTTGGTGCAACTCTTAATGTTGCAAAACCACCAAAGGGTTCAACAGTGGCGATTTTTGGATTGGGTGCCGTAGGCCTTGCTGTGAGTATCTCTCCTATCTCAGCTATCCAACTAATAGAGCTCTCAATGTGTGGTTGCTTGGCCCACTGATTCATGCTTCATGATACATGGAATCCATTTAGTATTATTTTAGTTTCACTCATGTTTGATCTGTCAATCAAATATTAGGCAAACAATTGTGTTTGATTTATGCCTTCATGTTGTTAGGCTGCCGAAGGGGCTAGGATTGCAGGGGCATCAAGGATTATTGGTGTTGATTTAAATCCTGCAAGATTTGATACAGGTGAAGAGCTGCTACATTTGATTATTGAATGTCTCATGCTGTATCAACAGAACTATTCCAGAGTAAATTTAACCAAAATAATTCTAGCATGTTTCCTTCCAAATAGTGTACTATCTTATATGTCCACTCTTAACATCTGATTTCTACTGAACTTACTTGAAATTTGGTGCTAAAAATCCCCCTCCTTGTCACCCCAGCAAAGAAGTTCGGTGTCAATGAGTTTGTGAATCCAAAGGACTATGAGAGGCCAGTCCAAGAGGTTTGTTTGGTGCTAAACCTTTATGTTCTGACAAATGAATTATTGTGCTTTTAATATATCGGAGGTTAAATTAGATGTTCTGAATAGTGAATGTACTGGCACAAAGATGACTTGTGTGATGGCAATTTTAATAGCACTGCATGTTTTTCAGGTGCTTGCTGAAATGACTGGCGGTGGAGTCGATCGGAGCATCGAATGCACTGGCAATGTGAATGCCATGATATCTGCACTCGAATGCGTTCATGATGTATCTTCTGAATCATTTTATGAGCACTTCAAAAGCCCTGTGCACTTATAATTTGTTTCTGTATATTATACATAATATTCTAAAAAATATGAACTTGAACCTCAGGGTTGGGGTGTTGCTGTGCTTGTTGGGGTGCCTCACAAAGAAGCAGTATTCAAGACCCACCCTATAAACTTTCTGAATGAAAGGACTCTCAAGGGAACCTTCTTTGGAAACTACAAACCTCGCACTGACCTTCCTTCAGTTGTTGAGAAGTACATGAGCAAGGTGGGTACATGGTTTTGATTTCTCATGCTCATTGTATTTGCACTGGCTAATGGTAAGAACTAGCTGACTTATGAGAGGACACTGCTGAATGGAAATTGAGAAGCTTATCGACAATTATTTAGCTTTCATGATTGATCCTATTAGAACTATGCCTGCAATTGGACACTACTGATCTCTTTGGAAAATTTTGTTCTATGGTGCAGGAGCTAGAGTTGGAAAAGTTCATCACTCAGTGTTCCTTTCTCCGAGATCAACAAGGCTTTCGACTACATGCTTCAAGGCGATGGCCTTCGTTGCGTCATTCGCATGGATGGCTAGAGCTGGTCTTCACATCCTTGAAACTACTCTAGAGAGGAACCCATTAGAAAATAAAGCATGTCTTGTTCCACATCGATCATAATAAGCCTTCCCCTTTGTTTAATAAGATGAAGCAGTGAAAGTCTTCACTTCCAATGTTTTACCCTCTGGGGATAGAAGGAAGCTCATGAAAACTTCTGTAATTTTCTTTCTTACTTCGTTGTAGTTAGCATCTCATCTATTCCCTCACTATTCCCTAATAGCCAAAAAAAAGAAAAAAAAAGAAAGAAAGAGCTCAATATGTTATCTTTTCTGCTATATCTTAGGAGAAAATTTTGTGATATAAAAGTCTACAGCTCACATTCCTCGACGAAAGATTCCATTTGCCATCAAGTCAAGTTGCTATATCTTATGAATTTGGTTGGGCGGCACTTTAAAATATTGATATTTGCCTTTGACCATATCTACTTTGAAGCTTGGCACCCAAGAAAGCCTTGGAGACTTGCTCCCCAAGTTTCCATGGAGAATATTAATTACCCCTCTGCTTTGCAAATATTACATGGTGCTTTTGCTCTTGTACTCCTTGCCGCGGGTATACGATCAAATGTCACAGGTTCTGCTTTGTTTCACAGTTAATCGTGAGCATGATGCATTAATAAGCTAAAATAATAAAATAAAAAATATATTAGTGTAACAAATATATGGCTATTGATAGCCATTGCCTCCCTCCTTCCTCTTCAATTGCAAGTATTACAGATCATATCTATAATTGATCCTCAACAATTATACTAAATAAGCCCTCAATCTTAATCGGCTTCGCTCTTCATTTTAAGAGAGGTCTAGCCTTTGAAACTAATATTAATATTTTTATCATATTTCTCAACAAATAATAAAAATAACTATTAAGAATTAAAAATTTAGAAATATCTCATTCATTCTCTATATTTTTCAGAATAAAATATGTAGTTCAAATTTTCCTCAGAACAGGATAGCTAGATCAAATAACGATGACTAAAGCTAAAAACCTATCAGGTATTATATTTTATTCCTTATGATATTTTAAGTTTCTACTGTTTAAAATGTTAAAAATTTTTAAAAACTTTGATGAATTTTTATACTATATTTTTTATAATTTTTTTTAATAAAATTAGATGATTCATAATTATTTTCTAGTTGAGGTGTAATTAACAAGTAGTGTGGAATATAAATCCTGTAACTAAAAGAGTGGTATTTAAAAAAAATTAATATTGTATATTATATATTATTTAAAATAATTTTTAATTTTTAAACTATATTTTTAATACAAAATCCAAGTCAATGGTTATATTCAGTAAAAGATCCAGCTGAATTGAATCTAATTCATAATTTGAGAAATAGTAAGAATTTTTAATCTTTCTCAATTAAAAGATCTAGAATTTGCCCCATGCATTATCTAGGTAGCCAATTGTTGCTGCTAAAATCCGTCCTCCGAATCAGATGCGAAGGGGGCTTCGAGACGGGCTTCCTCCTGGGCGGACCTGCAAGACAGTCCTCACACGAGAAGGCATTGGGGGTGGCCCTCTGCGGAAGACCCTCCGACGCTTAAGTCAGTAGAGATCAATAGTCGATAGAAATGAGGAGAAGGCTCTCGCTGGAAAGTTTCCTCCAAGGGCTCCGAGCGGAGCGGCAATGGCGGAAGCAGAAGCAGAGAGAGGGAGAGAGAGAGTGATCCAGTGGAAAAGAGAAGGAGGGCCTACCATGCTGATCGAGAGGGCTAAGCTCGGCGGCGAAAAGAGCCTCCTCCGACAGTAAGTCATTGGCCGAGAACGCCTTGCCATTGCGGAGGACTTCCAAATCCTTTTCCTCCTGCTCAGATAGAATCGGATGTGTTTCCGCATCCCGAACAAAGTTTCCCCATCCCCGGGGAAAGTCAGAACCAATGTTCCCTTCAGCGATGATGAATCGGTTCTTCCATCCCTTTATGGAGGACGGTTTGTCCACAATCGTCTTGAAGGACCTCCGAGGTCTGATATAAGGCCACTCCGATCTCCTCCCGGGTATCAGGTGGTAACATGCACGAAAAAGGGGAAGAGTAGCTGTAACCTGGATCTGGTTGCACATCGAAATAAATCCGATGATGCTCCGCCAGCTGTTGGGAGCCACCATCGTCGGGCAAATGTTGTAAAACGCCATGATCTCCTTTACCAGGGGATGGAGAGGAAACCGGAGGCCCGCCTTCAAACTATCTTCGTATAGAAAAACTCCATGCTCCAAATCTTGCGAAACCCTGTGCTTGGGTTCGGGCAATCGTAGAACAACATCCAGGGGAATGCCATACTTCTGGCGAATTTTTCCCAAATCCTCGGCGGCAATCTTTGAAACTACATCGTCGGGGCTCATCATTCTGCTGGTCGAGAGAGACACCCAAAAAAACTACAGAGGAAATAGAGAACGAAATTCTCCAAAAGGGGGAGTGAAGGAGCGTTGCAAACAGAAACGACGCTATTTCAGCTTTGCTTCCCCTCGAAGGAAACCGCCTCAAGGGAAGATAAGGCATCTTGCCCGAGGCGTCCGGAACCGCCTCAATAAACGTAGTAAAAATTGGGATCCACTACGTGGCAGTCCCCCAATCATCGCCACAAAGGAGCCTTACCCACGAGGGCACGGCGGCCGCGCAGCATTAAATAGGGCATTATTGCGCGGACTGTCCGATCCGGACCCCCCGTTCAAATCATGCCACTTGGACTTATACTCCCTATGCTCGAACCTACGCTTCGAACTAGGGAGTGGGGGGCATATGTTGAGGGGTAAAATCGTTACGCGTCAATAATCGTATACGCAGCTAAGGTTAGCCCCGATTTTTGCTCGCTGTGCGACATTCGCCAGGGACAAGTCAGCCTCGGCAGATCGGAACGCCCTAGCTCCTTACCGAGCCAAGGATTCTCGAGGTGCGGACCTCATCTTTCGGCTCCTCCTACCGAGCTATCGACTATCGCCTTCTGGCTCCTCCAGCTGACCTATCTTGTTTCTCGGACCCAACCGAGCTATCGACTATCGCCCTTCCGGCTCCTCCAGCTGGCCTACCTTATTTCTCGTCCCCAGCCGAGCTATCGACTATCGCCTTCCCGCTCCTCCAGCCGACCTATCTTGTTTCTCGGCCCAAGCCGAGCTATCGACTATCGCCTTTCGGCTCCTCCAGCCGACCTACCTTATTTCTCGGCCCCAGCCAAGTTATCGACTATCGCCTTCCGGCTCCTCCAGCCGACCTATCTTGTTTCTCGGCCCCAGCCGAGCTATCGACTATCGCCTTCCGGCTCCTCCAGCCGACCTACCTTATTTCTCGGCCACAGCCGAGCTATCGACTATCGCCTTCCGGCTCCTCCAGCCGACCTATCTTGTTTCTCGGCCCTAGCCAAGCTATCTCGCTTCTTGGCCCCACCCGCCAAGCTGTCTCTATAGCGCGGCCCAGTCCGAGCAATATCAACCCCCTCTACGGAATTCGGCGCGGAAAAGCTTAAATCCTTAAGATTCAAAACATGAATCATATCTGAAAGTGGCCTAGGGCCCTGGGGCCTATGCTCCCACCAAATCCTGAGACATTAACAAGCTCTCCCAGCTGTCGATCCTCTAACTAACCGGATACGAATCCTACCGATCTTATAACAGACTGGATTCGAATCTCAACAGCCTTCGGACCCACGATGCCCCCTAACAACTAGGTGATCCTCTATAAATAGCACAGCTCCAGACCCCCTGAGGTAGGCAGTCTCCACTGGCTCTCTCTCCCTCTCTCTGCCTCTGCTTTCGCCATTGCCGCTCCGCTCGGAGCCCTTGGAGGAAACTTTCCGGCGAGAGTCTTCTCCTCATTTCTGTCGACTATTGATCTTCACTGACTTGAGCGTCGGAGGGTCTTCTGCAGAGGGCCACCCCCAATGCCTTCTCGCGTGAAGACTGTCTTGCAGGTTCGTCCAGAAAAAAGTCCGTCTCGAAGCCCCCTTCGCACCTGATTCGAAGGACGGATTTCAGCAGCAGCACCAATATATTGCATGCAATTTAAGTTGGTCCCATTCCCATCCCTTAAGATTATATTGTTAATGTCAATTCTTACAATTAAATTTTATTCAAAACCTGATTTATATTTAAAATAATATTTCACTTATATGAACAGTGGAATATGAATATAACCAATATTCAACTTGCATTCTTATTAACCCAGAAGTGATATAAATTTACTTAATATCAAATTCATATTTATATCTATTTAGAGTAAATATAGATATTAATTTTAATATCTATTTAATATATGTATTCAAATGTATATTCTTTGAGAAAAGTACTGTGCTGTGGATCTACTGTTATCCAATATATTTTCGATCTATAACACTACGGTATCTCCTTCATTTTTTTTACTGGAAGTTGATTGGGCTTGACCAAATTATTTCTCCAAAAAATATTATAATATTTGTTATTTTATCCGAGCTCTCTGGTGAAAGGGCGCAAGGGCAGAATCGTGATATTTGCAGCTACAAGGTCTAATTGTTAATTTACCTGATATATGTAAGGCTTTGTTGCAACCCAGCTACTTGGTACCAGATCATACCCCCAGTGAATGGAACAAGCTAGCGAGGAGAGTGCAACAGCAAAGATGAAATCTACTCTTTCTTGTATGCCATTCCTTTCCCATGTCTTCACCTCAGAAGCATCATCAAAAGAGAAGGATGGCACCTCATCCAACCCAAAGCTAGAGGAGGAGAGCAAGAAGAAGAAGAAGAAGAAGAAGAAGGAGAAGAAGGTGAACAAGGAGGAGCAGCAGAGTGGGAAACAGAAGAAAAGCAACCTTGACACGGCCGCCTCGATGGCCCCTTCCTTCCCATTCCACACTCGACCAGGCCTTCTCTGATTCGATGCTAAATATGCGCTTGTTGGAAATCAGGTTGCTTGTTACTGCCTGGGTTCATCAACCTTTTCCTCTTGCTTTTTTGTGGTTTGTTTTGCCTTGGAGGGAGGGTGTTGTGGGGAAGGGATTGTAGTCTTCCAGCACCAACGTATCTGTTTGCTTGATGCTTCTTGAGAAGAATGCCTTTCTTTAAAATGAAAGGTTGCAGATAAAAGACATAACTTGTCATCGTTTGATGTTTTTACTTTTTAAATAATCAATTTCTTTCTGAAGCTTATATATATTTAAGCCGTTGTTCTCAAGGTATTGTCTTTTAAACAAAGCTTTCAAACCAGTGTGGCTATAGCTCAAGCTAAATGATGTATTAATCTGCATATATACCTCTGCATCACCTAATATATATATATATATATTTTTTTTTTTTGTTACAAAATCACCTAATATATTTAGTATGTAGGGATCTTTTCCGCATGGTCTTATGGAATCTCATATATTTCCGCATGGTCTTATGGAATCTCATATAAAATTCATTTTTTGGTACCCCTATATTTAGGATATATAATACCTAAAAAATTAGTCTTATATCAGATTAAAAAAAAAATTTTAAAGTGCTTATAATTTAAATTCATTTATTATCGATTAATTTTTACTCTAAGTTTTTAAGAAAATTTAATTTCGATACACTAATAAGTTAATTGGATCAGCAGGTAGGCTTTAGGGCATTACAAATGATATCAAATCTGGTTTTATATCGGATAAAAAAAATTTAAAATATTTATAACTTAAATTCATTTATTACCAATTAATTTTCATTCAAATTTTCAAAGCGACATAATTTCAGTGGTAAGAGACTATAAGGGCTGCATCATCCTTGCTTTTAGTTTTTTTTATAACATTGATAGAATTTTAGTTCTAGTTGAAAGCAACTATACAATTGAAATAAAATTCTAAAAAATCATTCCGAAAGGTGATTCTTTCATTGTTGTAGCATGAACTAATAGTTAATTAGATTGTAAACACCCTCTCATAAGGATATTTAGATCATCATTTCTTCAAATCAGGGAATTAAGCACTCACATAGCACTCATATATTTACAGAGAAGTAAACCAAGCAACTTATTTCTTAGCATATTGAGCAGCATCAAGAGGAGAAGAGGTTTGTTCAATAATATTCTTTTCTCTGCAATTTGCACAGATTGCTTTCGTTGATAGACTAGTGATTGTTTTTATTGGGTCTTCGACCTCTTTATTATCAAAAAAAAATATCATTCTTTCATTTTAAAATCTCATTTTTAATTTTAAAGAAGCGATTTAAGATTTAAAAACTTTGTTTCATTTAAATACTTTTCTCAAATTCCCATACCTAACTTCTAATGCTTTAAGTAGCTCACCATATGTAAAATCATGAGTATTAGATTTACATATCATCTTCTCTTCATAGGAAAATAAGCACATGTTGGTGTAATTATGGTTGACACATTCTTGCTCCCATAATTATTGAGAGATGTCATCCTTCATGAGCATAACTTTTTCAACAATATCTTTCATCATAAAATTTTGACCAGTGCCATGTAAATTTTTAAGTGAATCCCAAATATCTTCAACATTTAAATAAGAAAAAGTTATATATATATTTTTTGATAAAGCATTAAACAAAATTTGTATAGCTTTAATATTTAATAAAAAAATTATACTCATTATTCTAATTTAGTCTTGGTTTTGATATAAATTTATTTTTAAGAATAATCTAAAATCAAAAATCAAGAGATCTCAAATAAACTCTCGTTCTAATTTACCAAAACATGAAGTTGGATTTATAAAAAAAAAAGGAGGTTTATGAATATCAACACCCTCTTGAAAAGAAAAACAATCAAAGGTTGCTATTGGATTTTAACTCTATAGAGATTAAGCTAAAAATTAGAGCCCTAACTTTGATACAACTTGTTGACCCAAAGGCAACTTGAGAGGGGGGGGGTGGGGGGGTGGGGGATTAAATTAAGTGCTTAATAATAAGTGTAGTAATTTAAAACTAAGTATAAGTCACTACAAGAAAAAGGACTTTTTATGACGAATTTATTATGAAGAAATATTTCCGCCGCTATATGTTCACTTATAACGATGAAATCAAAATTAAATTCGCTGTAATATTGTTTGAACTTATTGCGACAAATATATTCACCGTAATAACTATTGTTACGATATAAATACTTTTCGTTGTTATAAAATATTATTATATTTCTATTTCAGAGATTTTATGAAAAAAATATTTTTTTTATTTCTATTATTATGACAAAAAATCAATTTCTCGCTATAAATCTATTTATAATGATGACATTGTTTTTTCATCATTATAAATTTGTATCATATTTTATTGAAAAAAATAATTTTTTAGGTATTACGATAAAAAATTAATTTCATCGCTATAAATCTTTTTATAACGATGACATTTTGTTTCACCGTTATAAATTTAGATTTATAAAAAAATAATTTTTTATTTCTAGGTATTACGATGATAAGTATAATTCATCGGCAAAATTTATTTATAATGACATAATTTGGTTTCATAGTTATAAATTTAGATTTTATTTAAAAATAATTTTTTATTTTTAGTTATTACAATGAAAAATAAATTTCATCACTATAAATCTATTTATAACAATGACATTTTTTTTCGTTGTTATTAATTTCTATTAGATTTTATTAAAAATAAAATCTTTTTAAGTATTACGATGAAAAATAAATTTTGTTATTATAAATATATTAATAGCGATAACATTTTTTTTGCCATTATAAATTTAGATTTTATTGAAAAATATTTTTTATTTCTAGGTATTACAACGAAAATAAATTTCTTCGCTATAAGATTTTTGATATTTTATTTTTTATATATATAACGACAAACATAGTTGTTGTCATAATATGTATTTTATATATTTTTTTTACAAAATAGGTATAACAATGAGTTTTATGTTGACGTTATAAATGTGTTATAACGATGAAATAGAATTCGCCGTTATAACTATTTTTTTTACTTTTTCCCCAAAAACCCTAACCATTCCTTACAGATGCATCGCATAGTCTCTCTCGTGCCCCCATTATATCTTTTCCTCTTCCTCCCTGCTTTCTCTCTCTCTTACTCATCTTCCCATATCGCCATCGACCTAGTCCACCTCTTCTTCTTCCTCTTCTGTTGCACAGCGATTTTTCTTTTTCCTCCTCCACTCCGGTAGGATGTTAGGGTTCTGTCGCTGTCGTGCCTCCTTTTTTACTTCTGCTCCTCTCTTTGCTCGACATTGACTAGCACCACCTTCTTCTTCCTCCATAATTGACTCATCTCAAGTGCGGTTCCCTTCTTGACTCTGGATTCTGAGTCTTCCTGCCTGAATTTTTGTTCTAATCTCTCGTTTCTTCGATCGATTGTTTCGGATTTTCATTTCTCTTCTACTGTCATGGAATAATTTTTATGGACTTTAGAGGTTTCTCTCACACTCTTTGATGCTATTAGATGTGATCTGGTTTTCCGCTTGGATTATACTTGAATGATCTTTTCTTCTGGTCTGTCTTTTAAGCTTTTACTGACTTTGGTCGAATAGACGTCGGTATTGAGATCCGGTAAATTCGATGTCTCCCAGATTATTTTTACTTAGATTAGGGTTTGGAGAGAGGGAAGGAGGGAGGGATGGTTGTATATGGTGCGAAATTTCTGAATATTTGTCTTGTTTTAGCGATCCTTTGCTGTTTGTTATCTACCAAACTTCTAGTCGTATTCGAAAGTGAAGTTCTTACTTTAGATAAATCTGGTAAATAAACCAATGAAAGGGACTCGACCATAGAGATCCGCTGAACATCGAAATGATCGTAATAAGGCTTGGATGAGTCCCACGATACCAGCAGTCCAGCATCATCAAGGGCGGTCTCGTTCAGACCACCAATGATTGGATTGGTCTGATTTGAACCAGTGAAATGAGTTTTAGTCCATAAAAATTGATAGTAGAACACATTTGGGAGCAGGCTAGAACCTCTAAGAAAAATACGATTATAACAACCGATTATTTTGCAATGGTTTGTAATGTGGCTGATGAAGCCTTGGCTTCTTCAGTCATGCCGAGACGGCCCTGACTTCCCTAAGTCGGCCCCACGTCGGCTTTGGCTCCTCCATTTCGGCCCCAGCAGTCCACGTCGGCCCCGGCTTCTCCAGTCATGCCGAGGCAGCCCCGACTTTCCCAAGTCGGCCTCGCATCGGCCTCAGCTCCTCCATTTCGACCCCGACAGCCCGTTGCGGCCCCGGCTTCTCCAGTCATGCCGAGGCAGCCCCGACTTCCACAAGTCGGCCCCGCGTCGGCCTCGGCTCCTCCATTTCGGCCCCAGCAGCCCACTGCGGCCCCAGCTTCTCCAGTCATGCCGAGGCAGCCTCGACTTTTCCAAGTCGGCCCCGTGTCAACCTCGGCTCCTCCGTTTCGGCCCCGGCTTCTCCAGTCACGCCGAGACAGCCCCGACTTCTCCAAGTCGGCCCCGTGTTGACCTCGGCTCCTCCACATCAACCCCGACGGCCCTCATCGGCCCCGGTCTCTCCAGTCATGCCGAGGCGGCCTCGACTTCCCCAAGTCGGCTCCGCGTTAGCCTCGGCTCCTCCAAGTCGGCCCCGCCTCAGTCTTGCTTCTCCAAGATGGTCACGATCGTCCAGCCCGCCAACTCTCTGACCCACACAGCCTAACATAGCCAGGCCCACCTACCATCCGGCCTCGCCATCGATGGGATCAGGCCCACCTACCGACTGGCCCCGCCGACTGATGGGACTTGACCCACCAACCGCCGTTTTCCCCTTCTCCGATGAGACAAGACCTACCGACCAGCCCAAATTCATGTAACTTCCATGTATTCCGCAGACACCTCTTCCTCACGGAACTTCACGTGGCTAATCCCCATGCAAGTGTCAACTGCCTATAAAAGGGTAAGTTCACTCGAGACCCAGATATGTGAACACAAGTGCTCACTTATACTTTCACCCTAGAAGGACGCCAACTCTTGGAGCTCTTTCTGCCCTAGGGAGCTCTCTCGAGCTTCCCTTCAGCTATGATCTCAGTTGCTAACTTGGGCGTCGGAGGGTCCCCATCGGAGCTCCCTTCGGTCTTGGAACTTCTTGCAGGTCATCCCGCTTCGTGTGGATCCCTCAGCAAGCCGGCTCAACTTCCCTGCGCTCAAGACCGGTGATCGGGCGTCATCAGATTGGCGCACCAGGAAAGGGGAAGGAAGGAAGACAAACACTACAGCATTCGCTCACGAGCATTCCTCCCTTTGTCCACTAAGCAATGGCGATAACGTAGGCTCAAAATGCTTCCACCAGCTACCCTGGGGGGCATCCCCCATCGGCTAGGCAACAGGAAGCCAATCTCCCTACCGCCGATCCTCCCATCGTCTGCCCACCACCAGACACGATTGCCCCAGCGATCAGCTGGCGGCCCTTACCCAACAAGTTCAAGCCCTCACTTCCATGGTCCACGGGCTTCAGGAGCAATAGTCCATGGCTACCCAATACCAGACTGCTCCCCCGCCTGCTAGCCAGCAACCTGCGAGGAGAGGCTCTCCCCAGCGAGAGGCCGGCCATCAACAGGCCTCTCCCAGAAGATCTCGTCGTGAGCCCCTCAAAAGGCCGCGATCTCCCAACCATGATCCAAGCAAGTTCTCCCCAAAGCCTCGGCGCCAGGAAGAGCCAAGGCGGAGGTCTCACCTCCCATATTCTTCTCCATCTTCTTCCTCATCCTTCGAGCCGTCCAGGAGGGCCTCGATGAACAGCCGTCAGACGGAGGAGTACCTGGACGAGTACCACTGATGGCTGGACGAGCTCGCCAGAAAAATTAACAACCAACCAGAGAAGGAGTATGATACTCGTCCTCCCCATACCCGTCGGATATTGGAGGAGCCCGTACCCTCCAGATTTCGATTCCCTCAGCTGGATCCATATGATGGTACAATAGATCCCCTCGACCACCTCGAGAGTTATAAGGCCTTGATGTAAGTCCAGGGGGCTACGGATGCCCTCTTGTGCAAGGCTTTCCCCACCACCCTGCGGAAAGCCGCCTACGCCTGGTACTCTCATCTATCCCCTCACAGTATTGATTCCTTCTGGGAGTTGGAAAGGGCATTTTTTGTACATTTCGATGCCTGCCGAAAGATTTTGAGGGTTGCTGATAGCCTCTTCTTCGTGCGCCAGAAGGAAGGAGAGTCACTTCGAGACTTTGTGGCCCAATTCAAGACCGCTGCCCTCAAAGTCTACCACCTAGACGACGCAGTGGCGACGTTGGCATTGAAACGGGGACTCCTCCCGTCCCGCTTCACTTTCTCCCTAGATAAGAAGCCCCCCGGCTCCTACTCCGACCTTCTCCTCCGAGCCCAAAAGTACATCCGCATGGATGAGGCCGACCTCATCTGCTGGGAGTCCGTGAGAGGTTCCAGCCGAAAGCATGCCCGTCCCAAGCCAAGTGGATCCTCTCGCCCACGGCGGCCCGAGCCGTCCCACCGACCAGAGAACAGGCATCAGAGTCTTGCCCCTTTGAAAAGCAAACTCATGCCTCTCCTCGCCCCTCTCTCTCATATTCTTATGAAGATCGAAGGCGAACCTTACCTCCAGCGACCTCCTCCCATGAAGAAGGGCCTCCCCCGTGACAAAAGCCATTATGCCGTTTCCACTGGGACTACGACCATGACACCGACAGCTACTACAGCTTGAAGCACACCATCAAGGAGCTCATCCAGCGGGGCTACCTTGAAAAGTATGTCCAAAAGGCGCCCCCATCAGTGCTAGCTCTCATGGGGCCTCCACCTGCTCAAGCTGCCATCGACAATACCCCCATGGAGCGAACAGTTGGAATGGTGTCCTGGGGGGCAACTTCTTCATCTAAGCGGTCAAGGGTGGAGGAAGCGCCAGATAATGTAGTTCCCGGAGGGGGTTGTCGGCAATTGTAGAAAATGTAAATAATGAAGGCATCATCATCTCAATGATGATCGCCAAGCATCCTGTAAAAAGGATCTTAGTTGATAGTGGCAGCTCAGCTGACATCCTTACTTACGATGCATTTGTTAGGATGGGTTTGTTTGTTGATTCTCTCCAGCCCGTGGCTGCTCCCTTAGTCGGGTTTACAGGAGATTTGGTGAGGGTCGAAAGCAAAATCTCCTTACCCGTGATGGCCGGAACGTCGCCATGCCAAAGCACAGTCATCATAAAATTCCTGATCGCGCGAGTCCCCCTAGCGTACAATGCCATCCTCGGACGACCGGGCCTCAATCTTTTGGATGCTGTCATCTTCACCTGGTGGTTGCTTGTGCAGTTCCCTACTAGCAGCGGGATCGGTGAAATGCGGGGTGAGGTCAGCCCGGTCCTGCCTTGCTATCATGCAGCATCGAGCCCTCAGGAGGCTGAGCCGGCCTTAGAGGCGCTTGACCCCAGGGAGTCTAGCAAAGGAGGAGAGCCGGCCGAGCAGCTCTTAACTTTTTCCCTAGGAGATGACCCGACGAAGATCGTGCGTGTAGGTGGACTCCTCCCTTTAGAGGATCGTGACCGGCTCCTAACTTTCCTACGAGCTAACTCGGACATATTTGCTTGGTCGGCATTCGACATGCCCAGCATTCCTTCGGAGGTGATCACCCATAAGCTCAACATCAATCCAAAGCACCATCCTATCCACCAAAGGAAGAGAAGCTTTGTTCCCAAGTGGTAAAAGGCTATCGACGAGGAGGTCAACAAATTACTCGGCGCTAGTCATATCCGAGAAGCACATTACCTCAGTTGGCTGGCTAACATGGTCATGGTCCGAAAAGCAAATGGAAGCTGGAGTAGTTGCATCGATTTCACCAACCTCAACAAGGCATGTCTGAAGGACAATTTTTCTCTGCCCTAGATCGACCAGCTGGTAGATTCCACCTCTGGCCATGAGCTTCTCAGCTTCATGGATGCCTTCTCTGGGTACAACCAGATAAAGATGGACCCAAGCGATGAGGAGCAAACCTCCTTTATGATGGAAAAAAGCATTTATTGCTACAAAGTAATGCCCTTCGGCCTCAAGAATGCGAGGGCGACCTATCAAAGCCTGATGAACAAAGTCTTTTAAGATCAACTAGGTCGGAACATGAAAGTCTACGTGGATGACATGCTGACAAATAGCGCCCAAGCCTACGACCATGTTTTCGACCTTGAAGAAACCTTCAACAACCTTCGCCGCTTTCAAATCAAACTGAACCCAAAGAAGTGTGCCTTCGGCGTCACAGCGGGCAAGTTCTTAGGCTTTATGGTGACCCAGCGAGGGATCGAGGTGAACCCAGAGAAAATCAGCACCATCCTCGATATGAGGCCGCCGACCAGTAAGAAGGAAGTACAGCGACTCATAGGATGGGTGGCGGCCCTAAGTCGTTTCCTCTCCAAATCAGTCGAGAGATGCTTGCCCTTCTTCAAAGCCCTGCGGAAGGTCAATAGTTTCGAATGGATGGATAACTGTCAGAAGGCCTTCGACGGGTTGAAAGCATTCCTATCCTCCCCGCCGCTCCTGTCAAAGCCAAAGGACGAGAAGAATCTATTTCTCTATCTCGCCGCCTCTCCAAAAGCCGTCAGTTCTGTTCTGGTGCATCTTGATGCCGACGGGAACCAGAAACCTGTTTACTATGTAAGCAAAGTGCTTGACGATGTGAAAGTCAGGTACTCCAAGACAGAAAAGATCATTTTTACTCTAATCATCTCCACCCGATGTCTCCGTCCATATTTTTAAGCTCATCCTATTGTGGTGCTCATGGGCTAGCCTCTCTGAGCCATTCTGGCTCGCCCGGACACCTCAGGCCGACTTGCAAAACGGGCCATTAAGCTGAAAGAATTTGACCTCTCTTTTTAGGCAAGACCGGCTCTAAAATCCCAAGTCTTGGCCGACTTCCTGGTCGAATGCACATGGGCGGAGGAGTCGGCCGAGGAGGTTCCCATGCAGCAGCCTGATGCCGAGCTAGGTGACGGCGGGGAGTCCTAGATCCTCCATATGGATGGCACCTCGAACTCCCAAGGAAGCAGCGCCGGCCTCATCCTTGCAGGCCCAGATGGAGAGAAGGTGGAGTGTGCCCTTCGATTTTTGATCGAAGCCATGAACAATCAGGCCGAGTACGAAGCCCTGTTGGCAAGGCTGAGGCTCGCCCAGGAGTTTGGAATAAAGCGGCTAAAGCCTTCACTGATTCGCAACTCATCTCCGAACATATCAACGGGGAGTATGAGGCATGTGACCCCACAATGGCCTAGTACCTAGGCAAGGTTCGACTCTTAGTCTCTCCACTAATCTACTTTAGCATTAGCTACATCCCTTAGAGCGAGAACGCCAAGGTCGACACCCTCTCCCGTTTGGCCACCTCCATCGACGGCATCGCAAGGGACGCTTACATTGAGCACCTAGAGAGGCCCAACATTGAAGACAAAGAGGAGGTTCTGCCAATCACGGCTCATGGGACACCACTCGGCCCCGGCACGGAGGTGCCCCCGAGTCGGTTCAAGTCCCTAAAAGCTTTGTACCCAGCTGAGTCACCCCTCAGGCGGCACACAAACCCCCAAGGCAGTTCAAAAGGAGCTCGCCGGCATCACGGCTCACGGGACACCACTCGGCCCTAACACGAAGGTGCCCCCAAGTCGGTTCAAGTCCCTAAAAGCTCTGTACCCAGTCAAGTCACCCCTCGGACAGCACACAAACCCCTGAGGTGGTTCAAAAGGAGCTCGCCGGCATCATGGCTCACAAGACACCACTTGGCCCCAGCACGAAGGTCCTCCGAGTCGGTTCAAGTCCCTAAAAGCTCTGTACCCTATTGAGTCGCCCCTCGAGCGGCACAAAAACCCCTGAGGTGATTCAAAAGGAGCTCACCGGCATCACGGCTCACGGGACACCACTCGTCCCTGGCACGGAGGTGCCTCCGAGTCGGTTCAATTCTCTAAAAGCTCTGTACCCGGTCAAGTCGCCCCTCGAACGACACACAAACCCTCGAGATGGTTCAAAAGAAGCTCACTAGCATCATGGCTCACGGGATACCACTCGGCCCCGGCACGGAGGTGCCATCGACTCGGTTCAAGTCCCTAAAAGCTTTGTACCCGATCGAGTCACCCCTCGGGCGGCACACAAACCCCCGAGGCAGTTCAAAAGGAGCTTGCCGGCATCACGGCTTATGGGATACCACTCGGCCCCGGCACGGAGGTGCCCCCGAGTCGGTTCAAGTCCCTAAAAGCTCTGTACCCGATCGAGTCGCCCATTGGGCGGTGCGCAAACCTCCGAGGTGGTTCAACAGAGCTCAGCAGCATCATGGCCGATGGGACACCGCTCGGTCTCGCACCGTCCCCACCATACCCACTCGAGCCACCTTCAGAATCAGCTCTCGGGGCGTTCTTGTGAATCTAACAGCCTCGCACCTATTCAAGCTATTTCCCCAAGTTCATATGCATGTTCCTAAGATGTTCCCAAAAGCCGCCCAAGCCCATCTAGATTTTTCTTGCGGCCGACGATTAACTATCCTACTTACCTGGCTAGGGAACCTGATGGACCATGAATCTGACTAGCGGCACGAGTCTTCGTGGATTCGTTCGATCACTATCAAGCCTAAGTATGCAAGACCATTGTAGAGAAAGAAGACAAAGAAAAGCGAACAAGACACGAAGAACATCTTGGAGAAAAATCTCTTCTTCATTGATAATTTATAGCAAGTTACAAAATTTGACCCGAGGTCAGTTACAGAAGAGAAGTGCAAAATACAAAAAAAAGAAGAAAATAAAGGCATCTCAGGGCCCGCTCGGCCCCGGTTCTTCCCCTGTCGCCTCTTCTTCTCCCAATTATTCGCCGTCAAGATCCCCGGGCTGGATCTTCTCAAGATCGGAATTGCTGATGTTGAAGGCCATAGACACCTTCACCTTACAAAGGTCGAAACCCTTCGCATAAGTGTCAAGGCTGGCCTCATGACTTCCTACTCAAACTCTGGCGAAGCTTTGTAATCGGCGATGGTGTTATTAGCTCTGGCCTCGGCCTCCCAGGCCCGGTTCTTGACCTCCTCGATGCGGGCCCTGGCTTCATGAGCGTGGGCCACCGCCCTAGCCCGCTCATGACCTGCTTCAACCGCTGCCATCTCCGCTGCGGCGACCCTCTCCATGGTGGCCCGCCCCTCATCCGTTGCCACGTTGGCGCGGCCCTCCACATGCTGGAGCTGGCGAACCAGCTCCTCTATCCTTATTTCGGCTGTCTCAAGCCTGGCCGATATTAGCGCCAGCTTGGTCTCGGCCGTGGTAGCTCGGGCACTTTTGATCTCGGTCCAGCTCTCCGCCTTTTTCACCCGGCCGCCCAGGTCCTCCTCTCGAGCCTTGGCCTCCTCCTGCTGCCGAGTGAGCTTCTCGGACAACGTTTGGCACAGCTTCTTATACTTGTCGACCCTCCCCTGGCTACGTGCGAGCGTTCCCCCGAATGGGACATTGCTGCGTGAAGGGCGAGGGCCCCGTTGGCCATTTGCACCGATAAAGTTTGTCAGCCACAAATTAACCAGGATGCATCAAAAAGGAACCAGGGTCGGAGAATCACCTGGAGCACCAACACCATCACCATGTCGAGGATCCCAGTGTGGGACTGTTGTCCCATCTCTTCGTCGATCCGCGAGGATCGCGCCCTTGCCAGGAGGACAGTGGCCTCTCCAGCGTCCTCCATAGAGGAGAGCCTGGGTGCCGGTTGCTGCAGCCGCTCTGGCGTCTCCTCGATCGGCCGCCGGGCTGGGCGGTGTACTGATCGCCAAGATGAACTCACTGACTCAGCCCTGTGCCTACCGGTCCTCCTCGCCCCAGCATCGGCCCTCCTAACAACTGCCTCCCCCTCTCTGGCAGATGGGGGAGCCCTCTCCGCCTCTGGCTCGGCAGGAGCCGGAGGGCCACCAGCAGCAGCAACCTGCCCTGTCTCGGCCAAATTTGCGGCGGCAGGGGTCTCTTCCTCGGGGTCTAGGACCACCACGACTGCCTCAGTGGTGGCCGGAATCTCCCCCTCTTCCATCTCGGCTCCGGCCGGGCCGGGGACCGCTCCTTCAGCCGGTACCTCCCTGGCCAGCTCCTTCGCAGGCGCCTGGGCTGCAAGAACTTCCTGAGTTTGGGCCGGCTCGGCCTGAGCCTTCCTCCGTGCCCTTTTTGCCGGCCTCACTTCTTCACTGGCCACTTGTCTTTTTTGGCGCATTGCGGCCTCCAATTTTTCAGTGGGGATCTTCATCGCTGCACAAAGACAAATATTAGTAAAAATGAATAATTACAGTGCTAGGCCGAGGGCGAGAAGAATAGTTTTTCGTGCTCACCAACTGCCAGGGCCAATTCGGCCTCATACAGGTTCTCCTCGGATAGGAGTTCCCTATAAGAGGGGATCTGACAGGAGCAAAGGCAGCAGAAAAGCTCCTCGTCCTTCTCACCCACAGCCGAGTTTTCATTGGGGCTGACATCTGGCTCCCTCCAGTCAGTCCTCACCCCCTCTACATGGGCAAAAGGAAATCGGGATTTTCATCCCCTAATTTTGGATGGGAGACCTAGGGGAAAAGCCTACCCGGCCTGGCAGTGAACACCCACCAGGCCCCCTCACCTTGGCGGTGGAGCTTGTAAAAAGCTCGGAACAGGGATAATCTGGCCGTGGAGCCTTGGAAGCAACAAAGAATAACAAAGGCGCAGATGATCCGAATCGAGTTCGGAGTCAACTACACCGGCACTAACATATACCTATTTAGCAGGTTCAAGAAAAAGGGTTGGAAGGGGAGCCACAGCTTGTACCGGAAGAACTCCTCATACAGAGCGACCCGACCAGAGAGGTTGGAGCTCACTCTGTCCTCAGGCCCTGGCGCAGACAGATGGATGAAGCTAGGGACCTTATACATGGACCTAAGGGCCTCTATCTCTTCAGGGGTCATGGTGGAAGCGAACTGCCCCGGCCCTGCCGGATCAAGACTAGCTGCCAAAGGAGGCGCCAGACAGTTGGAGGAAGAAGGAACTGCTCTCACCGGGGAGGTTGGAGTGGACGGTTGGTCACTCATCGCTGGCTGGTCGCGGATGGTGATTCCACCCACCGGCCGGGGCACTCGGTTAGCTAATGAGGTATGGTCCTTATCAGAGGAATGGGACAACTCTACCACTGGTCTCTTACCCTCCCTAATGGCCCGGTGGTCCATGGGTCAAGGATAAAGAAGTAGAGGGTGGAAACTGACATGAAGTTTAAGGAGAAGAGGAAGGCTGAGGGTCTCGGGTTGTAGAGGAACTCAGGGAAGAAGAAGGCAGAAGAAGCAATTGTAGTGTAAAGATCCTCCCCGTGCCCACTGAGCGGCTTTATATCCCGGTCTCGAATCGCGTCACCCAAGATCTCGCCACGTGGCCCATGACCATTGCTCCATGTGCCCAGCCGCCGGCAATTTTGCTTGCGCCCGAGGCGCTTCGCCTCGGTTCGGCCCAAGGAGCAGGATCTCCGGCCAATGATGGAGCATGAAGAACGGAGAGGCAATGATGGCACTCGCCCTTTTTCCCAATCTCCGAGAGGTGCCCCCTCGGGACCCTCGGTGCCGACGTCAACTCCCACTCCCCACTTGATTGCAGAAAATTTTCGAAGTGACACCGCCTCAGGAAGGCGCACCAGCTCACCCACCATTAAAGGTACCCATACCCAGTAATCATTTTTTGAATTGTCGCGCCCCTTTCGCCCAAAGGACAGCATGCACGTGGCTCTTTGCGCTCAAGAGCGGAAGGGCATCTGATGTGGCTGATGAAGCCACGTGGGTAATCATGGTAAAATTGACTAAGTGGCACGGACACGTTGGCCCCGGCTTCTCCAGTCATGCCGAGGCAGCCCCGACTTCCCCAAGTCAGCCCTGCGTCAGCCTCGGCTCCTCCGTTTCGGCCCCGGCAGCCTGCTGCAGCCCCGGCTTCTCCAGTCATGCCGAGGCGGCCCCGACTTTCCCAAGTTGGCCCCGCGTCGGCCTCGGCTCCTCCGTTTCGGCCCCAGCAGCCCACGTCGGCCCCGGCTTCTCCAGTCATGCCGAGGCGGCCCCGACTTCCCCAAGTCGGTCCCGCATCGGCCTCGACTTCTCCGTTTCAGCCCCGGCAACCCGTTGTGGCCCCAGCTTCTCCAGTCATGCTGAGGCGGCCTCGACTTTCCCAAGTCAGCCCCGCGTTGGCCTCGACTCCTCCATTTTGGCCCCAGCAGCCCGCTGCAGCCCCGACTTCTCTAGTCATGCCGAGGTGGCCCTGACTTCCCCAAGTCGGCCCCACGTCGACCTCAGCTCCTCCATTTTGGCCTTGGCAGCCCGCTGCAGCCCCAGCTTCTCCAGTCATGCCGAGGCAGCCCCAACTTCTCCAAGTCAGCCCCGCGTTGACCTCAGCTCCTCCGCATCAGGCCCGGCGGCCCTCGTCGGCCCCGGTCTCTCCAGTCATGTCGAGGCAGCCCCGACTTCCCCAAGTCTGTCCCGCATTGGCCTTGGCTCCTCCAAGTCAGCCCCGCCTCAGTCTTGCTTCTCTAAGATGGTCCCGACCGTCCAGCCCGCCAACTCTCTGACCCACACAGCTTGACATAGCCAGGCCCACCTACCGCCCGGCCTTGCTGCCGATGGGACCAGGCCCACCTACCGACTGGCCCCGCCGACTGATGGGATTTAGCCCACCAACTATCATTTCCCCCCTTCACCGATGGGACAAGACCTACCGACCAGCCTAAATTCACGTAACTTCCATGTGTTCTGTAGACACATCTTCCTCACGGAACTTCACATGGCTAGTCCCCATGCAATTGTCAACTGCCTATAAAAGGGTAAGTCCACTTGAGACCCAGGTATGTGAATACAAGTGTTCACTTATACTTTCATCCTAGAAGGACTCCAACTCTCGGAGCTCTTTCTATCCCTAGGGAGCTCTCTCGAGCTCCCCTTCATCTGTGACCTCGGTTGCTAACTTGGGCATCGAAGGGTCCCCACCAGAGCTCCCTCCGGTCTTGAAACTTTTTGCAGGTCATCCCACTTCATGTGGATCCCTCAGCAAGCCAGCTCAACTTCCCTGCGCTCAAGACCGGTGATCGGGCGTCATCAGTTTGAAATAACAAAAATGTCTATGTTTGGGAAGAGTCGAAGAGAGGGCACATGAAACCGGCCACATGATGTTTGTTTCATTCATTGCGTACACCAGAATTTGTGATGCCACGGACGTCACACAATGGCTCTTCCTCCTTGAGGAGAGCCATGTTGCTACAGCATCAAACAACTAGGAAAATGTTGTGAATTTAGACATATTATAGTGTTAATTAATCCATATTAGAGGACCATATAGACAATAGGGATGGAAACAGGGCATGGGGGTTAGTTTTTTCCCACCAAATCCTCTCTCATCAAATTTGTTTTCCCAATTCAAGCTTTCTAACAAATCGGATTGAGTTACTGCTCTTGTTGTTACTTCTCTTATTGTTGATTTGAACTTAATTGTTAATATAATTTATGTTGGGAATTGTATCCTAAAGCCAATCATTAGATGATTGTGCTGATATAAATAGCATATACATTGATATATTAATAAAAATTATTTGGCAATTTATTCATTACAAGAACATCTTCGTAAAACTCCTAATAGTAATGAAGCCCTTAGGATCTTCTTTTATAATAAAGAAGGATTTATCTTTAAAGGTCCTTAAAAGTGTTTGTGACCAAATGATATACTATGACATGGCCATAATACTATCAATTATAGGATGTTGTATATCGCATTTGTTGGTTGTCCTCTTAACCAAGGAGTATAAAGACACTGGTATGACATATAGATAAAAGTGTAGGAGTAAATTTTACCAAACGTAACTCATTTTTGGATACTCTACTGTCAAGAGTTAATCCGAGAAGATATGGGTATAAATATCCTTAAGATCTGAAGATCACAATCGGTAACTTGCAAGCAACTCATTGTACTTAGGTGCTGGACCACCTGAATTTTTAATCCAGCTTCGAAAGGTTATTGAGTACAGTCAAGTACTTATGGTAGTTAGTTGTGGATCAAGATGGAATTTGACCTATCCTGTTAAAAGGAGAAATGCTTGTGTTTTAACTTAGCAAGACCTTGGCTAAGGCACTTCATATGAAGGTCACATGATCACTAAAGTTAAAATCACTTTATGGATTTATTATTTAGAGTTGACAGGCTCTTAAGCCATCCTTAATATTTATGGTCAAAAGGATGAATTACACGGTAAATATTTCTTAGGATTCTTGGAGTTTGCTTGGCAACTCTTCGGCCTATCTGAACATTGAGTTTCATTGCTAGATGGGCACATCGATTAGTATAGGAAATTGTTCCTATATTACCGGCTTGGGTTCAAACCTAGAGAGTCATACGCATTGAAGTTATCCAGGATGATCTATTTGCTGATCAATGATTGTGAATCGTATATGATTTAATTAATCAATTTAATTAATTAAATTATCTCAATTGGGTTAAGTACAAGTGAATAAGATTCAATTAGATTTAAGTCTATTAGAAGGACTAATCAATTTCAAATATTGATTTAAAATTAGATTTAATTTAGATTTAAATAGATTTAGGACTAGCCAAATTTGATTTGGGCTAGAACCATGATCTATGTAGGTTCAATCCAATAAATTCAAATCAGCTTAAACCAAAACCCAAACTCAGACCTTATGTATGAAAAGAGTTTTCTCACATGAGGATCTCACATAATGAGATAACTAAAATCTCATCTCATAAAAAATTAAATTCTCATGCAAAATTTAATGTATAACCTTTAATCTTCTCCAGTTTTTGTTAAAATTCTAAGTGTTAGAATTCATGTGGAATTAGTGTGCCTCTTTGGTTTTCACCAAACTTTGGAATTCTAAGTGTTAGAATTTACGCCTGGGCTAAAGGCTTAATTATGCCTATAAAATAGATGACATTCTGCACAAATGGATTAAAAAATTCTAAAGAGTTAGAACAAAATGATATAGTTCTAAGAGTTAGAACCAAAAATTCTAGTGTGATTCTGGCGTTAGCAAAAGTTTGATGTATTTTGGAGAAAAATTCAAGTGGAAGGATTCAAGATCAGCAAAGTTATTTTTCCACGAGCTAGCACTCTCAGAAAATCGATCATTCGGGGACTTCGCATGGATGATTCTAGAGGCCAGACTACAAAGCACAATGAATTTACCTATTGTTCTTAAGGTAAGTGATATAATCCCTAAATTTTAAGGTAGGCTTCAAGACAAGTAGTATGACTTCTTATCTTGAAGATCAAGATATGATCTTGATGATTTTATTTATATGTATAATTTAGATCAAACGATCCTATAGTATAAGGTAAAGATATGATCTTGATGCATGTTGGATAGATTAATATTTAATCTTTAAGCTTTCGCATTGATAATTGTTATTAAAATTTTAAAATATGCATGCCTTGGAGGTTATTTCTCCCTTAAAATGGTATCAGAGCATGGTTTCGTCTTGATCTAATTTATTGCATATAAATTAGTGTTCTTACTAATTTTATAATCATAGTTAAATCGGATCACCAGGCCATCTGATCATAGATGGATTAAAAATCCTTATTACCCAATTAGGTATTCTATGACGTGTTACGATGCCGCTATGGTTCATTCATCTTTGATGATTAGTCAAAAAATAATTTATATTGATCTTTAGCACCAAACACATATTACACGCACTCTTAAGAGAAGTTTTACATTTGATACATATTGATGTTATATAAAAGCACGATAATTGCATGTTTAGAATAAAAACATAGATATGAGAGTTTGTTGTCTATGTTATTAAACATACAAATATTTATGAGAGTCTTATTTGAATATTAAATATTTATTCATAATCATTTTAAATATGATTTAAATATAGGAATTATGAGTAGTTAAATAATGCATGTGATGCATTATTCGTGTAATCCCCTGGATTTCTCAATTGCTCATGAGAGTTATCACGAGATCAGGAAGATAGACTCTAGATATTTGAATTCCAAATATATCTAACTAATAGAGTCCCTTGATTTGAGGACTCTGTATCTCCTTTAAAAGATCACCGAAACCTCCTTCCCATCATCCGCGAACGCCACTTTCCCATCATCATCGTGTGCGCATATGCTCCGAGTAAGTCCCCTATCCATGCCTAGGAGAGAGAAAGTTAGAGAGAGAAAGTTAAAAAAAATAGGAGAGACAGGGAGGAATCGGGTTGAAGAAACCCAGTTCCTTCCCTGTGTCGATGCAAGTTCAGGCCCGGCGGCATGCCCGCCGCCTCGCCGGGCCTGAGCCCCGGCCGACAACCCCACCGGCACCGGGGTCGACGTCCGGTGGGGTGCCGGAGGAGAGAGAGAGAGAGAAGAGAGCTGCGATAGGGGGAGAAGCTGCCTGGGAAACTATTTGCCGGCGGTTCGATCCTTGGTTCGGGCCCGGCGGCGTGCTCACCCCTTCGCCGGGCCTGAGCCTTGGTCGTCGACCTCCACCGGCGCTGGGCGTGCATCCGGTGGAGGTCCGACCGGCCATGGTGGCTGGCCGTGCCGCCGGCATGATTCTTGGCCATGGAAGATAGTGAGAGAGAAAGAGAGGAAGAAAGAGAAAATTAGGGAGAGAGAGAAGGAGGGGAGGTCGGCCACCGCCGTGGCCGGCTCTAGTCCGGCCAACGGTGGCTGGACCGACGCCAATTTGGCCGGAATTGGCGCTGGTACCGTGAAAGACGCATGAGAGATGAAAGAGAGAAAGAAAGAACGAGAGAGAAATTGATGAGAGAGAGGGGGGAGAGGCCGGCCGCGGCGGCGGCCGGCCCCGGTCTGGCCAACTCTCGGCCAGGCCGCCTCCAATTTGGCCGGCGGCGGCCCTGGCCGCCGGCACGGCTTTCGGCTCCTCTGTTTCAAAAGAAACAGTGGAGCGGGGTAATAAGGGATTAATGGGCCATTTGGGCCATTCGGTCTTTGGGCCCTGTTGGGCCGTCTTTGGAGCCTGTTTGAGCGGCGTTTTAGGCTATGTATCAGGCCAAGAATGGCAAATTAAATATATGGCCCGAATCAGGATTGATTCTAGTTTCTAAGGATAATTTTGTTTCCCTATTTGGGTGTATACATTGAGAGATATTCGAGGTCAAAGTTGGGCCCATGAAGTGGTTTGGGTAGAGTTTAAGAATTATTTTATAATTCAGATTTTAGAAATTTAATAATAAAAAATGATACTGTAGGTTCCCAGGTGTCCAATTAGCTGAGTTATCAATTGAAATTTGCGTACTGAGGTAAGTAAGTCAAGTATTATAATTTTATAAATTATTTAATTTGTAAACTGTGAACTTACAGTTAAATGTAATTATGTTAATTTTGCAAAATCATGTTGTTACTATGATATATGTAATTATGATAATGACAGAAAAACTTTATGTGTCACCACGGTTCTCACATGATAGATTATCACATGACAGATTCTCACATGATAGATTCTCACATGACAGATTATCACATGACAGATTGTCACATGACAGATGACAGAATACTGGTACCAAGACCCTTCCTCTTAGGGGATATTTAAGAGTGATATACAAGATGTGTGTTGTAGGGCCGTGGGACACATAAAGAAAAATAATGACAGTATAAACAATATTTTGTTTACATCGCATATATTCTAGTAATTATTATTGAATTAAGTTTTAAATTAATTGATCTATGACATGAACCTGCTGATAGCATGATAAATGAAATTTTAAAATTATATTAGGCTTACTTATTGAGTGTGAGCTCATAGAATTCTCACAATATTTTTCAGAGCTTCAGAAATGAAGAAGGATAATTGGGATAGAAGGAGCTTCTATTAAATAGACTTAGTTTCATTATATTGATTTAGTTCGGATTTGCATGTGTGCAGGGCAGGTAGCCCAAGACTGATAATTATGTTTTGTAATAAATCATGGATGTGAATTTTGCTTTGTTGGCCCAGATGGCAACCCAAGAGGGGGGGGTGAATTGGGTTCTAAAAAAATTTTAACCTTTTTAAAACTATTGACTTTGAAATAATTAAGTGCAAAATAGATTTCAATCACAAATGAAGAGATAGAGAGAGAGACAATTAAAGCACGGCAAACACAATGATTTTATAGTGGTTCGGTGTATCCAACACCTACGTCCACTCCCAAGTTCCACTTGGGTCCACACTATAATCAACTAGATTACAGCCGAGTTGTTTTACAAGATCACAACTCAAAACTTGTTGTTTTCCGGGTGCACAACGAACCCAGCTGGTTTTTTGGGCTCACCAGCATAAAACCCAAACTCAAGCTAATCTAGCTTGCCCCGAGGTATACTACCTCCACTAATTCAATCCCCCTGATTGAACTAGCAAAAACAAGAAAGAATAATGTTTATATTAACAAACAGCTCCTCAAATGAGCAAATATTCAAAGTAAATGAACAAGGTTAGAAAAGCCTGTTTGAAGTAGATTGGATTTGAGCTTTTCTTTTCTTCTTTTCCTCTTCTTTTTGGAGATGTTGAATCAGGCCTCAGCTTTGATTCTTCATAGATGTTGCAGATGAGAAGTTGGAAAATCACAAAAACAGAGCTTTTTCTTCTTTTGGAAAATCCTCCGATTTTTCAAGTTGAACGCCTTGGATTTCTCTTTGAGCTTTTTGGAGTGGAAGGATTTGAACTTGGATACTTTTCTCTTTGATTTCAGGCTCAAGACTTCTCGGATTTTTGATTTGTATTCACTCCATTTTTTCCGTTATTTTTCAAACAAGCTTTCTTCCCCTTTTTATAGATTTCCTTTAATCCATTTTTGGTAAGAAAACTAGCCGTTGGAATGTACCTGGAAAGTTTTTCCAAACAAAATATATCCGTTAGAAGTTAGGTGAAAAGAAAATATTACCGTTTGAGCTGATCTGGCATTTTAAAAATCCATTTCTGACAGGTTGGAGTCGGCTCCAACTTTTCAGGTGTCGGCTCCAAGTCGTGTATCCAAAAATAGAAAGTTCTGAGTTCGTCGAGGAGTCGGCTCCGAAAAAGTTAAGTGTCGGCTCGCCATGGTCAGGTGTCGGCTCCAAAACTGTAAGTGTCGGCTCCAAGGTAGTCAAAAATCATACGTTCTATCCCCGTGTCGGAGTCGGCTCCAGACACTGTAAGTGTCGACTCTGAGACTCTGGGTGTCGGCTTCAGACCGTATCAAAAATCAAAAATATTTGATTGGCCATGGGGTCGGCTCCAGATTTCCTAGGTGTCGACTCCAGGTTCTGAATTTTGAAACTTACCTTTGGCACTTGATTCAAAATACGTTTCTAAATGCCTTTTGATTAAACAAATTTTTTAAGCCTGAAACACTTGTTAAATTCATCAGTAACACAATAAATATACTCAATTCCTTTATTAATCATCAAAATCAATAATTGGGTCAACAATCTCCCTTTTTGATGATTATAAAAACATTAAGTATATGCATAGGATTCTTAAATCGTTCTTCCTTTTGCTTTACATGTTTGATACTTGGAATTTAGTTATATCAATTTTCACTTACTTATTAATTAATGCATATCCAAAATAACTTGATATCAATCAAATACCAATCAATGCTTAACTAATAATCAATGCATATACGACATAACTTTCTCCCCCTTTTTTGTAATCAACAAAAAGACTAAGAGAAGTTAAGTAAAATGTTAAAATTGATAGATCAAAAGATAATTTCATTGCATTAAAAAGTCAAGTGTTACAAAATGAAACTGAACTTTGTCAACTATCAAACTATACATCAAACAACAATTTTACATTAAGATTTCAAAATGAAACATCAAACAACAACTTTTACTTCATTACATGAAAATCATAGATTGGTTCTAATAATCCTTTGCAAATGATCTAAAATTCTTTGCATTCCATCACTCTGAGTTCCTACAAATTCTTTCAATCTTCTGTCAACAAAAGCACATGCAGTCATTATCTTATCTTGAAGCTTGGCATTGCACTTGGAGTAGGTTTCAGAGTCTCCACAGATATCCTTGAGTTCTTCAAATATGTGCTTGAGATCGTTACTTAAGGATTCCGCAGATGAACCAAGAGTGGACTCGATTTTACTAATGCGATCATCCAATGAGTAGAGAGTCTCTCTTAAGTTCATAAAATGATTATCAAACTCAGTCTTCAATTCATCTTTCTGAGCAGCAAGTAAACCTTTAAGTTGCTCCAATTGAAAGTCTGAAAATCCGACAGATGAAGTAGATGGCTGATCAGAAACTTGAGCAGAAGCAGGAGCAGGGACAAGAACAGGAACCGGACTGCTAGGCTGTGGAGAGGGAACCCTCACAGACGGACCAGCCTCAAAAGGTGCAGAAGGTCTAAGCTCAGGGGCTCTCTCATCCAAATTGCCTTTCCTTTCCCAATGCCCATTGACCTTTACAAATCCCATCCGATGCAAGGTGGCCAAACTGTAGTAATCGGTATGCCTGAGGTTCTTGGAAGGTTCATTATCCAAAATCACAACTCCTTGGCTCCTGAAAACCATAGTTAGAACCATGCCATAGGGTAGGGACGATCTCCTTTTTCCTCCAGCCTCGGCCATATAAAAATCATCATTGCAGCTAGGTTTATGGTTGACAGTCAACACACTATCCATCACCACTATGTCTCGCTCGGAGACATACTCAAATCGACCGGTCTTGGGAAATAAAATCCTACTGCAAATATTATGAAGCAATCTCAATTCCAAGGGCAATTGGTTAGCCCTAACCTCTTCAAATTCTGTTACCTCTCTCCCTAACATCCTTGAAAAGCGTCTGACCTCTCACTGTGGATGTCGGCTACCAATCCAGTGATGGGAATGCTCAAAAGGTTTCCTAGTTTTTGAAATGTGAGATGGACTCTTTTACCTCTGACAGAACTCACGATTCCACCATCTCCTCTCGATAGATTGAAGTAGAACTCTTTGACAAGGGCAGGATAGGTGGGAACATCTAATGAGCAAACTTTATCCCAGCCTAACTCTTTAATTTGATTCCCAATTGAAAAGCCCTCGGATTCAAAGAATTCAAAATCGACTTTCCTACCCATTATGATCACTCTCCCAGCTAATGTGTCTACCTGAGGAGAAGAAGGATTAGGATTGTCCGATTGGGTTGAAGATTCCTCACTCGGAGACGGCTCGCGGACGGGTCACCTCGCCGAACGTTTCCCAGTCGTCACGGGTGCTCCAATCATAGATCCTCTCCTCTTAGGTGCCATTAAGATCCTTGGGAAGGTTTAAAATGAGTGGAATTTGAGTTGGGAAGTTTTGAGAGAGTTTGGGAAGAGTTTGGTTGAGGATTGAAAAAGAACGAAATGACGAAGGTGTCGACTCTGCCCTAATAAAATCGATTTGGGACCCCCAGGTGTCGACTCCCGCAAAGTCGGGTGTCGACTCCAAATCGCTAACACAGTCAGCGCTCGAACTGGAGTCGGCTCCACTTATACGGGTGTCGGCTCCAAGGTCAGGGACCGAGAGCGACACAGACAAGGTGTCGACTCCTCAAACTGAGGTGTCGACTCCACTGACAGTTTCAGAGAAAAATAACTGAGATTCAAACATCTGAAACTTGTCAAAATAGGTTCAATAAAATTTTGAAAAAATCTTTGGAATATGAAGAATCAAATTGCTCAGAAGACTAGATAATTTGTCCTTAAAATTATGAAAGGAATATTAAGAATTAATAGAAATCTAGATAGTCATTCCTTAGAGTTTCAAATCATTCCAAAGGGTCACAAATCCCTAATTCACCTCTAAGATAGCAAAATCTCTCTTCACTCAAGGGTTTTGTAAATATATCAGCTAATTGTTCTTCAGTATTAACATAATCAAGACAAATTTCATTATTAGCTACATGTTCTCTTATAAAGTGATATCTAATTTCAATGTGTTTTGTTCTTGAATGTTGAATTGGATTTTTAGTTAAATTAATTGCACTTGTGTTATCACATCTAATAGGAGTTTTATCAAGTGCTATGCCATAATCTTCAAGTTGTCTCTTAATCCAAAGGATTTGAGCACAGCAACTTCCAGCTGCAACATATTCTGCTTCAGCAGTTGATAATGCAACCGAATTTTGCTTTTTGCTAAACCAAGAGATTAAGTTACTTCCTAAAAATTGACATGCACCACTTGTACTTTTTCTATCTAGTTTACATCCAGCATAGTCAGAATCAGAATATGCAATCAAGTTTAGTGTTGAGTCTCTAGAATACCATAAACCTACATTTTTAGTTCCACTTAAATATCTTAAGATTTCTTTACAGCAATTAAGTGAGATTCTTTAGGTTCAGATTGAAATCTAGTAGACAAACATGATATCTGGTCTACTAGCTGTTAAGTAAAGAAGAGATCCGATCATACCTCTATAATATTTTTGATCTACTTTCTTACCATCTTCATCTTTGTCCAATTTGCATGAAGGACTCATAGGTGTTCCAAGGGGTTTAATTGACTCCATTCCAAACTTCTTGAGAAGTTCTTTTGTGTATTTTGCTTGATTGATGAAAATCCCTTCTTTGCTTTGCTTGATTTGAAGTCCTAGGAAGAAATTGAGTTCTCCCATCATGCTCATTTCGAATTCACCCTGCATTAACTTAGCAAATTTCTTGACACAAAAGATTGTTAGTAGCACCGAATACAATATCATCAACATATATTTGTACTACTAATAAATCCTTGTCTTTTCTTTTCAAAAATAGAGTTTTATCAACATTTCCTCTTGTAAAATCATTTTCAATTAGAAATTTACTTAATCTTTCATACCAAGCTCTAGGTGCTTGTTTTAAACCATATAGTGCTTTGTGCAATTTAAAAACATGATTTGAAATTCATGATCTTCAAAACCAGGTGGTTGTTCAACAAAAACTTCCTCATTTATAAATCCATTTAAAAATGCACTTTTAACATCCATTTGAAATAAATTGATATGCATATGACATGCAAATGCGAGTAATAATCTAATTGCTTCTAATCTAGCTACAGGTGCAAAAGTTTCATCAAAATCAATTCCTTCTTCTTGATTATATCCTTTTGCGACTAATCTAGCTTTGTTTCTAATTACTATGCCATTTTCATCTAATTTATTTCTAAATACCCATTTTGATCCTATAACAGAATGATCTTTAGGTCTATCTACTAGTGTCCAGACATTATTTCTAGTAAATTGATTTAATTCCTCTTGCATAGCTAACATCCAATATTATCTTTTTCAGCCTCTTCAAGTTTTAGGTTCAATTTGAGATACAAATGCAAGATGATTATTGATGTTTCTCATTGATGATCTAGTTCTTACTCCTTGAGATGGATCACCTATAATTAATTCTTTTGGATGACCATAGGCATATCTCCAATCTCTAGGAAGATCTACATCATTATGATTTGCATCAACAACATCAACACTAGGAGAATCATCATCTTTAGCTTCTTGTTCATGATTTGAAGATACATCTATATTCAATTTTTCAATGTCTCTTTCTAATATGTTTGTATCTTCCTCATCATCAATTTTTCCTGAACTCGATGCTAAAGATTCATCAAAAATTACATGAATAGATTCTTCTACAATTAAGTTTCTCTTGTTAAACACTCTATAGGCTTTACTAGATGTTGAATATCCTAAGAAAATGCCTTCATCAGATTTTGCATCAAATTTTCCTAGATTATCTTTACCATTATTATGAATGAAACATTTACAACCAAATGCATGAAAGTAACTTATGTTTGGTTTTCTATTGTTCCATAGTTCATAAGGAGTTTTCTTAATGATTGGCCTAATTAAAGCTCTATTAAGAATGTAACATGCCGTGTTTATAGCTTCCGCCCAAAAGTATTTTGGTAGGTTGCTTTCACATAGCATGGTACGGGCCATGTCTTCTAAAGTTCTATTTTTTCTTTCTACAACTCCATTTTGTTGTGGTGTTCTAGGTGCTGAAAAATTATGATGAATGCCATTTTCAATGCAAAAGTTTTCAAATAAATGATTTTCAAATTCAGTGCCATGATCACTTCTAAGAGACACTATGGTGTTGTTTTTCTCATTTGTGACCTTCTTAAAGAATTTCAAAAATAATGGAAAGGTCTCATCTTTATGAGCTAAAAACAATACCCAAGTGTATCTAGAATAATCATCTACAATCACAAGACCATATTTCTTTCCTCCTAGACTAGTGGTTCTAGTAGGTCCAAAAAGATCCATGTGAAGTAGTTCAAGTGGCCTAGAAGTGGAAACAATATTTTTAGTTTTGAAAGAGTTTCTAGTTTGTTTTCCAAATTGACATGCATCGCAAATTTTGTTATTTTCAAAATCTAGTTGTGGAAGACCTTTTACTAAATCCATTTTAATTAATTTTGAAATTAGGTGTGTGCTTGCATGACCTAATCTACGATGCCATAACCAACCAATCTCATTCATATTAGCATTATTAGCAACTAAGCAATGATTACTAGTAGACAAATTGTCTAAATCAATCAAGTATACATTGCCATTTCTATTTCCAGTAAAAACAATGCTATTATCAATGGGATTAGAAACAGTGCAGATAGATGCTTCAAATGATACTTTAAAACCTTTATCACATAATTGACTAATACTAATTAAATTATGTTTTAAACCATTGACATATAAGACATTTTCAATATATGTGGAGGGAGTTATTTGAATATTACCAAACCCCATGATTTGGCCTTTGCCATTGTCACCAAACGTAACAACTCCTCCTCTTTTGCTTTCAAGGGTGATGAATTGATCCTTGTCACCCGTCATGTGTCTTGAGCAGCCACTATCGAGATACCACTTTCGCTTTGATTTTTTGGCCGCAAGACACTCCTGCAAAAATGATCAAGTCTTATATTTAGGTACCCAAGCCTTCTTGGGTCCTTCATGGTTAGTAGCATAAAAGATTGTTCCTTTGGGAACCCATATTTTCTTTCCTTTACTACTTAAATTTTTGTTACTGTTTCTTGCATTACATTCATAGGATTTGTGGCCTTTCTTGTTACAATAATGACATGTAACATCATTTTGTTCTCTTCTAAAAAAGTTTTTGACAAACTTTTGTTTTATGTTAGGCCTATATCCTAATCCAGCCTTATCAAATATAGCTCTTTGATTACTCAATAATAAATTAAGTTTTTCAGAACTATATGTGAATTTATCAACAATATTTTATATTTATCAACTTCCTTCTTTAGTCTATCATTTTCATTGGAAATTGATTCTCTTCTTTTGTCAAATTATCATTTTCAGATTTCAGCATCTCAATCTCATGAGTAAGATTATCTTTTTCTTTAATGAGAATTGAGTTATCATTTTTCAAAAACTTGTATTTCTTTTTCAAAGCTTTAAAATCATCAACTAGTTCATTAAAAGCTTCAAACAATTCATCAAATGCAAATCATCACAAGGGTTTTCAGAACTTACCTCGTTGTCGTCGTTGCCATAAAGCAAATGTTTGCAACTTCTTTTTGATCTTCCTCTGAAGAGGATTCATCGCTGTCACTCCAGGTTGCAACATAGGCTTTCTTCTTCTTGTAGGCTTTCTTTAGTTGAGGACAATCATATCTAAAGTGCCCCGGTTTCTTACACTCATAGCAAATTAGGGGTCTTTCTCTTTGTCTTTGTCCTTTCCTTTTCTTTTTCTTTTTCTCCTTCCATCTTAATTCCAGATTTTCTTTTATGGAAGGGTCTCCTTCTTCTCATGAATTTTTTGAACTTTCTAGCAAGAAGAGCTGTCTCATCATCATCTTCATCATTATCACTGCAGCTCTCCTCACTTTCTGCAGCCTTAAGAGCTATAGTCTTCTTCTTTTTAACTTCTTCCTCTATGTGCTGCTTCATGGTTAACTCATGAGTCATTAGTGATCCAAGTAGCTCCTCCAAAGGTAAAGTGTTGAGGTCCTTGGCTTCTTGGATGGCAGTCACCTTCGCTTCCCACGATCTTGGAAGTGACCTAAGAATTTTGCGAACAAGTTCAGAATTAGTATAAGTCTTACCAAGACTTTTCAGACCATTTACAATGTCAGTGAATCTAGTATACATGCATGCTATACTTTCAGTTTGTTCCATGCTAAATAATTCATACTTATGAACAAGAATATTTATCTTAGATTCTTTAACTTGATTTGTACCCTCATGGGTAACCTCTAATCTATCCCATATCTCTTTTGCGGAATTACATGTAGAGATACGATTAAATTCGTTAGCATCTAATGAACAATATAAAACATTCATGGCCTTAGCATTGAGCTGAGCCATTTTCCTATCATTCTCATTCCAATCCCTTTCGGGCTTAGGAACAATAGAACCATCAATTATGTGTGTGGGTGTGCTAGGTCCATTAATTATGACACTCCATAATTCATAATCTGAAGCTTGAATGAATATCCTCATTCTTGCTTTCCAATATGAATAGTTGGAACCATTAAACAAAGGAGGTCTATTTGTAGAATGACCTTCAGCAAATGAAGATCCAGCTTGAGCTGCCATTTGGATCTTTAGCTCTTGATCGTTGGATCAAATTCAAATGAGCACTTGCTCTGATACCAATTGTTGGCCCAGATGGCAACCCAAGAGGGGGGGTGAATTGGGTTCTAAAAAAATTTTAACCTTTTTAAAACTATTGCTTTGAAATAATTAAGTGCAGAATATATTTCAATCACAAATGAAGAGATAGAGAGAGAGACAATTAAAGCATGACAAACGCAATGATTTTATAGTGGTTCGGTGTATCCAACACCTACATGTTGGAAGATTATTGAAAAATCATATGACCCAATCCTTTTGATTTTGATGATTACTAAAAGCCATTGAGTTCATTAAAAGATATAATGAGTTTATTTAAATGTGCAATAATTTATTTTGAACAATCAATGAGAATGTTAAAGTTTGACTTTAATCAATTTTGAAAGTAACTTTAAGCTCAATGTTTAAACTTTCAAAAAGAAATTTTATAATTCATGTTTTATTCAATGAGTTTTTGGAATAGTTCTTGAATCAATTCTTAATGTCAATTTTATTGAATTCAAGTCAAAACAATGAATTAAAATGAATCTGGAATGATTTTAATGTCAATCAGAAAAGTTTCTGATTTTTGATACGTTCCGGAGCCGACTCTTGAGTTTCAGAGTCGACTCCGCTCAGTGTACAGAAATATGCATCTGTCTCGAGTCGACCCACGAAATTTGTCGAGTCGACCCCTGATTCTGTCGAGCCGACTCCTTGACTGTGCGAGTCGACTCCGCTCAGACACCAGAAGAGTGTTTTTCTGAGCACTTCGCGAGTCGACCACAACGTTTCATGAGTCGACTCTCGACTTTTAGGAGTCGACACTTTACTTTTGGTGAGTCGACCCCTAACCTTTATAAACATTTCTATTTTTGGTAAGATGAGCTCGAGCCGACTCGGGAAAAGCATGAGTCGACTCCAGCAAATCTGGGCAAAATTTTTACGGATGCCAACTCAGCTCCAACGGTTAGTTTTTTGATTAATGGCTATTTTTCTTTGTCTCTAACGGCTATATTCTTGCAGAATCTATAAATAGAGGAGCTCTTTTCAAATCAAAATAATCAATAGAGATATCAAAAAGAGAGAAAAGAAAAAGAATATCTTTCAAAAAGAGGGAAAAACAGAGCTTCATTTGGAAAAATCATTTGAGTCAAGAAAAGAGATTCAAAAGGAGTGAAATCAAAGAGAGAGATTCGTGTGCTCCTGAGCTACAATCTACAAAAAGTTCAAGAGGAGATCCCAAAGCAACCAAGAGCAAATCAAGATCTTTCAACCTAGAAAGAAAAGAAGAAAAGCTTCAACCAACATCCAAAAGCCCCAAAGCTAGGAGAATCTGTGCTGAGGCTTGTTTCCACACTTCAAAGGAGTTGGAGAAGAGAAGCAAAGAACCCAAGCCTGCAATCAAGCTCATTTTATCAGGCTTTTCTAAACCTAAGCTTTATTTTGATTATTCTGCTCTAGAGGAGCTGTTTGTATTTAAAACTCTGATTTATTTTCTTGAGTACTGATTCAAAGTGGATTGAATCAGTGGAGGTAGTTGTACCTCGTTGTAAGCTTGGGATAGCTTACGTTTTGGGTTCGTTGTGACCCCGTTAAAACAACGAGTTGGGTTTTGTGCTGGTAAGCCCGTGTAAAACTGGCTGGGTTTGTTGTGATCCCGAAAAAATAACAAGTTTGAGTTGTGAGCTTGTAAAACAACTCGGCTGTAATCTAGGAAGATTATAGTGTGGACCCAAGTGAATCTTAGGAGTGGACGTAGGTTCTGGTTGCGTCGAACCACTATAAAACCTTGTGTTTGCCGTGCTCATTTGTCTCTCACTCTATCTCTCTTATATTTCTGTTTGTGCTTTGCTTAAGTTAATTTCTCTCACTTGCACAGCTTGAGTAAATTTATTTAAAACATTTCAAAAAGTCTTAAATTTTTAAGAACCCAATTCACCCCTCCCTCTTGGGTTGCCATCTGGGCCAACAATTGGTATCAGAGCAAGTGCTCATTTAGAATTTGATCTCACGATCAAGGGCTAAAGATCCTTATGGCAACACAAAGTGGTTCATGTTTTGCTAAAGGTCATTCTACGAATAGACCTCCTTTATTTAACGGAACCAACTATTCATATTGGAAAGCTAGAATGAGAATATTCATTCAAGCTTCTGACTATGAATTATGGAGAGTAATCATAAATGGACCTAGTACACCCACACACGTAATAGATGGCACTATTGTTCCTAAGCCCGAAAGGGATTGGAATGATAATGATAGAAGAATGGCACAACTAAATGCTAAAGCCATTAACATTTTGTATTGTTCCTTAGACTCTAATGAATTCAACCGAATCTCAACATGTAATTCCGCAAAAGAAATTTGGGATAGGTTGGAAATAACACATGAAGGAACAAACCAAGTAAAAGAATCAAAGATAAATATTTTGGTTCATAAATATGAATTATTTACCATGGAACAAAATGAAACCATCACATGCATGTTCACTAGATTCACTGATATTGTGAATGGTTTAAAAAGTCTTGGAAAAGTTTATACTAACTCTGAGCTTGTTCGCAAAATTCTTAGGTCACTTCCAAGGACTTGGGAAGCCAAGGTAACAGCCATACAAGAAGCCAAAGATCTGAACATCCTACCATTGGAAGAGCTTCTTGGTTCGCTGATGACTCATGAGCTTCAAGTTAAACAACATGTCAATGAGGATGAGTCAAGAAAGAAGAAGACCATCGCCCTCAAAGCTGCGGAAAAGGAAGTAAGCAGCAGCGATGATGAAGATGATGATGATGATGAGACAGCCCTCCTTGCACGAAAATTCAAGAAATTTATGCAAAGAAGGAGGCCCTTCCACAAGAAGAGATTTGTATTAAAAACGGAAGGAGAAAAAGAAAAGGATAAGAAAAAGGAAAAGGACAAAGAGAAAGAGCCCTTAGTATGTTATGAATGTAAAAAGCCAGGGCATTTTAGATATGACTGTCCTTTATTTAAGAAGGCCTATAAGAAAAAGAAAAGGCCTACATGGCAACTTGGACTGACAGTGATGAGTCTTCTTCCGAAGAAGAAGAACAAAAAGAAGTTGCAATGTGTGCTTCATGGCAGACGACAACGAAGAGGTAAGTACTGAAACCCCCGATGATGAATTTACTTTTGATGAAATGTTTGAAGCATTTAATGAATTGATGATTGATTTCAAAGCTTTGAAAAAGAAACACAAATCTTTGAAATCTGAAAACTCAAATTTAATTAAAGAGAAAATTGAATTAAATCTTGTAGTTAAAGATGTAAAAGATAAAATGGAAACACTTCTTAATGAAAAGAATGATTGTGTTCATAAGATTGATTTGGTAAAATCTGAAAATGAAAATCTAATTAAAGAAAAAGAATCAATCTCTAATGAAAATAATTTTCTAAAGAAAGATGTTAAAAAGTATAAAGACATTGTTGAGAAATTTACTCTAAGCTCAACTAAACTAAATATGATTTTAGATAGTCAAAAAGCAGTTTTTGACAAAGCAGGTTTAGGGTATAACACATTAAGAAAACAAAAATCATTGAAAAATATTTTTATAAAAGCTAACCAAAGTAATATTACTTGTTTTAAATGTAATCAAAAAGGACATAAATCTTTTGAGTGCAAAACAGTAAGTATTAATAAAAAATTAAACACTAAAGGAAAAAAAATTTGGGTTCCGAAAGGAACAATTTTTATTGCTACTAACCATGAAGGACCCAAGAAACTTGGGTACCTAAACATAAAGTTTAAATTATGTTGCAGGAATGTCTTGTAGCCAAAAGATCAAAGAAAAAGTGGTACCTTGATAGTGGCTGCTCAAGACATATGACGGGTGACAAAGATGAATTCATCACCCTGGAAGAAAAGAAAGGTGGAGTTGTTACGTTTGGCGATAACGGTAAAGGTCAAATTATGGGCCTTGGTAAAGTTCGTATAACTCCATCTACATTTATTGATAATGTACTTTATGTTGATGGTTTGAAGCATAATCTAATTAGCATAAGCCAATTATGTGATAAAGACTTTATTGTTTCATTTAAATCTTCTACATGCACTGTAACTAATTCTATTGATAATAGCATTGTATTTACGGGTTATAGACATGGCAATGTTTACTTGGTTGATCTAGAAAAATTATCCTTGAGTGATCATTGCTTAATTGCTGACAATGCTAATATAAATGAAATTAGTTGGTTGTGGCATCGTAGATTAGGTCATGCAAGCACACACCTTATTTCAAAATTAATTAAAATGGATTTAGTTAAAGGCTTACCTAAACTAGTTTTTGAAAACAACAAAATATGTGATGCATGTCAATTTGGAAAACAAACTAGAAGTTCTTTCAAATCTAAAAATGTTGTTTTAACTTCTAGGGCTTTAGAGCTACTTCACATGGACCTTTTTGGACCTACTAGAACCACAAGTCTAGGAGGAAAGAAATATGGTCTAGTGATTGTAGATGATTATTCTAGATATACTTGGGTAATGTTTTTAGCTCACAAAGATGAGACTTTCTCGATATTCCTGAAATTCTTCAAGAAAGTCACAAATGAGAAAAACACTACCATAGTATCTCTAAGAAGTGATCATGGAACTGAATTTGAAAATCACTTATTTGAAAGTTTCTGCACTGAAAATGGTATTAATCATAATTTTTCAGCCCCTAGGACTCCATAACAAAATGGTGTAGTTGAAAGAAAAATAGGACTCTAGAAGACATGGCCCGTACCATGCTATGCGAAAGTAACCTACCAAAGTACTTTTGGACGGAAGCTATTAACACAGCATGCTACATCTTAAATCGAGCCCTAATAAGACCAATCTTAAAGAAAACACCTTATGAATTATGGAATGAAAGAAAACCCAATATAAAATACTTTCATGCATTTGGATGTAAATGTTTTATTCATAATAATGGTAAAAACAATTTAGGCAAATTTGATGCTAAATCTGAAGAAAGAATATTCTTAGGATATTCAACAACTAGTAAAGCTTATAGAGTATTTAACAAGAATACCTTAGTAGTTGAAGAATCCATTCATATAGTTTTCGATGAGTCTTTAGCATCTAGTTCTGAAAAGCTTGATGATGAGGAAGATACAAACATAATTGAAAAAGATCTTGAAAAACTTAATATTGAAGTATCTTCAGATCATGAACAAGAAGCTAAAGATGATGATTCACATAAGGACGATGATGTCAATCTTGATCATAATGATATAGATCTTCCAAGAGACTGGAAATATGCTCATAGTCATCCCAAGGAATTGATTATAGGTGATCCATCTCAAGGAATAAGAACTAGATCATATATGAGAAATATTAGTAATCATCTTGCATTTGTTTCACAAATTGAACCTAAAACTATTGAAGAAGCTGAAAAAGATAATAATTGGATGTTAGCAATGCAAGAGGAATTAAATCAATTTACAAGAAATAATGTATGGACTTTAGTTGAAAGACCTAAAAATCATTCAGTAATAGGATCAAAATGGATATACAGAAATAAACTAGATGAAAATGGCATAGTAATTAGAAACAAGGCTAGATTGGTTGCAAAAGGATATAATCAAGAGGAAGGTATTGATTTTGATGAAACCTTTGCGCCAGTAGCTAGATTAGAAGCCATTAGGCTATTACTTGCATTTGCATGTCATATGAACATTAACTTATTTCAAATGGATGTTAAAAGCGCATTTTTAAATGGTTTTATAAATGAAAAGTTTATGTTGAACAACCACCAGGTTTTGAAGATCATGAATTTTTAAATCACGTTTTTAAATTGCACAAAGCATTATATGGTTTAAAACAAGCACCTAGAGCTTGGTATGATAGGCTAAGTAAATTTTTAATTGAAAATGATTTCACAAGAGGAAATGTAGATAAAACTTTGTTTTTGAAAAGAAAAGATAAAGATTTATTAGTAGTTCAAATATATGTTGATGATATTATTTTTGGTGCTACTAACAATTCTCTATGTCAAGAATTTGCTAAGTTGATGCAGGGAGAATTCGAGATGAGCATGATGGGAGAACTCAACTTCTTCCTTGGACTCCAGATCAAACAAAGCAAAGAGGGAATCTTCATCAACCAAACAAAATACACAAGAGAAATCCTAAAGAAGTTTGGTATGGAATCAATGAAACCCCTTGGAACACCAATGAGTCCTTCATGCAAGCTAGACAAAGATGAAGAAGGTAAAAAGGTTGATCAAAAGTATTATCGAGGTATTATCGGATCCCTTCTTTATTTAACCGCAAGTAGACCAGACATTATGTTTTCTATATGTTTATGTGCTAGATTTCAATCAGAACCTAAAGAATCACATTTAATTACTGTTAAAAGAATACTAAGATATGTAAGTGGAACAAAAATGTAGGTTTATGGTATTCTAGAGACTCCACATTAAATCTGATTGCATACACAGATTCTGATTATGCCGGATGTAAGTTAGATAGGAAAAGCACAAGTGGTGCATGCCAATTCTTAGGAAGTAACTTAATCTCATGGTTTAGCAAAAAGCAAAATTCAGTTGCATTATCAACTACTGAAGCTGAATATGTAGCGGCTGGAAGTTGCTGTGCGCAAATCCTATGGATTAAGCGACAACTTGAAGACTATGGTATCACACTTGATCAAACACCTATAAGATGTGATAACACAAGTGCAATTAATCTAACAAAGAATCCAATTTAACACTCAAGAACTAAACACATAGAAATCAGATATCATTTTATAAGAGAACATGTAGTAAATAATGAAATATGTCTTGATTATGTTAACACTGAAGAACAATTAGCTGACATATTTACTAAACCTTTAAATGAAGAAAGATTCTGTTATCTTAGAGGAGAGTTAGGGATTTGTGATCCATTAGAATGAATTTGAAACCCCTAAGGAGAATTTATCTAAGATTCCTTCAAATCTTTGATCTTTAAGGAAATCTTATCTAGTATTCATATCTAATTGATCCACTTATATTCAATGATTATTTTATCAATTTTTATGATCAAATTTTGGACACATTTCAGAAAATTCTTATTTTTGCTCTGAAATGGTCTTGGAGCCGACTCGGTGCGTATCGGAGTCGACTCCTGGTTTCGACTGAAACTCTCGGGTCGACCCCTCCTCGGCGCGAGTCGACTCCAAGTCAGGATAGTTTTCTGTGTCTGTCCAGAGTCGACCCCTGGATTTGCGCGAGCCGACTCGAAGTGGTCCCAGGTTGATTTATCTAGGGCAGAGTCGACTTGCCGTTCATTTCAAACTTTTCAATCCTTTGAAATACTCTCTCCAAAACTCTTCCAAACCTTCCAAACTTCCTAGAATCCCTTATTGACACTTCCAATCGACAAATGGCCCCCAAAACACGTGGTTCCAACCTCTGTGCGGCCGGCGTCAAGAGGAAGTGAGCCGTTAGGAAAACCGTGAGGCGTCCCGTGCGTGAGCCGTCACCCAGCTCTGATTCTTCATCTTCCTCTTCTACTCCGAATGCTTCACCTGCTGCTGCTTCTACTCAGGTAGATAGATTAGCGGATAGGATCATAACAACGGGTAGAAAGGTAGATTTTGAACTATTTGAAGCTGAGGGATTTTTGCTTAGGAGACAACTAATTGAAATGGGATGGGAGAAAATATGTTCCTTGGATTGCCCGACCTATCCCTCACTAGTAAAGGAATTCTACAAAAATCTGTCTAGAGGTGATCAGGGCCTAGTTAGCAATGTGAGAGGACATAGGCTCTCTGTTACTGTTGAAGTTCTTTCTAGACTGTTGGATCTGCCTTTATCTGGCACTGCCACCTTTTCTTCAGAAGACCGTAGTCCCGCGCTTGCCAGGTTATTAAATCGGGATGTAGTCGGATTTGAAGAGGTTTTTGCCAATCAGCTTTCATTAGAATTGAGATTATTACATAATATTTGTAGTAGGATACTCTTTCCAAAGACTGGAAGATTTGACTATGTATCGGAAAGAGATATCTTTGTGATGGATGCCATTGTGACAGTCAAACCTATAAACCTTCCCAGCATGATACTGTGGTACATTGCAGACTGTGGAGGAAAAAGAAAGTCAAGTCTGCCCTATGGAATGATTCTAACAAAGATTTTTCTGAGCCAAGGAGTTGTGATTTTAGATAATGAGCCAATGAGGAATCTGCGACATACTGACTTCTATAGCTTGGCCACCATTCATAGAATGGGTTTTATTAAGAAGAATGGAAAATGGGAGAGGAAAGGACTGATAGAAGAAAGAGCTACTGATGTTGAGGCTGCAGGACCTTCAGTCAGACATCCTTCACCTGCACCTCTGAGCCCTTCTACTTCTGCCCCTGCTCCAGCCCCCGCTCCATCTTTTGATCAAGCTTCAACATCTTCTGCCGGTTTCTCATATCAACAGCTAATGCAACTCAAAGTTCTATTTGATGATCAATCTGAAAAACTTAAATCTGAATTTGAGAATAAGTTCATGAATTTGAGGGAGACTCTTTATTCATTGGATGATCGTATCTCTAAGATGGAGTCTACTCTCAGCTCTTCTTTGGTATCTTTAAGTGGTGATCTCAAAATATATTTGAAGAACTTAAAGATATATGCGGAGATGGAGAGACTTATGCAAAGTGCAATGCGGAGCTACAAGACAAGATTATGACTGCTTGCACCTGTGTCGATGAGAGGCTCAAAGATTATGTGAAAATTCAATCTGATGGAATGAAGAACATAGTAGATCATTTAACTAGGATTGTAAGAACTCATTTTTGAGATATTAGATTTTCAATCCTTGTTATGTACTGAAATTTTTGTTATGCTTTCATTTTGAAATCACTGTATTAAACATCTTGATGTATTAGACCTTTTGATGAAATGAATTCTCTATGTTGATTACTCAATGTATTTCCTTCTTTCAATGAATGAATGAAATTGTCAAATCTTATCTTGATTGAATGAATGTTTATACGTCTCTACCTTTTTGTTGATAACAAAAAAGGGGGAGAGTTTTATAGTTTTATGATTGTAAATACATTTGAGAAAATCAAAGTAATTAATGAGATAAACAATGGGATATTTATTTAAGTTTCATAGGGGGAGCTACCTCATTCAGGGGGAGCCTAAGCCTAACTATGAAAACAAAATAAATTCACTAATCAATCATGCATAAACTCAATGTTTTTGTCATAATCAAAAAGGGAGAGATTGTTGGAAGATTATTGAAAAATCATATGACCCAATCCTTTTGATTTTGATGATTACTAAAAGCCATTGAGTTCATTAAAAGATATAATGAGTTTATTTAAATGTGCAATAATTTATTTTGAACAATCAATGAGAATGTTAAAGTTTGACTTTAATCAATTTTGAAAGTAACTTTAAGCTCAATGTTTAAACTTTCAAAAAGAAATTTTATAATTCATGTTTTATTCAATGAGTTTTTGGAATAGTTCTTGAATCAATTCTTAATGTCAATTTTATTGAATTCAAGTCAAAACAATGAATTAAAATGAATCTGGAACGATTTTAATGTCAATCAGAAAAGTTTCTGATTTTTGATACGTTCCGGAGCCGACTCTTGAGTTTCAGAGTCGACTCCGCTCAGTGTACAGAAATGTGCATCTGTCTCGAGTCGACCCACGAAATTTGTCGAGTCAACCCCTGATTCTGTCGAGCCGACTCCTTGACTGTGCGAGTCGACTCCGCTCAGACACCAGAAGAGTATTTTTCTGAGCACTTCGCGAGTCGACCCCAACGTTTCATGAGTCGACTCCCGACTTTCAGGAGTCGACACTTTACTTTTGGTGAGTCGACCCCTAACCTTTATAAACATTTCTATTTTTGGTAAGATGAGCTCGAGCCGACTCGAGAAAAGCATGAGTCGACTCCAGCAAATCTGGGCGAAATTTTTACGGATGCCAACTCAGCTCCAACGGTTAGTTTTTTGATTAACGGCTATTTTTCTTTGTCTCTAACGGCTATATTCTTGCAGAATCTATAAATAGAGGAGCTCTTTTCAAATCAAAATAATCAATAGAGATATCAAAAAGAGAGAAAAGAATATCTTTCAAAAAGAGGGAAAAACAGAGCTTCATTTGGAAAAATTATTTGAGTCAAGAAAAGAGATTCAAAAGGAGTGAAATCAAAGAGAGAGATTCGTGTGCTCCTGAGCTACAATCTACAAAAAGTTCAAGAGGAGATCCCAAAGCAACCAAGAGCAAATCAAGATCTTCCAACCTAGAAAGAAAAGAAGAAAAGCTTCAACCAACATCCAAAAGCCCCAAAGCTAGGAGAATCTGTGCTGAGGCCTGTTTCCACACTTCAAAGGAGTTGGAGAAGAGAAGCAAAGAACCCAAGCCTGCAATCAAGCTCATTTTATCAGGCTTTTCTAAACCTAAGCTTTATTTTGATTATTCTGCTCTAGAGGAGCTGTTTGTATTTAAAACTCTGATTTATTTTCTTGGGTACTGATTTAAAGTGGATTGAATCAGTGGAGGTAGTTGTACCTCGTTGTAAGCTTGGGATAGCTTACGTTTTGGGTTCGTTGTGACCCCGTTAAAACAACGAGTTGGGTTTTGTGCTGGTAAGCCCGTGTAAAACCGGCTGGGTTCGTTGTGATCCCGGAAAAACAACAAGTTTGAGTTGTGAGCTTGTAAAATAACTCGGCTGTAATCTAGGGAGATTATAATGTGGACCCAAGTGAATCTTGGGAGTGAACGTAGGTGCTGGTTGCGCCGAACCACTATAAAACCTTGTGTTTGCCGTGCTCATTTGTCTCTTACTTTATCTCTCTTATATTTTTGTTTGTGCTTTGCTTAAGTTAATTTCTCTCACTTGCACATCTTGAGTAAATTTATTTAAAACATTTCAAAAAGTCTTAAATTTTTAAGAATCCAATTCACCCCCCCCCCCCCTCTTGGGTTGCCATCTGGGCCAACACTACGTCCACTTCCAAGTTCCACTTGGGTCCACACTATAATCAACTAGATTACAGCCGAGTTATTTTACAAGATCACAACTCAAAACTTATTGTTTTCCAGGTGCACAACGAACCTAGCTATTTTTTCGGGCTCACCAGCACAAAATCCAAACTCAAGCTAATCTAGCTTGCCCCGAGGTATACTACCTCCACTAATTCAATCCCCCTGATTGAACTAGCAAAAACAAGAAAGAATAATGTTTATATTAACAAATAGCTTCTCAAATGAGCAAATATTCAAAGTAAATGAACAAGGTTAGAAAAGCCTGTTTGAAGTAGATTGGATTTGAACTTTTCTTCTTTTCCTCTTCTCTTTGGAGATGTTAAATCAAGCCTCAGCTTTGATTCTTCACAGATGTTGCAGATGAGAAGTTGAAAAATCATAGAAAACAGAGCTTTTTCTTCTTTTGGGAAATCCTTCGATTTTTCAAGTTGAACGCCTTGGATTTCTCTTTGAGCTTTTTGGAGTAGAAGGATTTGAACTTGGATACTTTTCTCTTTGATTTCAGGCTCAAGACTTCTCGGATTTTTGATTTGTATTCACTCCATTTTTTTCGTTATTTTTCAAACGAGCTTTCTCCCCCTTTTTATAGATTTTCTTTAATCCATTTTTGGTGAGAAAACTAGCCATTGGAATGTACCTGAAAAGTTTTTCCAAACAAAATATATCCGTTAGAAGTTAGGTGAAAAGAAAATATTGCCGTTTGAGCTGATTTGGCATTTTAAAAATCTGTTTCTGACAGGTTGGAGTCAGCTCCAACTTTTCAGGTGTCGGCTCCAAGTCGTGTATCCAAAAATAGAAAGTTCTGAGTTCATCGAGGAGTCGGCTCCAAAAAAGTTAAGTGTCTGCTCGCCATGGTCAGGTGTCAGCTCCAAAAGACTGTAAGTGTCGGCTCCAAGGTAGTCAAAAATCATACGTTCTGTCCCCATGTCGGAGTCAGCTCCAAACACTGTAAGTGTCGACTCCGAGACTCTGGGTGTTGGCTCTGAAACTCTGGGTGTCGGCTCCAGACCGTATCAAAAATCAGAAAGACATTTGATTGGCCATGGGGTCGGCTCCAAATTTCCTAGGTGTCGACTCCAGGTTCTGAATTTTGAAACTTACCACTTGATTCAAATACGTTTCTAAATGCCTTTTAATTAAACAAATATTTTTAAGCCCTGAAACACTTGTTAAATTCATCAATAATACAATAAATATACTCAATTCCTTTATTAATCATCAAAATCAATAATTGGGTCAACATGCTTTATATTAATTTATGTGATGAAGTTCGAGATGCCTTGCATGCCTGGCATGCGGCGGGTTATCATCCTAGCTCAAATTTTGGGACTGGAGCGTGATAGCTTTAGTGGTATCAGAGTCAGGTTATGACATTAGGGATATATACATGATGACACTTTAGGCAAAACACTAGAGTGACATAGAGACAATTATAAATTTAAAGGAATCTTAGATATTATGCTTTGAATGCCTAACAATTAATGTTTACAGTGATATTAATTACAACTAATTTATCAGGAGATAAGAATGATACGTCACACTAGAAGTCAACAAAATGATGAGAGTTCCCAGGTTGGTAATGCTGGCCAATCGAGATGTCTGGAAGCCACCGGAGCTGCTGCCCCTGCCAATTCAGTCGGGACTGATCAGCAGCAATTCCAGACTGAAATGCTTCAGGTTCTCTCGGGTATGGCGCAGTCGATGCGGGACTTGCAGCATCAGATTTTGCAGGCCTTGTCCGCTCAGCCTATTCACGCTGCTCCACAGACACAGCCTACCCCTCCTGTTCTACAGACTCTGCTCGACTCTACTGCTCCACAGACCCAGCCTACTCCATCTCAATCCTGGATAAGGGTTGGCCACAGCTTTGCGGACTTCAAGAAATTTGCCCCTGTCCCTTTCTCTGGATCCACCAACCCTGTTGATGCTGAGCGGTGGGTGCGAGACATGGAGAAGGCTTTTATGGCCCATGGTAGTCAGGATATGGAGCGGATCAGATTTGCCACCTACCTTCTCCAGGGAGAAGCCTATGATTGGTGGTTAGTCGAGGAGCAGCGTCGGAATGGATAGATTATTTCTTGGGGAGAGTTTAGAGAGATATTCGTCGACAAATACTTCCCCAGGAGTGTACAGAGACAAATGGAATCAGAGTTTATCAAATTGGAGCAAAAGGATCTTTCTGTGGCCCAGTATGAAGCTGAATTCACCAGGTTGGCCCGTTTTGCTCCAAATATTGTGACCAATGAAATAGCCAAGGTCACCAGATTCACTAAGGGACTGCGACCCAGACTGAGGCAAGCGGTCAATGCATTTGAGCTTCTCACTTATAGTGCTGTAGTGAATAAGGCCTTGATGATTGAGAGGGATATGAATGCTGTTCAAAAGGATTGGGAGCTGCGGAAGAAGAGAAAAGGGCCTACTTTTGGCCAATCCTCTACTCAGGCCAAGAAGAAGGGTGCACAGCAGACTCCAGCTGAACCACAGAATAAGGAGACTCGTTGCATTCATTGTGGTAACTCCCACCTTGGAAAGCCTTGCCGCAGAGTGACTGGTGCCTACTTTGTCTGTGGAAAAACTGATCACAGGATTGCTATCTGTCCCTTTCGGAAGGATCATCAGCCTTCTTCAAGTCAAGGAATGAGCCAGCAATAGTAGCAGCAGCCACCGAGGACCCAGGGATGGGTCTTCAACCTCACTCAGCAGGACGCTGCCATATCTAATTCTGTGGTGACAGGTATACCCTTTAATGTTATATCTAGTATTACATTCTAGTGCAATGCATTGACAGTTAATTAACAGTAGGTGCAATCCTTAATGTTAAAACAAATTACACTTATGTCCAGGAATGATTAAAGTAGGTACTGCTTACGCTCAAACTTTAATTGACCGGGGTACCATGCATTCTTTCATATCTGACATCTATCTTGACAAGAATGCATCATTGACACCTATTCCTCTGGAGCAAGAGCTGCATATTGCGCTTCCAAATGGAGATGTTATGAAAGTTGGCACAGTATGCAAATCTTGCCCAATTGTCTTGGAGAATAGGAGGTTGAATGCTGATCTCATTGTCCTCCCACTGAAGTTTTTCGATGTTATCCTTGGAATGGATTGGTTGGCTTCCTGTCATGCTTCAGTTGACTGCTTTAGGAAGACTGTCAACTTCAAAATTCCAAGCCAGCCTGAATTCAGTTTTATTGGTGGTCAGAACACCTAGCCTCAGTGTTCATATCAGCGATGCAAGCTGGAAAGTATTTGATGAGTGGTGGTCAAGGATTTCTTGCTGTAGTCAAGGACCTTCAGCAAGAAGAGACCAAGTTGGAGGATATTCCCATAGCTCAAGAATTCTCTGATGTCTTCCCTGAGGATTTGACTAATTTACCTCCTGATCGGGAAGTTGAGTTCTCCATTGATCTAGTTCCTGGAACTGGACCTATATCAAAGGCCCCTTACCGTATGGCCCCGACTGAGCTAAAAGAACTGAAGGATCAACTGCAAGAGCTCCTAGATCGAGGATTTATTAGACCCAGTGCTTCTCCTTGGGGTGCTCCAGTTCTATTTGTTAAGAAGAAGGATGGCAGTCTTCGACTCTGCATTGATTACCGTGGAATTAATAAGGTAACAGTGCAAAATAAATATCCTCTGCCAAGGATTGACGACTTGTTTGATCAACTTCAAGGAGCTCGGATATTCTCAAAGATTGATCTCAGGTCCAGGTACCATCAGCTCAAAGTCAAAGAAGAGGATGTGCCAAAGACAGCATTTAGAACCAGATATGGCCACTATGAGTTCTTGGTTATGCCGTTTGGGTTAACTAATGCCCCCGCAGCATTCATGGACTTAATGAACAGAATTTTTAAGCCATATCTGGATCAGTTTGTGGTGGTTTTCATTGATGATATTCTGATATATTTCAAGAGCCATAAGGAGCATGAGGACCACCTGAGGATTGTGCTGTAGATTCTTTGAGAGAAGAAGCTTTATGCCAAGCTGCAGAAGTGTGAATTTTGGTTGGATCAAGTATCTTTCTTAGGTCATATAATCTCTAAATATAGTGTCTCTGTGGACCCAAAAAAGATTGAAGCTATCATTAGCCGGAGCCAACCTTCCAATGTGGCAGAAATCAGAAGCTTCTTGGGGTTAGCCGGGTATTACCGTAAATTTATGGAGAATTTCTCTCACATTGCTCTACCCCTAACTCACTTAACCCAAAAGCGAGTGAAGTTTGACTGGATAGTGGAGTGTGAGAAAGTTTCCAGGAGTTAAAGCAGCGCCTGGTGTCAGCTCTCATTCTTGTTCTTCCAACAGGATCTGAAGGTTTTACTATATATACTGATGTCTCTCGAAAGGATTGGGATGTGTTTTGATGCAGAATGAAAGAGTGATAGCTTATGCCTCCAGACAACTGAAACCTTATGAGCAGAATTATCCTACTCATGATCTGGAATTGGCTGCTGTGGTTTTTGCTCTGAAGATTTGGCGACATTATCTATATGGAGTTTCGTGTGATGTATACAGATCATAAGAGTCTAAAATACATCTTCACATAGAAGGAGCTGAATTTAAGGCAGAGGAGGTGGTTGGAACTATTGAAGGATTATGACCTGAATCTACAATATCATCTTGGGAAGGCCAATGTAGTAGCTAATGCCTTGAGCAGAAAATCCTCTTCTGAGTTAGCTGCTATGATTACTTCCCAGCCTCATGTATTGAGAGATCCGGAGAAATGGGAGGTTGGACTGAGAGTATAACTGTCTGATGGGCTTGTTGCAGCACTTGTACTCCAGTCGACCTTAGTTGACAGAATCAAGTCCTCCCAGATGGAAGATCCAGATCTACAAAGGATTAAAGAAGTGGTGCACTCAGGAGTTCAGAATGAATTTTATGTAATGAAGGATGGATCCCTGAAATTTGAAGGAAGACTTTGTGTGCCAAACATTGAGGAACTGAAGGTTGAAATTTTGAAGGAGGCTCACTACTCTCCCTATACTGTGCATCCAGGTGGCACTAAGATGTACAGAGACTTAAAGGAAAATTTTTGGTGGAAAGGCATGAAGAGGGAGATTGCTCAGTATGTGGCCAAGTGCTTGGTGTGTCAGCGAGTGAAAGCCGAGCATCAAAGGCCTGCGGGACCTCTTCAGTCTCTGATGATTCCACAGTGGAAATGGGAAAAGATTACAATGGACTTTGTGACTGGTCTGCCCAAAACCCCTAAGAGCAACGATGCAGTTTGGGTCATTGTGGATAGACTAACAAAATCAGCTCATTTCCTACCTTTCAGAGTTGGGGTCTCTAGTGAAAGATTGGCTAATTTGTATATTGAGCATATCGTGAGACTCCATGGTGTTTCGGTATCTATTGTATCAGATAGAGATACCAGGTTTGTGTCCCAGTTTTGGAAGAATCTTCATAAGGCCTTGGGAACCAGACTAAACTTCAGTAAGGCCTATCATCCCCAGTCAATGGACAATCAGAGAGGACCATACAGATTCTGGAGGACATGTTGCAAGCCTACGTGATGGACTTGGGTGGAGCTTGGGAAAACCACTTACCTTTGGTGGAGTTTGCATATAATAATAGTTACCAAGCCAGTATCCAGATGGCTCCATTTGAAGCTCTGTATGGTAGGAGGTGCAGATCTCCTATATGTTGGGATGTCATGGGGGAAAGAAAATTGCTAGGCCCTGAGCTAATTCAGCAAACAGTAGATAAGGTGCATTTGATTAGAGAGCGTCTTCGTACAGCTCAGAGCAGGCAAAAGAGCTATGCTGATGTCAGAAGAAGGGAATTGAAATTCCAGGTTGGGGACCATGTGTTCTTAAGGGTATCACCAACCAAAGATGTGATGAGATTTGAGATTAAAGGAAAGCTGAGTCCACGTTATATTGGGCCTTTTGAGATCTTGAGCAGAGTCGGAGAGGTTGCTTACAACCTGCCACTACCTCCGATTCTATCTGGGGTACACAATGTTTTTCATGTATCTATGTTGAGGAAGTATATCTCTGACCCCAGCCATGTCATAGCGTATGAGCCTATACAGTTGAGGAAAGATTTATCATATGAGGAGCATCCTGTGCATGTTATGGACCGCAAGGATCAGGTTCTGAGATGGTATACCATTCCTTATGTCAAGGTGCAATGGAGTAATCATTCTAAGAGGGAGGCTACTTGGAAACTGGAGGAAAAAATGAAAGAAAAGTATCCACAACTATTTATATCTTAAAATAGTTAATGATTAAAAACTGTTAGCTTTAGTTGATTGTTAGTCCTTAGGACAAAAATTGGACTTTTAATTTTCTCTAATGAAAGTTATCAATTTTGAGGCCGAAATTTTTATAAGGAGGGGAGAATATAATCCCCTGGATTTCTCAACTGCTCGTGAGAGTTATCACGAGATCGGAAAGATAGACTCTAGATATTTGAATTCCAAATATATCTAACTAACAGAGTCCCTTGATTTGAGGACTCTGCATCGCCTTTAAAAGATCACTGAAACCTCCTTCCCATCATTCGCGAATGCCACTTTCCCATCGTCATCGTGCGCGCATTTGCTCCTGGTAAGTCCCATGTCCATGCCTAGGAGAGAGAAAGTTAGAGAGAGAAAGTTAAAAAAATAGGAGAGACAGGGAGGAACTGGGTTTGAGGAACTGGGTTGAAGAAACCCAGTTCCTTCCCTGTGTCGACGCAGGTTCAGGCCCGGCGGCGTGCCCTCCGCCTCGCCGGGCTTGAGCCCCGGTCGACAACCCCACCGGCACCGGGGTCGGCGTCCGGTGGGGTGCCGGAGGAGAGAGAGAGAGAAGAGAGCTGCGACGGGGGAGAAGCTGCCTAGGAAACTATTTGCCGGCGGTCTGATCCTTGGTTCGGGCCTGGCGGCATGCTCGCCGCTTCGCCGGGCCTGAGCCTTGGTCGACGACCTCCACCGGCGCCGGGCGTGCATCCGGTGGAGGTCCGGCCGGCCATGGTGGCCGGCCGTGCCGCCGGCATGATTCTTGGCCGCGAAAGATAGTGAGAGAGAAAGAGAGGAAGAAAGAGGAAATTGGGGAGAGAGAGAAGGAGGGGAGGCCGGCTGCGGCGGCGGCCGGCTCTGGTCCGGCCAACGATGGCCGAACCGACGCCAATTTAGCCGGAATTGGCGCCGACACCGTGGAAGACGCGCGGGAGACGAAAGAGAGAAAGAAAGAATTGATGAGAGAGAGAGGTGGGGAGAGGCCGGCCGCCGCCAGAGAATTGATGAGAGAGAGAGGGGGGGAGAGGCCGACCGCAGCGGCGGCCAGCCCCGGTCTGGCCAACGGTGGTTGGGCCACCTCCAATTTGGCTGGCGGCGGCCCTGGCCGTCGGCACGGCTTTCGGCTCCTCTATTTCAAAAGAACAGAGGAGCGGGGTAATAAGGGATTAATGGGCCGTTTGGGCCGTTCGGTCTTTGGGCCCTGTTGGGCCATCTCTGGAGCCTGTTTGAGCGGCGTTTTGGGCTATGTATCAGGCTAAGAATGGCAAATTAAATATATGGCCCGAATTAGGATTGATTCTAGTTTCTGGGGATAATTTTGTTTCCCTATTTGGGTATATACATTGAGAGATATTCGAAGTCAAAGTTGGGCCCGTGAAGTGGTTTGGGTAGAGTTTAAGAATTATTTTATAATTCAGATTTTAGAAATTTAATAATGAAAAATGATACTGTAGGTTCCCAGGTGTCCAATTAGCTGAGTTATCAATTGGAATTTGTGTACTGAGGTAAGTAAGTCAAGTATTATAATTTTATAAATTATTTAATTTGCAAACTATGAACTTACAGTTAAATGTAATTATGTTAATTTTACAAAATCATGTTGCTACTATGATAATATGTAATTATGATAATGATAGAAAACTTTATGTGTCGCCGCGGTTCTCACATGACAGATTATCACATGACAGATTCTCACATGATAGATTATCACATGACAGATTATCACATGACAGATAACAGAATACTGGTACCAGGACCCTTCCTCTTAGGGGATATTTAAGAGTGATATACAAGATGTGTGTTGTAGGGCCGTGGGACACATAAAGAAAAATAATTATAGTATAAACAATGTTTTGTTTACATCACATATATTCTAGTAATTATTATTGAATTAAGTTTCAAATTAATTGATCTATGATATGAACCTGCAGATAGCATGATAAATGAAATTTTGAAATTATATTAGGTTTACTTATTGAGTGTGAGCTCATAAAATTCTCACAATGTTTTTCAGAGCCTCATGAATGAAGAAGGATAATTGGGATAGAAGGAGCTTCTATTAAATAGACTTAGTTTCATTATATTGATTTAGTTCGGATTTGCTTGTGTGTAGGGCAGGTAGCCCAAGACTGATAATTATGGTTTGTAATAAATCATGGATGTGAATTTTGCTTTATATTGATTTATGTGATGAAGTTCGAGACGCCTTGCATGCCTGGCATGCGGCGGGTTGTCATCCTAGCTCAAATTTTGGGATTGGGGTGTGACAATTCGAAACATATGACATAGAAGTTATGGAAACATGAAATATATTTAGTCTTTTAGGTTAATTAAATCAGGTCCATAAAGGGTTAGACCCTAAGGTTTGAATCAAATAGACTAGAAGAGTATTTGATAAAATCTAAATTAATTAGATTAGGTTAAGGATGCTCTAAATCAAATAATAGTTATAGTTGATCATGTCCATGTCTTTGATTAAACTAAATGGAAGTAGATTAGGCTCCGTAGTTGAGCATGAATCTCTTAGATGGTCAAGTCAAAATTGGTTAACCATACAATATCAAGGTAAGTTGGCAAGTTGCTCTAGGATCAATGACCGAATGATTTTTAATTTGGAGCTACTCATAATCATACGTCTTTAACGAGTTAATGACATATCTCTCCCATCGGTCTTACTTACCTGATCAACATGGTGAACCATTTATTATTAAGATTATTTACCTGATTTGAGTTGACCCATGCCTGTAAGAAAATCAGTCTGACTGATTTAGATGCCACTTAACCTGACTTAATCTTGTCTCATTCTACTGACTTCATAGATTCAGTGGAAGAACTTAATTACTTAATTTATCTTCAGATTATTAAATCCTCTAAAATTATTAGGTTCTTAAAATGAAATAGTTATATGATAGCTAGATCATAGCTTCTTATTAAGGTGAGTGATAATGAGTCCAATGTCTTGATAATCATTGGAAGCACTCTATGCCTGGTGCTTGTCAACCATCGAAATTATTATTCATTATATGATAAGTCAGGGCAACTATTAAATAGACAGTTAGGTGGGCCGAGCTTCACTTAGGCTTAGTTTTTTATAGATATGTTGCACTGATTATATTATTTAATAGTTGGACCTATCCAGAACTTTTAGTGGAGGCACTCTATGCCTGTTGAAGAGGAATATGGGGCAAAACTGAACACTAAGAATTATTTAGGAAAATAATTGGTTTTGAACCTACTCTTAGATGCATATGGGTTGGCCAAGCTTCACTTGGACTTGTATGTAGTCTATGTGGATCTTAGTGCCCACTAAAGAATTAAGAATAATTCTTGAATTGGAGTGTAGAGGCTGCCAATTTGAATAAAATAGTGAGAGAATCTTTAGACTAAAGTCCAAATCTTTAGACAAAATCAATTTATATACTTATTCGTCTGCTTTATCTTAATGCAGTCTACACAAGTTATGAAATCAGTATAATCAAGAGTATTAAGTACTCCATCATTTACTAATCTCTTAATTCTATTTATCGAGATATGACCTAACCTTCGATGTCATAACATAGAGGAGTATTCATTAATATTACACCTTTTAGTGCCAGTGCATACATGCGTTGAACTATTAGTGGCATTATTTTGTAAGAAAATATGGTAAAGACCATCAGACAAAGTACCAATCCCAACATAATCAGATTTATAAAATAATTGAAAGTTGTGTCTTTAAAATTAAAGGAGTATCCAAACAGTACAAGTCTAGAAATAAAAATCAAGTTTTGTGAGAAACTTTGTACATAAAAGGTTCTTTCCAAAACTAAAATAAAGCCACTACTTAATATCAAGGTGCATGTTCCTATAGCTTCCACATGTGAGCCCATCTTGTTGCCAAATAAGATGCTCAATTCACTTTCCACTAACTTCCTTAGGTTTTACATACCCTGCAAGGAGTTTGCAATATGGATTGTAGATTCAGAATTAATCCACCATATGCTAATATTAACATTAATTATATTAGGTTCATAACAAACAAATGAGGATAGATTACCTTTCTTCTTAAGCCATTTCATAAATTTGACACACTCCTTCTTCTGATGTCCTCTTTTTTTACAGAAGAAACACTTATTATTTTTCTTAATATCAGTTAGAGGTGGTATTTTATCCTTTTCCTTGTGACTGGCCTTAGAAGTGGTGGCTTGAAACTTGTTGCCTGTTTTAGCTTTGTTCTTCCCTCGGACCGTAACCAGCATGGCACTTTCTTCCAATTCCATCATAAGCCTCTCCTCTTCTTGAACACACATGTTCATTAACTCATTAATGGACCATTTATCCTTATGTGTGTTATAAAAGATCTTAAAAGGCTCGTATTGTGGTGGAAGAGTGTTCAGAATGAAGTGCACAAGAAAGGAGCCTGACATATCTACCTCAAGTTCCTTAAGTTGAGCTGCTATATCCTGCATTTTCATGATGTGCTCTGGCACACCTTTAGCACTTATGAGACGGAGAGAAGAAAACTACATGATTAGGGTGCTTGCCAAAGCCTTTTCTGAAGTAACGAATTAATCATCAATGGCTTTAAGAAGATCACAGACCTTTTCATGCTGATCAACAGAACCACGAATGCCAGCAGAGATTTTGATATTTATGAACATAACTGATAGGCGATTGCTCCCATTTTTCATAAAGATTAACTTGATCTGGCATACTTTTTTAGTAATATCAAGTGGTTCATCCTTCCTAATAGCATAATTAATGTCCATCCACCCTAAATGAAGGAGAATCCTTTCCTTCCAAATTTTAAAGTTATCGCCCCTAAGTTCTGGAATGTCTAGATGAATATTAGAGTAACAAGTAGGTTGAGAAGCTGTAAAAGTTTAAAAAGCTTATGTAAGAATTTGAGGCCTATAAAACTTAATTGCATATTTTACCAATGTAAAAACATGCATAAACTTAGATCTCATGACATAAAAATTATCTATGGGCTAAATTTTTAGTCAAATAGATCCAAATTATCCATTTAATAGAAATGTCAAATTTGCTATATGAGTACAAACAAAAATAATTTAATTTTCTATCCAAAATATGCTAAAACTACCAAACTATATTCTAATCCATAATCCCTATGGGTAAATTTTTAAAATAAATTATTAGTTTTATCCTAATTAATTATATAAATATAATAAATTTTTTTATGAAATAAATTTTATTATACTAAATATAATTAATCATAACTTATATCTAATCCTTATGTGATCCATAAAGAATTTTAACTTAATATATAATTTTAATTAATCAAAGATACTGTACCTACTCTCCAATAAATTAAAATTTTGTTAATCACTAGACAATTAGATTATCATGCAGTAGGCTAGACTTAATGCCTAAAAAATAACTATGCAACAACAATGATTGGCAATCATTAAGAGTGCTCCAAGAAAAGATTAGTGGGGAAAGTCCTCTTTAAAAAACCAATTTTTCAGGAAGACTAGTGGCACTAAGGTGCACTTAAGAACTAGCCTTTTTAGATAGAACCCTCTCAAATCGTGCTTCTCGTGTTAACTACATAATTGTTTATAAATAATTCATAACTTTATAGTTCACCTAAATAATTATCTAAATTTTATTTAGTGAACATCTTATGAATTTTAATGTACAAAAATTTGACGCAACTTAAATTATATGCATAAAATAAAGTTTTATGAAAGTAATCTTAAATTTCACAAATTGTAAGACTAAAAGATATGTCACAATTTGTAAATAATTTTTTTATAAATAAAACATAAATTGCATAATTAAAACATAAATGTTATGCAATTGATATGTTCTATACATAAATAATCTCAACCCTAAAGTATGTAAATGTGACAAAAATATATCATGCATAATATGAGCTTAAAACTATATATATATATATATATATATATATATATATATATATATATATATATATATATATATATATATATATATATATATATGCATATAAAATCATATATTTTGTGCATAGACTTAATTTGAGCAAAAAATAACCAAAATGCTTAATTCTTAATTATTTATGTGCTAAAAGAATTGAAACTTATTTGTATGTATTAATCCAAAATATACATACAACATCACTAAATTATGCACAAAAATAGTTATTTTGCAGATATTTTATTTTCAATAATATAATTTCTTAAAAATATTATAAAAATTGTACATTAATCTTGTAGTGATTATTTGCAAAATGATATATAATCAATATTTGGTGTATTTGTGCATATATTTATATTTTGATTAAGTTATAAGCAGAATATATATACTTTACCACAAAACTATTTTTGGTCTCAATTAACAAAACCCAAATGCTAAAGGAGAAACCAAAAAATGATATTTTGTAAAGTAAAGCTACCAAAGAGCAAAAAAAATGACATGTTGTCTAGCTAGACTAGATGCTAAACAATATATCGTACAAGGTTGTCTTTAAACTCTGGATGGGTTTAAATCGTCATTTACTTAATGATTTCTTATATCAAAATTCAACAATAAAAGCTTAAACTAAGAACCCAAATTAGGCCTATATATATATATATATATATAAAGCATGATCAATATGCAACAAGGCAGAGGTTGAAAAAGCTCTGATACCAAATGTAAGAAATTAATTATGTTTCTAATAGAAACTCAAGTCATGGAAGCAGGTCGGAATCATATACCTTCCGCCATTGTTTACCTTTACTTAATTTATTTCTTTTGTTTATTCAATTTTTCACACTTGTCTCTTCAATTTTGTGAAGAGTAGTGTGTAAACCAAGAAAAAAAATGGAAGCTTTGGCCATTGCTCCATCCATAATGACTTTTCATTTACTTACCGTTACACTTAAGGACTATTAAATGGCCATTGGTAACTAAATTGCCATTACAAATGGTAATAACCATTTTAGTTTCAAAAGATGAATGGTTATGGAAGTTTCAAAGGATGAATGATCATATAAGTTTCAAAGATGAATGGTCAAGCTTGCACTTTACAATCCAATCTAAAAGTAAGCCAGCAGATTTAGTGGTTTAAATCATAACAAGAAATTAAGCTATTATGGCCATGCATACTTAAGATCTCGTACTACTTATTGGCTCAATTCCCTACCATTATATTATGTTATGATTTTTAAAATCTTTCATATTTGCATATTAAATCTTATCTTTTTTATATTTCTATTAAAAATATTATATTATTTTGTTTTCATAAATCAATTCTTCTACTTTTTTTTCTTGAACAAAATTTGGTTGTAATTGATTAAAACTATAAAAATCTATAAAAATATATTTCTTGAACAAAATGGGAAGGTGGGCGGCCTTTGCTCTCTCTCTCTCTTTCTCTTGGCTATTTATAGGGGTGCCACCGCCCTGCTTTCTCCAGCCTTGTGGTGAAACAGAGCCATTAGAGGAGCATAGGGAGAGAGAGAGAGATCAAGAGGTGGAGGTGATGGCAAGCACTGCTGATCAAGTGATCAAATGCAGAGGTTTGTGAGACTTCTAAATGAATCTCAACTCATCCATGCAGTCTCCACTTATTTTTTCTTCTCTGGGCCGGGGTCGTTCTGGGATGTTTCTCTGCTGGATAGAATGGGATAGTTTGATCTCTTTTTGTCAAGGCCTATGCTTTGTTTGTGGTCCTGCTCTAATTTTGTTCATTCCTCTTTGGGACAAAATCTTCAAAAACCTGTTTCTTCTTCCTTTTTAGAAATTAATATCAGTCATTGTCGGTTTTTTTTTGTAAAAAAAGAAATTTTCATTAGAAAGCATATACTAGATTTTCCATTTATTTTCCTTGGTGCTGATGGGAGTTGTGAAGGTTTGGTCATCGATTACCATCTTTGTTTCATGTTTTTCACCGTATAGAGACTGATTTTAAAGTAAGTGGTGCCATTTCTAGTTTCTAGTAGATCGCCATGCTTGCTTAATTTATAGGAAAAGCACTTGGTGGTGATTTTTCTTTTTTTTTTTTGGTTCTATGTTTTTGTCAATGCAGCGACGGTCTCATGGGAGGCCGGGAAGCCGCTGGTGATGGAGGAGGTCGAGGTTGCACCGCCTCAGGCGATGGAGGTTCGGATGAAGATCCTTTATACTTCTCTCTGCCACACTGATGTCTACTCCTTCGCTAGTAGGGAACTGCACCAACAGGCATCGGGTTGAGATAACCACATCCAATAGATTTAAGCCTGGGCGCCCGAGAATGGCATTGTATGCCAAAGGGACCCGCATGACCAGAAACTTCATGATCACTGTGCTTTGGCATAGTGGTGTTCCGACTGTCACAGGCAATGGTATCTCACCTTCAACCCTTACCGAATCCCCGGTGAATCCGACCAAAGGGGTTGCCACAGGCTGAAGAGAGTCTAGAGACAATCCCATCCGAACAAAAGCGTCATAAGTAAGGATGTCAGCAGAGCTGCCACTATCAACCAATATCCTTTTTACAGGGTGCTTGGCGATTGTCATGGAGACGGCGATGCCTTCATTGTTTACATTCTCAATGTTTGCCGATCCCCCCCCCAAGAACTACATTACCCGGCGCCTCCTCCCCTCTCGGTCGCTTAGATGCGGAAGCCGCTCCCCAGGACACCATTCCAACTGTTCGCTCCGTGGGGGTGTTGTCGATACCGGCCTGAGCGGGCGGGGGTCCCATGAGTGCCAGCAGCGATTGCAGCACCTTCTGAACATACTTGCCAAGGTAGCCCCACTGGATGAGCTCCTCGATGGCTCGCTTCAGGCTGAAGCAGCTGTCAGTGTCGTGGCTGTAATCCCGATGGAATCGGCAGTAACGGCTCTTGTCACGGGGAAGACCTTTCTTTATAAGAGGTACAGCCCGATGGAATCGGCAGTAACGGCTCTTGTCACGGGGAAGACCTTTCTTCATAAGAGGAGGGCGCTGGAGATAAGGCTCGCCCTCAATTTCCATCAGGATGTGAGATCGAGGAGCGAGAAGAGGCGTGAGCTTGCTCTCATCGGGGATGGGGCTTCGACGCCTGTTGTCGGATCGGCGAGGCGGGTCAGACTACCGGCGATGAGGGAGCCCATTTGGCTCGGGGCGAGCAGGCTTGCGGCTGGAGCTCTTTGATGATTCCAGGCGGGTGAGGTTGGCCTCATCCGCGCGGATGTACTTCTGGGCCCGAAGGAGGAGGTCGTAATAGAAACTCAGGGGTTTCTTATCCAGAGAGAAGGTGAAGCGGGATGGAAGGAGTCCCTGCTTCAGCGCCAGCGTTGCCACCGTGTCGTTGAGGTGGTAAACTTTGAGGGCGGCGGTCTTGAACTGGGACACAAAGTCCCGCAGCGATTCTCCCTCCTTCTGACGCACGGAGAATAGGCTATCCACGACCCTCGGGATCCATCGGCAAGCATCAAAATGTGCCAGAAAGACCCTTTCTTGCTCTTGAAAAGAGTCGATGCTGTGAGGGGACAGGGTGAGTGCCAGGCGCGAGCAGCTTTCCATAGAGTGGCAAGGAAAGCCTTGCAGAGAAGGGCGTCTGAGGCACCCTGGACTTGCATCATAGATTTGTAGCTTTCGAGGTGGTCGAGAGGATCTATTGTACCATCGTACGGATCTATCTTGGGGAATCATAATCTAGAAGGGACAGGCTCCTCTAGTATTCGGCGAGTATAAGGAGGACGGGTGTCATATTCCTCTTCCGATTGATTGTTGATCTTCCTGGCGAGCTCGTCTAGTCGCCGGTTGTACTCGTCCAGGCGCTCCTCCGCCTGACGGCTAATCATCGGGGCCCTCCGAGACAGCTCGAAGGATGAAGAAGAGGAAGATGAAGAAGAAGGAGAAGGACGTGGAAGGTAGAATTTCCGCTTTGGTTCCTCCTGGCAGTGCGGCTCTGGAGGAAGCTTGCCCGGGCCACAATCTAGAGATCGCGGCCGCTTGGGGGGCTCACGGCGAGGCTTCCTTGGAGAGGCCCGGTGATGACTGGCCTCTCACTGAGGAGAACCTCCCCTCGTAGACTACTGGCTAGCAGGGGGAGCGGTCTGATGCTGGGTGGCTACGGACTACTGCTGCTGAAGTCCGTGGACCATGGCGGTGAGGGTCTGAACTTGCCGAGTGAGAGTTGACAGCTGCTCCGCAGCCGGGGCAGCCGCTTCCGGTTGAGAGAAAATGACAGGAGGATCAGCGGCAGGAAGGTTGGTCTCCTGCTGCTTAGCCGAGGAAAGATGCCCCTCGGGGTGACTGACTGAGGCATCCTGAGCTCGTGTCATCACCATTGTTGGGAGAGAGAAAGAGAAGTATATTATAGGGTCTGGGCCTTCTTTGCTTGCCTTGCCCCCCCTTCCTGGCGCGCCAATCTGATGATGCCCGATCACCGATCTTGAACGTCGAGAGAAGAGAGCTACTTAATCTGCGGTCCCATGCCTGATCGGATGGCCTGCAAAAAGTCCTAAGATCGGAGGGATTCTCCAGTAGGAACCCTCCGATGCTCAAGTCAGTAACCAGGGTCACAGCTGAGAGAGAGCTCAAATGAGCTCTGGGGAGAAAAAAATGAGTCCTCAAAAAGGGAGGGGGAATCCCTTTTTGGGTATCAGGGTAGCAAGTGTATGAGTTTTCATACCTTGTTCCTGAGTGGACTTACCCTTTTATAGGGGGTTGACACCTGCACAACCACGTGGAGTTCCGTAAGAAAGGAATGTCCGCGGGGTTCATGGGGTTGCGTGAATTTGGGCTGGTTGATGAGTCATGTCCCATCGGAGAGGGGAAAACGGTGGTTGTTGAGCTACGTCCCATCAGTCGATGGGGCTGACAAATAGTTAGGTCCAGTCCCATCAGCGGCGTGGCCAGTAGGTAGTTGGGCATGGGAATGCCAGGCGGAGTGGGTCAGAAGGACGGCAGCGTGAACAGCCATGACCGTTCTGGGGCCGACTTGAGACAGCCTTGACCCTCCTGAGGGCACCGAGGCCATGCAAGACCGACTCGGCCGACCTGAAGATGCCGAGGCGAGGCCGACCAGGGAAGGTCGGGGCCGACTTGGCCAGCTTGGAGATGCCGGAGCCGAGCGGGGCTGACCAGGGAAGGTCGGGATTGACTTGGCCGGCTTGGAGATGCCGAGGCCGACCAGGGAAGGTCGGGGCTAACTTGGCCGACTTGGAGATGCTGGGGCCGAGCGGGGCTGACCAGGGAAGGTCGGGGCCGACTTGGAGATGCCGGAGCCGAGCGGGGCCGACTTGGCCGACTTGGAGATGCTAGAGCCAGAGTGAGGCCGACTAGGGAAGGTCGGGGCCGACTTGTCTGACTTGGAGATGCCGGGGCCGAGCGGGGCTAACCAGGGAAGGTCGGGGCTAACTTAGCCGACTTGGAGATGCCAGAGCCGAGCAGGGCTGACCAGGGAAGGTCAGGGCCGACTTGGCCGACTTGGAGATACCAGAGCCGAGCGGGGCTGACCAGGGAAGGTCGGGGCCGACTTGGCCGACTTGAAGATGCTGGGGCCAAGCGGGGCTGACCAGGAAAGATCGGGGCCGACTTGGCCGACTTGGAGATGCCGGGGCCGAGCGGGGCCGACCAGGGAGGGTCGGGATGCCGGGGCTGAGCAGGGCCGACCAGGGAGGGTCGGGGCCGACTTGGCCGACTTGAAGATGTCGGGGCCGAGCGGGGCCGACTTGGCCGACTTGAAGATGCCGGGACGGGGCCGCCTTAAGATTTTGATTTTACCATAATTGCCCTCATGGCTACGTCAGCCACATCATTCCCTTTTTTGTTTCTTTATTAATAAAATAAGGAGAAGGTTTCCTGCCTCCAATCACCTCCCAAAAAAACAAAAAATAATGAAGATAGATTAACATACTTAATTAATTTTCAAAGCATCAATTTATTTTAATCGCTTGTACAAATAATTAGTATTCTACATAATTCTTTTGGCCTGATGGACTTGCAAAATAGCCTTCTCAAGAAGGGGTTGAGGTGGTTGATCTCTATAGAGGACCCTTCGATGTCCAAGTCAATGAAGATCCTTAGCCATAGATAATGTGAAGAAGATTTTGAGAGAAGGCAATTTCAGAAAGGGGCTCTGGAAAGTAATGGCATCAATGAGGAGTTTTTTCATGCCTACCTGAGGGGTCCTAGAACTTGATGTTTAATAGGCAGCAAGGATGGTATGTTGTCACCTGATTTTTTGGGTGCAACTATGAAATTTGGAGAATGATAAGGCCGATTTTGACGTATACCTTATCAGGGAGATTCGTGATTCCACAAATTATGAAGAGAGGAAACCTTATATGGATCATGCTTTTGTTATGGAGGACAACTTCGGAAAGGAGCTTTGAGATTCTTGTGATTCTAGCGATCTAATGGCTGAGATGTTCGGCATGGCGCGGGCTGAAGGTCGAAAAAGGGGAGGGTTGATTGAATGACTTTGGACTGTTGAGGTCTGGTTGCTCTAGTTTGGGGACAAAACTCGATAAAGCTAAAGGTCGGTCAGCCGAGGTTCGGTCTGCTGAGACTTGAACGAAGATGCCGAGACAGTAGTTTGATGAGGGTGTGGACGTTCTCTAGCTATGGTGGAGGATGGACTCCTTCTGGATGTTGTAGTCGATAGGGCATAACCTAGAGGTGGGACCCGTCACTTGTTCACATCGATTGATTTATGCAAAAAAATTTTATCCTGCATCACTTGTCGTCCACTCCCTAGTTTGAAGTTTATGTGTGAACTTAGGGAGTAGAGTCCTAGTGACCAAATTTCATTGGCAAAGGGTGAATCCAATGAGGCGCAGCATGATGAAGCCATAAATGTTGAGCTGTTGTGCTATCATTTCAACCCATCTAAATGAGACGAGCCTTTTCGAATTTTGATCAAGGGCAGCCAGTGGAACAACATATGGTAAAGCTAGAGATCATGACACTTGAACCGAAGGCTCGCGGCTCCTAGGGTTTCTGGCTAATGATGTCCTACCCTTTTGTGTAATGGTTTAAAAAGGGGAAACTGATGTATTTCCCATTCATGTTTTTTCAAACCCTTGGTATTGTTCTCCCTTCTCAGTGGAAGAGTATCATGACCAGCTCTATTTTCGTTCGCTCTAAGAACATGGAGCTCCCAACTTGCATTGCCTCGATGATGACTCTAACGAATTTGGAGAGAATCCACCATGAATATTAAATCATAGCAATTTTGATCTGCAAGTGCCCTGGGCAGAGTGTGTTGGATGAACTGAAGTCCGAAACCTTCTTTTATGAGGAGTACTTCAAGGCGGGCATCCGCCTTACTCTTTATTCAATCATCGTAGGGGTTATGAAGTTCTGCGGCATCTACCCCTCGGCAGTGGCTTTGAATAGCTAGAGGCACATCGTGGGGTTCATCTCCATATGCCAATTAATGAGGGTGACGACAACGGTGCCACTGTTCTGGGCGTGCCACAACATCGTCTTTCCCAAGAACTCCTTTTGGCCCTATATCGGAGTTCGGAGGACCTTCAAGAGGGCTTCGAGGGTTCCATCCTCGATAAAAATATGGAAGGCCCATTTTTTCATCATCCATTGGAGCGGCAAGTATCTCTTCCCTCGATGATAGAGAAATTTTTTTGAAGATCTGAACAAAGCTTCTCGGTTGTCGAGGGTGACCTCAAAACTCTATCCAGTGGCAAGGCACTCTCAGTCAGAGTTCTGGCTGAAAACACCATTTTCAACATTGGTCTTAGCAGCAGTGACCCTTGGAATAAGTTTTCACATAAATTGATTGATGTGGACAAGCGGTGGATCCCACCTTTGAGCTATGCCCTACCGACTACAACATCCAGAAGAAGTCTACCCTCCATCACAGCTGGAGGACAACCACACCCTCGCCGAACTACTACCTCAGCATCTCCGTTCGAATCTCAATAGATCAAACCTCGGCTGATCGACCTTTAGCTTTGCTGAGTTTTGCCCCCGAGCCAAAGCAAATGGACCTCAAAAGTCCGAAGTCACTTGCCCGACCCTCCTCTTTGCCGACCTTCAGCCCGCACCGCAGCAAACATCTCGGTCATTAGATAGCTAGAATCACAAAAATCTCGGAGCTCCTTCCCAAAGTGGTCCTCCATAAATAGAAGTGGGATCCAGATAAAGCTCCCCTTCTTCATGATTTGCGGGATTACATTGCCAGTGCATTTAATGCTTTGTCAACTCCATTTGTCATCTCAGCAATCACCTGAAAAATATTCAATCTTTCCATTTATCATCATGTATATTCTTTTTGAGACATTATAATCAGTTCAATTGATACCAAATAATATAATTTAGCTTCTATAATATAGCAGGTGCCATGGAATGCATGAAGTCCATTATCAGCACATGGGAAGCTTTATCATGTCCAGAAACAAACCTCTTGGACTGGCTTGTCATGGTCCATTGGATTCACAAACTTGGTGCAACCGAACTTCCTTGCTGGTGAAAAAATAAAATGTGATTTTTAATACCATGTCTTTTTAAAAAAAAAATCTAGTGTTGATCAAATGCATACAAAAATTAAAATCAACATTTGTGAGTAAGCCTTAAGTGCCAAAAGTGGGTGCTATATTTTAAAAACACTTTTAAGTATATCTTTGAAAGACCTGAAGAAGCAAGGAAGTGCTTGATAAGCAGGTGCAGATTTAAGTTCCTTGGAATTTCCAAAGGAGATACATTACCCTCAATGAAGTTTCATGCTACTGTCAGAGTAGAACCGCATAAAATGAGCATTCAGGAAAAAATATATCTTAGTCCTCACATCAGCAAAAGTTAAATTAGCCTGAACTAGATTAGTTGATGCAGTAATGTGGATTCAGTGATTAGGAGGAACAGTTATTTCACCTATCAAATTTAGGTTTTGTTCCTCTCTCCTTGTGAGAGTTGCCCACTTTATATAGAAGCAGTATGAAGATTCAGCAGTATGAAGATTCTAAGGGCGTACATGATAATCCTTAAGGATATGACCCTCCTTGCAATAATTGCAGAATTTCTTGCTGCAATATTTGGCAATGTGCCCAATTTCCTTGCAACTATAACATTAATTGTGGTGAAAATCTGGATCATCCTTTGCCTTGAGCAGCGTATGCCATATTAGCCATCTCAGAACCATCAGCGTTTCGATCAAGGCCAAGCTGTGAGGCGAGATGCTGTTCTTCACGCAAGAGTTCACCCAAGCAATCCTCCAAAGAGGGGACAGGTGTGCAATTGATTAACCCAGCTCGTGCACTTCAAACTTGGGTCTGAGCTTCATCAAGAATTGATCCCACTGACTCTCAGAGTGAACCGCTTATAGTGCTGCCAAAGCTTTTTGGGAACCTGAGAATGCACTAACCCAGAATAATCACTCCATAAATTAATAAAATCAAAATAAAATTGCTCAGTAGAAAGGTTTCCCTGGCGATAGTTTCCAATGTCTAACTCCAATTGAAACTTTCAGGCAGAATTTTTTTGATAATAAATTTGTCGAAGGTAATCCCACATTGCATTAACAGTAGTGAACCTATGAAGATTATTGACCATATGAGGTTCAACATAGCTGAGTAGCCAGGAAGCAATTCTGGCATCCTTGCTTTCCCATAAACTAAGTTTCTTGGGATCAGTTAGAGCCTTAGAAGATCCATCGAAATGATCTCATAACTCCTTCCCTTTCACAAACATTCTGAGCTGAAATTCCCAACTGGTGTAGTAGTTCTTGCCATTAAAGCGAGTAATAGAATTTTATCCCGTCATAATAACCACAAAAAATTTGACAGAGCATAGAAATCACAACAATTACCCTCCAGAATCTGTCAACAGCCACCAAGAATTCGTCACAACCAGAAATACTAGAAATATTCCAGCCGACAGCCACCAAGCAACAGAAAACCAAGAGCCAACAGCCAATAAGCAACCCTAAAAAATAAATTACTAAAAAATAAAATAAGAAACCAAGAATTTAGACAAATCGAGAGAAAACCATTAAAATAATTTGTGGCTCTGATACCATGTCAAATTTAGGTTTTGTTCTCCTCTCCTTGTGAGAGTTGCCCACTTTATATAGAAGCTATCGAGCTAATTACAAGGCTAAAAATCACAAGATAGACATGATTATGTAAGGTAAGAATAAACGCCTATCAATTCTATGTATATATAATATACTCTTCTCTATATAGTTAGACTAAAAAAAGATAGAATATATATACTGCCTTTATAGACTAGGCCAGCATAAGAGGAACCCAATCTGCATCACACGCTCAATGGTGAGAGATCTTCTCTTTCTTGCATCTGATAGAGATATAGACTAAAAGATATGCTTTATGTCTTTACATTTTTAATGAGAATTCATTTTGAGCAATGTGTGCCATTTACTATATATGTGCATGTGTCTAGTATTTCCAAAGAGTATTTGATCTAGTGTGTAGAGTACGGCTTACACACAGAAGACTAGATCATCGTTCTTTTGGAATACAAGTTTATTGTTCACAGTTTTAGATGGAATTGGACACACCATCAGTAGAGCTGTAGCACAAATTTAAGTAGGTCTGTCTTGACTACGGGGAATGGTTTATTCTAACTATTTGTGCTAGTACACTTTGTGTGTATTGAACAGGACCCAGTTGAGTTGATTATTTTATACTGACTTTATAAAATAATTTAGAACTCATGAATATTATGATTACTTATGCTCTTAATCTGAATTCTATTTCTAGACACGTGTATGTAGTGTTTATTGCTTTGATTACACATAGAGTGAGATTCTATATGAGTCAATAAACTCAGTGGGTTGGGCAATAACATTATGTATATGGTGAATATTAATAGTTGAAGGAATCCACGTCCGGTTAATTTGGACTGATGATATCCCCTTGAGAAAGCTTATAAGTTTTGATCGTATCAAATCTTGCAAGTGGATTTTGAATCCGATACGTCAAATAAGTTAAGTGGATAAGTCTCAAGGATAAAAACAGCCAATTAAATTATATTGTCAGTATTTAAATTTAATTGGTGGATATCTGTAATCTTAACGTGGGGAGATAATAAGTATTTAATATTAAGGCTCGAAAATATAAATTCGAATATGATTAGGAGTACAATTATAATTCTTTAGTGGAATGAATTATAATTTACGTAATTAAATCCTAACCCGGGATAGGATTAGGAGATTTAATTACGTGGGAAGTCCTTTTCATATTTGCCTATTAGGTCCCTGTTGTAGCCCTATAAATACCCTCTCAATTGGTTGCTAGGGTTAACGCTTTTGAGAAAAAAGAAAAGCAAGAAACCCTAGGTCGGCCGAGAGAGATCCCACCATCTTGTGAGAGAAGCAGGTATTTCGGGAATACGGCGGAAGGCCAAAAGGTTGAGGTCGAGCAATCAAATCAAGTGTTCCAGCGTTCAAGTCTGAAGGTATAATCTTATACTCATAGATTAGAACGGTAAAAGATTTTTGCATTACTCATATACGCTATAGCCGTGATCTTGGGGGTATTCCGCGCTCCCCAACAGTGGTATCAGAGCCACGGCTGATACTGTATATGAATAATGCGGCCATGTTCTCCATTAATCGGAATATGCATGCGTGGGATGGATCGTGCTTGCTGCTAATGTTATTTTGCAGGTTTCTATCCTGTTATTATGGTCACGTGAATGTATGTATTCTGATTTAATATTGCTTAGATCTGTTTTGTGAACTCCGGTTTTAAGGAGGCTAGGATCATTGTAATATTTTATAGCATGTATGCTCCGGTTTTTTGAGAGCTTTGTATTTGTAAATACGTAGCATGTGAACTCCTATATGGAGGCATAGGATTTTTGTAATCTGGTGCGGCTCCATGGAGGAAGATGACCTGCTGCACGTTGCAGGATAAGATTCTGAGATGAATCGGATAAGATAAGATTCTGAGATGAATCGGATAAGATATGATTCTAAGATGAATCGGATGAAGATATGATTCTAAGAAGGATGAGATGATTAGAATCGGATGAAGATAGGATTCTAAGCAGAATCCTTGCAGATAAGATTTCAAGGAAATCCGTTGCAGATAAGGAAATCCGATGCAGATAAGATTTCAAGGAAATCCGTTGCAAATCACGATTCTAAAGGAAAATTCAAAGCGATGGGATCGGAAGGAGCTGATCCCCGCTGGGGGCCAGCCCCCAGACCCCCGTATGCGAAGCGGCAAATCGTCGAGCAAAGTAGCAATCATGGTGCGACAGAGATCTTCATCTGCATGGAGAATTTTGACCATAATAACAGGGATTTTATTTATCTTGTTTATATTGGTTATGTTGCATACTTGCTTGATTGTTTATCCTTTTGTTCTTATGTCTATAACTAGGAGAACATGGTTAATTGGATAATCACTTGCTGTTTGTGTTTATAAGATAATCAAACACAAGTTTAATAACCCTCAAAATATTGTTTAAATAACTAAGTGGGAGAGGGAATTAATCACATTTAAATCCCATGGTCCCATCACTTGTTTATTGGTGAGGTAGTTAATTTCACGCGTTAGCATTAGTGCTTTCCTCCCCATAGGATGAAGTTGATTGCCAGCTCACCAAGAATAATCCCTGGTAGTTGTTAATGTTGGATTACCTCTCCATCTGAGGGATCCACCATGGGACAATGGATCTAGCATTGAGTGATGGTATACACTTAGGTATAAATATTGGTATCCTCCCCATCGGAGTCACTACAAATATTTATATGACCAAAGTTAGCCAGCTAATTAATTTTACTTGGTATGTTACCTTTTACCTAGATAGTAAAATTAATAGGTTTTATCTGTCTAGATAAATGATGAGTAGTAGACGTCCTCCCATCGAGGCATACTATTCAAAATGTACTAGGCTGCTGGCGAATTCTATTATTATGTAGTGGTTGAGGGGCCCTACTTATAATTTTGAATTTAAAGTTTATTGCTCATTTGATGTATGAATGATTCTCAGGATTAAAATGTCTTCTTTCAATCCACTTGCCGTGATACTCAAAGAAAACAAATTGATCGGTCCTAATTACATTGATTGGAAAAGAAACCTGGATATAGTGTTAACTGCAGAAGGGTACAAGTATGTGCTCACTCAGGTCTGTCCCGCAGAGCCCGGTGAAGGGGCTTCAGATCAGGAGTCCCAAGCTTACCGTAAGTGGGTTAAGGCTGATGAGATGGCGCGGTGTTACATATTGGCATCTATGTCAAATGTTCTGCAACATCAGCATCAATCTATGCCCTCTGCCTATGACATGATGTTCAACCTCAAAGAAATGTTTGGGGATCAGAGTCGTGCAGCTAGGCAGACTGCGATGAAAGAACTGATGAACACTAATATGGCTGAAGGAACTCCTGTCAGGGATCATGTTCTAAAGATGATTAGCCTTCTGAACGAACTGGAGATCCTTGGAGCGGAGATGGATGGGGAAACCCAAGTTGATATCATTCTCCAGTCCCTACCTGATTCCTTTAAGCAGTTCTGCCTAAATTACACTATGAACAAAATGAATTTTTCATTGGCAGAGCTACTTAAAGAACTTCAGGTAGCAGAGAGTTTCATAATGAAGCCTGCAGTTGCTATGGTTACTGAAAAAGGTTCTTCTTCAAAGTCTCATGCTAAGAAGAAGAAAAAGGTTCAGAAAAAGAAACAGCATCATGCCCCACAGCCCAATGGGGAAATAAAAAAGAAGGGAAAGTGCTTTGTCTGCAAGCAGCCAGGTCACTGGAAGCAGCAATGTCCAGTTTGGCTTGCCAGGAAACAGGCTAGAGGTATATCTCATTCACTTGTAGTTGAAACTTGTTTAGTGCTGTTATCTACCAGTGGCTGGTGTGTAGATACGGGAGCCACTAATCATGTTTGCAATTCTTTGCAGGGGTTCCAGCAGACCCGGCAGCTAAGTGATGGAGAGATTTACATATTTCTGGGAGATGGCACGAGAGTGTCAGTAGTTGCAGTGGGAGATTTTAGCTTTTCTTTTAGTAGAAATAGGATTTTAATATTAAAAGACTGTTTATTTGTACCTTCAATTAGAAGGAATTTAATTTCAGTTTCTAAGTTGGTTGATGATGGATATTCAGTTTATTTTAATGACTCCGTTGTTATTAAGAAAAATAAACATTTTATCTGTTCTGGTACATTGGTGGATGGTCTTTATATTATTAATCCTGTTTCTCCTACTGTGCAACTAAATGAAGTGAATGACAATAATAGACCATGTAAGAGAAAACATCCTTCTGAAATGAATCAAACTTATCTTTGGCACTTGCGCCTAGGTCATATAAATCTAAGACGGATTCTAGACTGGTTCAAGATGGACCATTAGGTTCATTGGAAGTAGAGGCACTACCGGTCTGTGAATCTTGCTTAGAAGGAAAAATGACCAAGCGGCCATTCTCGGCCAAAGGCAATAGAGCTAAGGAGATATTAGAATTGGTTCACTCTGATTTGTGTGGCCCAATGAACGTCCAAGCTAGAGGTGGTTTTGAGTACTTTGTCACTTTTATTGATGATTACTCAAGATATGGGTATATTTATCTGATGCGCCGTAAGTCTGAATGCTTTGAAAAATTTAAAATTTTTAAGGCAGAAACGGAGAACCGTCATGGTAAAAATATCAAGACACTACGATCCGATCGTGGTGGCGAGTACCTCTTAGGGGAGTTCACAGATTACTTATTAGATGCTGGGATTGAATCCCAGTTGTCTGCACCTAGAACGCCACAGCAGAATGGTGTAGCTGAAAGAAGGAATAGGACTCTTATGGATATGGTTAGATCTATGATGAGTTATTCAGACTTACCTATTTCGTTTTGGGGATATGCATTAGAGACCGCTGCATATATTCTTAACTTGGTACCATCTAAGTCAGTACCTAAGACACCCACAGAACTGTGGACTGGGCGCAAGCCTAGTCTAAGACATGTTCGGGTTTGGGGTTGTCCAGCACATGTACTAAAAAGTAAACCAGATAAGTTGGAATCAAGGACAGATGTATGCTTCTTTGTTGGATATCCTAAAGGAACAAAAGGTGGTTTATTTTATTGTCCTAAGGATCAGAAGGTCATTGTTAGCACCAATGCCCGATTCTTGGAGGAGGACTATATTATAGACCACAAACCCAGAAGTAAAATTGCTCTAGAAGAGTTGAGAGGCGATAAAACTAGACAGGCTCCTTTAATACCAATAGTACAAGCAGAAACACCACAAGAAAGTAGGTTCCCAAACTTCCCAATAACTATTCGTAGTGGGAGAAGTATAGTAACACGAACTGACCCTGAACTGATACAAAAGGATACCATTAATGCACCAGTTTCAGAACCAGTGCAGGTTGATGGAGCACAAGGATCAGAGTCAGATCGTATTACTACTAGCACATACAATCAGGTTGTGCCTCGTCGTAGTGGGAGGGTTGTAAATACACCTAAACGGTATACGTTCCTTGGAGAGTCATATGACAGAATCTCTGATGAACTGGATACTGAACCCAGTAGCTACAATGAAGCATTACAGGATAAAGATGCAACTCTTTGGCAAAATGCTATGAAATCAGAGATAGAGTCTATGCACTTTAATCAGGTCTGGGATCTTGTAGAACCACCCGAGGGAGTAAAACCCATCGGATGCAAGTGGATCTATAAGAAGAAGAGAGGAGCAGACGGGAAGGTGGAAACCTTCAAGGCTAGGCTAGTTGCAAAAGGTTTTACTCAGAAAGAAGGGATCGACTATGAGGAAACCTTTTCACCAGTAGCTATGCTTAAGTCTATCCGGATTCTCTTATCCATTGCAGCTCATTTCGATTACGAAGTTTGGCAAATGGATGTCAAGACAGCTTTCCTTAATGGAAATCTTGACGAATGCATTTACATGATGCAACCAGACGGTTTTATAGTAAAAGGCCAGGAGCACTTGGTGTGCAAGCTTAAGAGGTCCATTTATGGACTTAAGCAGGCATCTAGATCTTGGAATACTCGTTTTGATCAAGCTATTAAATCTTATGGTTTTGATCAAAGTCCTGACGAGTCATGTGTGTACAAGAAGCGTGATGGAAAAACTTTGGTGTTTCTGGTGCTATATGTGGATGACATCTTACTTATTGGAAACGATATGGGAGTGTTATCTTCGGTCAAGGTATGGTTATCTGGACAATTTGATATGAAGGACTTGGGAGAAGCAAGTCACATCCTAGGGATCAAGCTTTTGCGAGATCGCAAGCAAAGGATGATATGCTTATCTCAAGCCACTTATATCGATAAAATTCTCACCCGTTTTGGTATGCATAATTCCAAGAAAGGATTTCTTCCTTTCAGGCATGGAATTTCTCTATCTAAGGATCAGTGTCCTAAGACACCTGATGAGATAGAAAGTATGAAGGCAGTTCCTTATGCTTCTGCAGTAGGAAGCCTAATGTATGCTATGCTATGTACTAGACCTGATATCTGTTTTGCCGTAGGCATGGTTAGCAGATTTCAGTCTAACCCTGGGCGAGAACATTGGACTGCAGTAAAACATATAATTAAGTACCTGAAAAGGACTAAAGATTATATGTTAGTTTACCAAGCAGATAGTCTTGTGCCTATAGGATATACAGATTCGGACTTCCAATCAGATAATGAATCTAGGAAATCAACCTCGGGATATGTGTTTACTTTGGGTGGTGGAGCAATTAGCTGGAGGAGTGTGAAGCAGACTTGTGTTGCTGACTCTACCATGGAAGCTGAGTATGTGGCTGCATCTGAAGCTGCAAAAGAGGCTGTTTGGCTAAGAAACTTTCTTTTGGATCTTAGTGTGATACCTTCAGTGCAATTACCTATTACACTTTATTGTGATAATAGTGGGGCAGTTGCTAATTCGAAGGAACCCAGGACCCATAAGAAATCTAAACACATTGAGCGTAAGTATCACCTGATACGTGACATCGTGCAAAGAGGTGACGTGCTGGTGACCAAGGTTACATCTGAGGACAACCTGGCAGATCCTTTTACAAAGAGTTTAACTTCAAAAGTTTTTGATAGACATGTAGAGGGCATGGGAGTTAGATGTGTACAAGCATTGCTTTGAGTCTAAGTGGGAGATTGATAGAGATATAGACTAAAAGATATGCTTTATGTCTTTACATTTTTAATGAGAATTCATTTTGAGCAATGTGTGCCATTTACTATATATGTGCATGTGTCTAGTATTTACAAAGAGTATTTGATCTAGTGTGTAGAGTACGGCTTACACACAGAAGACTAGATCATCGGTTCTTTTGGAATACAAGTTTATTGTTCACAGTTTTAGATGGAATTGGACACACCATCAGTAGAACTGTAGCACAAATTTAGTAGGTCTGTCTTGACTACGGGGAATGGTTTATTCTAACTATTTGTGCTAGTACACTTTGTGTGTATTGAACAGGACCCAGTTGAGTTGATTATTTTATACTGACTTTATAAAATAATTTAAACTCATGAATATTATGATTACTTATGCTCTTAATCTGAATTCTATTTCTAGACACGTGTATGTAGTGATTATTGCTTTGATTACACATAGAGTGAGATTCTATATGAGTCAATAAACTCAGTGGGTTGGGCAATAACATTATGTATATGGTGAATATTAATAGTTGAAGGAATCCACGTCCTGTTAATTTGGATTGATGATATCCCCTTGAGAAAGCTTATAAGTTTTGATTGTATCAAATCTTGCAAGTGGATTTTGAATCCGATACATCAAATAAGTTAAGTGGATAAGTCTCAAGGATAATAACAGCCAATTAAATTATATTGTCAGTATTTAAATTTAATTGGTGGATATCTGTAATCTTAACGTGGGGAGATAATAAGTATTTAATATTAAGGCTCGAAAATATAAATTCGAATATGATTAGGAGTACAATTATAATTCTTTAGTGGAATGAATTATAATTTACGTAATTGAATCCTAACCCGGGATAGGATTAGGAGATTTAATTACGTGGGAAGTCCTTTTCATATTTGCCTATTGGTCCCTGTTGTAGCCCTATAAATACCCTCTCAATTGGTTGCTAGGGTTAACGCTTTTGAGAAAAAAGAAAACAAGAAACCCTAGGTCGGCCGAGAGAGATCCCACCATCTTGTGAGAGAAGAAGGTATTTCGGGAATACGGCGGAAGGCTAAAAGGTTGAGGTCGAGCAATCAAATCAAGTGTTCCAGCGTTCAAGTCTGAAGGTATAATCTTATACTCATAGATTAGAACGGTAAAAGATTTTTGCATTACTCATATACGCTATAGCCGTGATCTTGGGGGTATTCCGCGCTCCCCAACAGCATCCACCACTAGGCCAGCACATAACCAGCTGTTAATTCTACTAACATCACCTTCCTCAAACCTCTTGGGGTTCACATCAACACCAATGATTCTTGATGCCCCTGAAGCTCTAGCACCTTCTGCAGCCTGAAATAGATACGAATCAATTTCAATGAAGCCAAGACCAGTGTCAACACATGTTCAGAAGCGAGAAGTAGAAGGCCAGACCTCAGCAGCAGAATCAGGCGCGGTTGCAGGTGCCAGAGCGGCTATAGAATCAGTTGCAGCAAAGCAGACATTTTCAGAACAGCAGCAATGGAGCGCTTAGGGAGCGGGTGCTGGCTTGAGTTTATGTGAAGTTTCCAAAGTGGGATACAATACTACTAGCAAGGGAAGGACACCCACAACATGATGAACTAAATAGAAAAATGTTGACTGTTGAGCGAATACTCACAGCAAGGCCTACAGCTCCCAAGCCAAAAACAGCCACTGTTGATCCCTTTGGTGGTTTTGCGACATTAACAGTCGCACCAAATCCTTAAAAACAATAGCTTAAAAGATGATCAGAATCCTCACCACAGCTAAATTTCGAAATCTTATGCATATGATAGCCTTGGTGTCTCACCTGTTGAAATGCCACAGCTAAGAACGCAAACTTTATCAAGGGGAGCCAAGGGTTGATCTTGGCAACACAGCCAACATGGACAACGGTGTACTCGCTGAAAGTGGATGTTCCTAAGAAATGGTAAATGGGCCTTCCATTGATAGTAAACCTCGATTTCCCATCATTGATCATCACTCCCCGTTCCGTGTTTATCCTGAGGAGATCACACATGTTGCTCTCCTCGGACTTACAGTGAGCACACTCTTTGCATTCTCCAGTGAATACAGGGAGGACATGGTCTCCTGGTGCAAGTTCAGTCACACCCTCCCCAACACTCTCTATAATCCTAAGAGCACCAAATAATAATAATAATTAACAAAAAGAATTAATTAGACATCATGATAATTAACAGGACGGAATCAAGTCATGATCTGGGATGAAACTAAGATCAAATCCAGCCATGATCAAGGAAATATAAATATAAAATATTACAAATATTCAAAAATAATGTTGAAATCACAGCTTGATTTGACCTTGATTTCATCTTGTAAATTATGGCTAGATTGATCCCATCAATATGGCAATCTCAGATCATGGCTTGATTTGATCTTGAATTCATCCGGGATCATGACTTGATTTGATCTTGATTTCAAACAAACATAGATAACAAAGCTTTTAGAAGAAAAAAAAAAAACAAGAATTTTTTTTCTCCTCTCTGAAACATAACGACATCCAATGTGGCATATGGCTTTCAATTTCAGATAACTTTAAACAATACGATCAAGGCATGTGTCATGGACTAAAAAGTCAAAGAAGAAGAACTATTTTGTTGGGAAAAAAAAAAGATGAATCACACTTATCTTGTTTTTGACTATCTATCGTTTTAAAACAAGACAGGGGAAACATAAACTGGTTTTAATAATGCCAACTTGGTGGAACAAGATGCATCGGCATCCAGTAAGAATAACTGCCAACCACAATCGCCATATTTTCAGCAAATTCTAATCTCAAGCTTCAAGTTCTTAAGAGATTTGGCATCAATTTTGCAACAGACAAAGGTCAGAAGAAAGAAAGAAAAAAAAATTGATGGCATTTGATAAGGTTAAGTTAGTCATACCCTCCAGCTTCATGGCCAAAGATCCGAGGAAAGAGAGGAGTCTGGCCCTGTAATATTTAAACATTAACACCATTTTAGTAATCCAAACAAGATGGCATAAACAAAGATATCATTCATAGAGTCATGATGTGGAGATCAGTCAGAAAGAAAAGGAAATAAAAATCAACTTGTTTTCTTTAGCATAAAAGCACTACCTTAGCTTCCCAGAAGTAGACATCAGTGTGGCAGAGGGAAGTATAAAGGATCTTCATCCGAACCTCCATCGCCTGTGGCGGTGCAACCTCGACCTCCTCCATCACCAGCGGCTTCCCGGCCTCCCATGAGACCGCCGCTGCATTGACCAAAACATAGAACCAAAAAAATAAAAATAAAAATCACCACCAAGTGCTTTGCCTAGAAACTAGAAATGGCACAACTTACTTTACAATCAGTCTCTAAACGGTGAAAAACATGAAAAAGGTAATCGATGACCAAACCTTCACCACTCCCATCAGCACCAAGGAAAATAAATGGAAAATCTAGTATATGCTTTCTAATGAAAATTTCTTTTTTTACAAAAAATAAAAAAAAACCGACAATGACTGATATTAATTTCTAAAAAAGAAGAAGAAACAGGTTTTTGAAGATTTTGTCCCAAAGAGGGATGAACAAAATTAGAGCAGGTCCACAAACAGAGCATAGGCCTTGACAAAAAGAGATCAAACTATCCCATTCTATCCAGCAGAGAAACATCCCAGAACGACCCCGGCCCAGAGAAGAAAAAATAAGTGGAGACTGCATGGATGAGTTGAGATTCATTTAGAAGTCTCACAAACCTCTGCATTTGATCACTTGACCAGCAGTGCTTGCCATCACCTCCACCCCTCTTGATCTCTCTCTCTCTCTCCCTATGCTCCTCTAAAGGCTCTGTTTCACCACAAGGCTGGAGAAAGCAGGGCGGTGGCGCCCCTATAAATAACCAAGAAAGAGAGAGAGAGAGCAAAGGCCGCCCACCTTCCCATTTTGTTCAAGAAATATATTTTTATATATTTTTATAGTTTTAATCAATTACAACCAAATTTTGTTCAAGAAAAAAGTAGAAGAATTGATTTATGAAAACAAAATATATAATAATTTTAATATAAATGTAAGAAAGATAAGATTTAATATGAAAATATGAAAGATTTTAAAAATTAATTTTAAAAATCATAACATAATATAATGGTAGGGAATTTGAGCCAATAAGTAGTACGAGATCTTAAGTATGCAGGGCAACAATAGCTTAATTTCTTATTATGATTTAAACCACTAGCTACTGCAGTTAGAATCTGCTGGCTTACTTTTAGATTGGATAATTTAGGTTTCTTTATTCTTTTAACGTTTTTTTTTTTTTTTGGTTACCTGGCATTATTGAGCTATTGCATGCATATTGACATGCATAATCGTTCAATTCGTATGATCAATTCGCGGCATCGAAGGTTGAAAGACTTTTTCAAGCAAGTGGATATGAAAATTATTAAAAGGCAAGCCTATCATTGCTTTCACGGATTCATATCCCACAATGTCTTCTTACAAGCTAAGCCAAACCACACTTCACCATTCAATCTGATTTCCAGGCTTATGGGGAAAGTTCAAACCTTCGAGAGATATAATGATAGATCAATTTGAACCAAAGAAATGCATAACTGCGCGCTGGTGACGCCAGAATCCAGCTGTAAGCCTGATGTACCAACAGAATAGATGGATATAATGATAGATCACCAGCAAGTTTAATGGTACAAGCTATTACGTCTGCCAAGATGATCTATGATGGTGAAAGAGAAGCCTTACAAAAAAAGGTACGAAAGATTTTTCAAAAAAAAAATTCTTTGAAATTTGAGTCAGTGAAAATAAATATTGAAGATAGCCAAAAATAAATATTATTTTAAATTCATAATGAAAATAGGATATAATGAAGAGGAAGGAGGTGTTGTATAGTTTTACTAAAGGTTGATCATGCAAAATGTTGTCCTGTAAATGGATCGTCCTTGTATCTTAGAGGAACCTTCTTTCTATAGATTGATCTCATATCGAAGAAAGTGCATGTATCGTCTAAATTATGAGATTATCCTTTTGGACGAGGCTGCATAGGATGTATTCATTCCCATCAACCTGTTTAAAAACATACAACTTGGTTGGTATGTGTCACTTATCGACCTATTATGTATATGCTTATGAATTACTTTATTGATCATGCTATTGGTGGCACTGATATAAATTGAATTGTTATTTATCATCCTTCTGTTGAAGTTCAGTTAGTATTTTCCCGTATGTTAATTCTACTAAGTCCATCCTAATTTGGCTCAGATTTATTTAACTAATTAACTTGATTTTGTTTAAATTTTTTAAAAATTAATTATATAATAACAAAATATTCGGCTTATCCTTCTAGCAATCAAATTTTTGTCACCACCTCTCATACTTAATCAAATTCTTCATTCATGTTTATCATTGATTTCTTAGTGGTCAATTTCTAGATGAAAAGAAGGTGAAGTGAGAAAAGAGTGTTTTTTTGTTCTTTAATGAACCATAGCCAACTTTCTATCAATAAAAACTATGCACCCTTATGACCTCCTAAACAAGGCTCATATTCAACATCAAGCCCTTCAGCCATAGGGCTTCCTTTGGTGCCTTTGTGATGCCTATGTATTCTGCCTCCGTGTTAGATAAGGTTGTGATGGGCTACAAACATGATTTTCATAAGATTGGACCACCAAACACACTAAATATAAAGCCTGTTGTGGATCTCTTGGTATCCACATCTCCACAAAGTCTGCATCCACATACCTATATAACTGCCCACGAGCCTTCTTAAACAAGTTGGATCCCTTAGTACCTTCTTGTTGTTTATAGTAAATGCCAACTTCAACTATTCCCATCAAGTACCTGAAGATCCCCTTCATTGCTCGCTAGTGCTCCTTGCCAGGCTGTGCCATGAACCTGCTCACCTGACTCACTGCATGGGTTATATCTGGCCTGCAACATACCATGGCATATATAAGGCTACCAACACTAGAAGCATATGATACCTTTTCCATCTCCTGAGCCTCCACCTCAGTTTGTGATGACATGGTCTTCAATAGGGAAAAGTGTGCTGCCAAAGGCAATGATATCGGCTTGGCATCCTTCATCCCAAATTGCTCTAAAACCTTCTTGATGTAGCTACCCTAAGACAAATGCAGAACACTCTTGGATCTATCTTTGATGATCTCCATACCTATGATCTTCCTGGCAGGCCCCAAATCTTTCATGTCAAACTTTTGAGACAAAGCTGCCTTCAATTCTTGTACAACCTTCTTACTCTTGCATGCTATCAGTATGTCATTTACATACAAGAGTAAGTATATCCTAAAACCATCATCCAAAGATTTAACATATACACAAGAATTAGACTCACACCTAAAAAGGCCAATGCTTCTGACATAGGTGTCAAATCTCTTGTACCATTGCCTCAGTGACTGCTTCAGCCCATACAAAGATTTCTTTAGCAAACAAACTTTTCTATTTAATCCTAGTTCTCTAAACCCTAGTGGCTGCTCCATGTAGATGCTCTCCTCCAAGTAACCATGAAGAAATGTTGTCTTCACATCCATCAACTCTAGCTCTAAGTCCTGAGCTGCTACAATTGTAACATTTCAAGCTTCAAAAACTTATATTTTAATTTTGAAATATGCCTTTGCTTTTAAATTGATACAATGGTGTATATAATCTAAGTGAAAATCTTGTGGGAATGAAAGTTAAACCCTTATATGTGTTAGAAATGTTCTTGGTATGTTATAAGGATTTGGTTTGATTAATGATTTTTTTATATGTTTGGAAACTTATTATATGCTGAGAGAGTGATTTGATAAATATTTTTGTGTAAGGGGCTGATCCAGAGGAGGATTTAGGGAAACTGGGCATCCAGTTGGGAATTGGACAACCGATTGGTCATCCAGTTAGAAATTGGAGACCAGTTGTCGTCTAGATTTTGTTTCCTCTTGGGTTTGCCAGGATAAAAGGTGAGGGTAAAAAGGTGAAAAGGGAAAAGGAAAGGGAATTAGAAGAGATAGAGAGCTTGGCGTGAGGGAAAAGAGAAGGAAAATGAAGGAAAAAAAAAAAGAAAAGAAAAAGAAAAGGAGAAGAAGAAGAAAGTAGATTTTCTTGCTTCTGAGGTAAGCATATCCTTCCTAAGCTTAGGAATAGCTCTAAAATCTTATGCTTTAGATATATATCATGTTAACTTGTATATTTTGGAAAGATCAGAAAGGGTGGAAGAAAATTATGTTAGGATAGTAAATATAGCATTTTCATGTAGAGTTGCATAAAACCTTTCATGTTATTGTCTTAATGATGCTTGTATGTTAAACTAGGACAAGAGGCAGACCCTAAGAAATCTAAGCAAGGGAATTATCAGCTTGTCTAGCACGATAGCATCAGATGAGTGGTTTCCTTATCTAGCTTTGCTATTATTTTGAAATGCTATGAGAATATTTTAAAATGCTATGTAGATCAAATTTAGATTGATTGTTACAGTGCATAATGTATAGTGTTGAAATGGGGTTTTCAAAATCTAAGAAATGAGAATAAAATAACTGAGGAATTTAAAGCATGATTTTATAGCATAACATGTGTATAAAGGAAAAGCATGAACATACAGCATATGTTACGGTATGATTGTCACGACCCCCAATCTTGAACTCGGTCCAGGGGCAACGTAACACAGCCGCGTACTCTTAAAATAAACCTTAAGAATACGCAAGGCCAGCTAATTTCAACCCGAACATATCATCACATGCAACTATAAAATCAAGACACATATGTTGTTTTTTTATTATATCATCAAACCTGTATATGCCACACTCATCTGATACATATAAAAGTCTATACACCTAAAAGGGTAATTACAATAACTCCCTGGTCTCACTGCTGAGGTCCCTCCCTAAGACTTTGATTTATCCAGTATACATCATCCTCATCTGCTGCAAAAACATAAAATATAATGGAATGAGCTAAAAAGCCCAGTAGAACCTCTACACTTACTATCATGAATATGTCAAATAAACAATTCAGTATAATCAAAATATGTTTAAACAAATAATATCATGATACATATATCAATTCGAGAAACTAATAACATTCATATTCAAGGAGAAATATTCAAACCATCCGAGAGTCCCAATCCACCACCAACTCATCCCCATGACCGCAGTCACACCCAAACCATCCACATATCCACCACCACCTCCATACATCAGAATAATCATACCACCACCTCAGAATAACCTCCACACCCGTACATCCATGCCCTCATACGCAAGACACCACTAAGCAAGTCGCACTCACTTAGTAAGCAATACGCTTGGGCCTCCCTCTATACCCCTTGCCATAGTGCCCGTAAAGACATCACTAAGTGAGCCACTCCCTTAGTAAGCATCATGATGCCATACTGCTAGTACATACTGTCTCCATCTAAGAGCCAGTATTAGTGTGAACAACCTAACCTAGTGATACTTCTTCCACCCAGGTTGGTTTATATACTAATACCTAGTGTAATAAACCTAGTCATGCTAGCTACCATAACTGTGTTCTACCCAGCTTACTCGGCCTTCATGTCCTTCCTCGAGCCGCTAGTCTAGGCTAGAATAGTACTGCATGTCAGCTCCCTCTCTCTCCAGGATAACTGACAAAAAAACCTGGCAACCTATGAAAATCGGGTAGAGTTCTACTAGCCTTTATGTTGCGCACCATAAAGAATTAGTGATCTCTATATAATTGCTATAAGTCACCTACTCAAAAATCTATCTTGAAAAGAACTTTTCATACCTGTTCATTTAATTTATTCATATATTCATAATGTCATATTATAGTATCATTTATCCCTGCTCATATATAAATTTTTTCCAACATCTCCGAACGCAGCAAACATGCCTCAAGTCCACGATCGGGTCGCGGTGCTCCAAGCCAAATTCGCCGACAAGGGGGCCTCTCAGAAAAAGATCTTGTTGTCCTCAGTGGTAACTAGCTCTCTGTTTCACTAACAATGGAACACATTCTTGTGCCTACCATCTCCCTCACTCTCTCTCTCTCAACGACTCATTTTAATTTCAGGGGCGCATACGATCGGGACAGCAGCGTGCTTCTTCCTCGAGGACCGGCTCTATAATTTTTCCCGGGAGGCGGATCGGCGGACCCAACGATAAATCCTCAGTTCCTCCCTGAGCTCCAGGCCCGGTGTCCCAACGGCGGAGATATCAACGTTCGATTACCACTCGACCGGGGGAGCGAAAGAGTTTTCGACGTGCAGATACTGAGCAACATTCGGTCGGGGTTCGGTGCGATAGAGCCTGACGCCAACCTCTACACCGATGCCTCGACGATGGCGATCATCGACTCCTACTTGGGCCCCATGAACTTGTTCTTTGGACCATCCTTTGAGTCCGACTTCACTGAGTCGATAGTGAAAATGGGAAATATTGGCGTGCTGACAGGGCCTGAAGGCGAGATCAGGAGAGTGTGCTCATCTTTTAATTGATGTTTAATTGTGGCCTTGTGCAGTGGTTGGAAGATTTGAATCTGGAGATCAACAACGCTAATCTCTCCATTGGACGAGGTGGTGAGATGGTGAAAGTTGCGTCCAAACATCGACTGCTCCGCAAATAAAGCACGCATGACCTTATCTCTAAGATGCTACAACATTTTGAACACCACCACATTTCATTCTTTTCCTTTCGGCTAATTTTGCATCTCCAACAAAATTTGAAACTAATGCATACATACATATATAATATGTGATAACCCCAAATAGATCTGATTGTTTAAAAACGAAATTCTATCATTATCAAGAGCATCAATCGTCTGTACAAGTAAAATTGTAGTTTTGTCAAATAATGTCCTAATGTAACTCCTAAAAAACTTACTAAAGAAGATTAATAAAAAGTAAACAGAGATTTTGATCATAACGGGGTCACTATGCCCAGAAGTTCGGTGCATCATCATTTAATTAGAGGCTTTTTGCGAATGTTACATTCGCCATGGACTAGAAGGGAAAACTTCATTCTTTGACAGCTGAAGGTTAATCTGAATATATTATTGATTACTCATTAAAATGAGTCAAGGAATCGATTTTAGAAGTTCATTTAGCGACACTAGTTGTAAGGCTGATCAAAATAAATTTGTTGGAAGATTCAGCAGACTATCTATAATGACCACTGTTGGACGTTAGCAACAAACGGTAAACATATAAAGTTGTATCATTAACCGCCAGACATTATTTCTATGATGATTCTAACTTCATTGCTGATTGGAAATAATGTGGCTTCAGCACTATCTAAACAAGAAACCAAGTTCATTGAGAAAAACACAAGCAAATTTCACCAGAGTTTCAAAATGAGAGCTTTATATCAGGGAACAAATCTGTGTACGCACGAGCAATGAATTGGTGTGGAAGATGTGTCAAAGAGCAAATAAATGGGTATTTAACAGACATAGAAGCATCCAGACATTTAAAAAAAGGCATACTTAACTGGAAAACATATAATTTTACAACATTAGGAAGCAATCTGTATCATTACATTCACATCGTAGACTGGTACAAAAAAAATATCGAATCTCGGTACTTTCATAGATGGCTCAAAAAGAATTCAGTTCTGGTCTTTGATAGGTTGTCCAACTGTGTGCGTGATGAGTGGCACTGCTTTTGCCCACAAAATTTATGAGTGCTGCTTGGATGACTACCTATGAAATTATAACTCTGATCTCCACAAGTGATAAGCATGGGGTGCCTGACCCACTTGGTCTGTCACTCCATTGTTCATCAGAAACAATATGTCTTCATTTGGGAGGAGCAACAAATTGATTGATCTCACTAAGTAATTAGCATGGAGTGTGAACCACTCGGTGTGTCGCTCCATTGTTCATCAGAAAACAATATATATTTTGTTTGGAAGGAATGGTAATGGGTTCAGACAAGGTGGTCACATGTATCTTCACTCTCACCTAAGTGGGTCTCAGCCAAAGCTTCTATTTAGTAACTTTAGGCAACAAAACTGCGTGCACCCAACTGAGTCCCAGCCAAACCCCTTTTTTAAGTCCATCTGCACAATAAACAATTGAGACATGCCCTTGTGCCTGCATGGATACACCAAAGGCACATTGATGTGTTTTAGGTCTTCCAGAGCCTTTCCAAATTTAACAATAGGGATGAACTTTGCAAAAGTTTCTATCTGGACTAAAAGAGATCAACATAAAATTCAGCAATTAAAAGATAAATCAGTTAAAAATAAATTCACAAAAGCAATAGGGAAGGTTATTGTACTTTAATTGATATGTATATGAAATCATCAAGAAACATATCCTGATCCTAGGATGCCTCTTAAATTTAATCTCAAAAGGAATACATTAAATCGAATTGAGTTTCAAAAGCCCAAACCTTCTTCAATTTGAACCTGTATTCAATTATTGAAATTCTCCAAAGGTAATCACCGAATGATCTTAACGTTTTACAAAGCCAATGATCCAACCTATAAAAATCTTGCTGGAAAACAAAGCCAAGAGCAACCTCCTTATCCAGTATCTAATTTAATCAGCACTACTAGCAGCTTAGTTCTTGTATTTATTTTTTAATAGTCATATCGTTTATGAGGAAAAGATAAAAAAGCTTTTTAAGGGAAAAAAAAAGTGGCACTTAAAAATTGGAAAAGGCAACAAAATATAAAAGACAATTTGATAAATGGATAAACTATACAGTACTGTGTGAGCGAGAACCTAGTGAAGAGTAGGTGTTAGTGATGAAACTAGCAAGTCAGCAGATGCAATCAGCTTGGCTCATGTGCTTCTTGTAATGAAGTCCTAACATTAGGTTCATTGCAAGAATGCATGCATGCCAACTTAACCAAGACCCTCATATCAAAATTCACACTGCTGCTTCATATAGGCAACATTAATTAATGCCAGTGACAATGAATATACTGTCTTTTTGAGCTGGCATCTTTTGTGTCATATTGAGGTGATAGATCCAGGACTTTTTTCCCCTTTTTTCTTGGAGGGGGAGAGGGGGGTGCATTGAGGGGAGCTCATACTATGTCCTTTATGTAAGTTTTGAGAATATAAAATGAGTTAAAGTGTGAAATTTAGGTATGCCGTTAGACAGCTGTGAGAAGAGTGAAATCTAGAATTACAATCAGTTGGTAAATACTTGCTCTCTGATGATATTAAAACTTAGGTATGTTGTTAGACATATGTAATGTCTTTATATAGGACTCTAAAGAGAACAAAATCATAAATTGACATCACATATATTTTGTATTTTACTCTTTTGTAATGAACACTGCATTTCAAATCTACTATTCTTTTGATGATTTTACATACCTATATTTTTTTCCTACACCTTCTATGCGCCAGCTGAATCAGATCCATGTGACATTTCTATAAGAAAAGACTTTAGTTTGATCTGAACCATTGTTAGCCTTGCTCCTAAGGGCCTGCTTGGCAATGCTGTTGTTTTCATTTCACTACAAATAAGTGAAATATAACATGGAGATTGATGTTGGAGACAGCATTTGTATAGAACTTTTGCCATTCCTTGCTTTTATATTTTACTTTTCTTGAAAGCAATAAATCTCTGCTAGCAAAAGCTCTAAAGATTTTACAATAATTTAAAAAATAAATGGGTTTCATCATACATATTTATTTGGTTTAGTTCAACTTTCCTCTTAGATTCTTGAAAACAAAAACAGAAAACAAAAAAAAATACCAAATAGGTTTATAGGGTTACCACCTGCCACGCCACTCAAACTGAAAAATACTATTTCACAACAACTAGTAAAGATAGCTCAGGAGACGAGATCCATCAAAAGAGCTGTGTGAGATTGTCCAGAAATATTTGATTGAATCATAGAGAAGTGGGAGAGCCACATTGTGAGAGTCATGCTAGGAAAGGATATGTGGTTGACATGGACTCATACCAATGCCTAGAGTAGTTAAGGGCATAGTTGCAAGTTGAAAGTATAAATACTACCCAAGAGCTACTGGCAAAAGACCTTCAATGCATCAATCAAACCAGCTTATTTTATCTTTATATTTTATTCTATTCCAACTTAATTTATCTTAGAAGTAAATGTGTGAGCCCCTGCTCCCTCCACGGATCCTCACCATGTGAGGATCCGCCATTGTTGACGGAGGAAGGGGGGCGCTGCCCCCTTCCTCCGCCATTGTTGATGGTCGCGGCAGGGTGGCGCCGCAGCCAGTCAAAGAAAGGGGGCGCCGATGCGCCCCCCTTCACACGGACGCAGGGGAGGGGATAGCCCTCCCCTTGCCATGATTTAAGGAGGGGGGGAGCACCCCTCCTTCTCCATTCTCCTCCCCCCGGTGCCGGCCATCAGGTAAGAGGGAGAGAGAGAGAGAATCAGAGAGAGAATGAGAGAAATCAGAGAGAGAGATGGGGATGGAACCAAGCCGGTTCACGGCTTGGTTCGGGCCCGGCGAAGTGGCCGTCGCCTCGCCGGGCCTGGGCGGCGACCAGCGGCCCTCACTGGCACGGGCGACCGTCCGGTGAGGGTCCAGCTGGCCATGGTGGCCGGCCGAACCACCGGCACGGGTAACAGCCGCGGACGAGTGACGGGAGAGAACGAGAGAGACAAAGAGAAATTGAGGGGAGAGGGAAGGGGAGGAGCTCGGCCGCAGCGGCGGCCGGCTCCAAGCCGGTCGTCGGCGGCCGGGCCCCCCTGGGGAGTGGCCGGCGGCGGCCCTGGCTGCCGGCACCATCCCTCCTTGTTTCGGGCGAAAAAGGGGAGGCGAGGGAGAAGAAAAAGGGTCGTGGGCCGGACCGTTTGGGATTTGGGCCCTATTGGGCCGTCTCGCGAGCCATTTTTGGGCCGCGATTTGAACCCCATATTGGGCCAAAAATGAAAAATAAAAATATGCCCCGGATCAGTGTTGATTCTACTTTCTGGGGGTATTTTTATTTTTTCATTTGGGCTTATGTATTGAGAGATATTCAAGCCCCAAGTTGGCCCCGAGATTAAACTGGGTAGAGTTAAAAGCTATTTTGATATGCTATTTTTGGGGACTAAAAATTGAAAAATTGATGTTGTAAGTACTCAGGTGCTTAAATAGCTGAATTATATTTTTGGATTAGCGCCAGGAGGTAAGTCAATTATTATAATTTTCATAAATTATTAAAATATAAAAATTATGTATTTAAATGCTATATTGATATATATTGCATTATTTGAAAAATGAGAAAAAGGATTGGTACTCTTATTTGCAAATGAGCATTTACTATGATTAGTTTATTATTTATCATATTTTGCAAATAATTGGGTATCTATGTGGACAACTGATCAATTGGCATGACCTTTGAAATCGTTAAAGGTTTTATAAATATACATGTGTATTTGACATGTTTAATTCACTGTAATTATGAAAAGTATATGGATTGCATTTTTGCAATGATACATGCTATTTGACAAATATGACATGAAAATGACACTTTATGTATATGATAATATGTCCCACCATGGTCCGCTATGATATGATATGTTGTGATATGTTGCATGACTCACTTGGCACCGGGACCCAACTCTATAGGAGGGTATATGAGAACATAAACCCAGAAGGTGTGCTGTAATAGGATATGGCAATATTATGCCACATGGCACTAGGACCCATCTCCATAGGGGGCATATGGAGAACACACTCTTGGGGTGTGTTGTAGTCGGATATGGCAGGATGTGAGTTCATGATACTGGTTCCAGAACCCTGACTCCTAGGGGATATTTATGGAGGGGATATTTATGGAGAATACATCCGAGGGGGGTGTTCTGTGTACAGTGTATGGCCGTGGGATATTATTATAAAAAAAATGCATTTTTACATGCTATTTACAGTGGTTTTATTCTGAAATGGTATATTCTTGAAATGCTATATATAGCAATTGCTTCCAAAATTATTTTGAGCACATGATGCATGTCTGATAACATGGTAAAATGTATTTAAAATATGGAAGCTTGGCAGATGTTTATTATGAAAATTTGAGTTGATAAAAGTATGAAGTGATTATATTATATTATAGTTGGCTTACTTATTGAGTATGAGCTCATTTAAATCTCACAATGTTTTTCAAAGCCACAGGACTGAAGATGGGGATATAGGGTAGTTGGAGCAGTTATCAGAGTGACTTAGATCTAATACTTTGTTGTAACCCCATTGAATTATGTATTTTGGCATGTAACCTAAAACATATAATTATGGTTTATATTAAGAACCATTTAAATTGGATGATATTTGTTATTACCCCTCCTTGTATAAATGTTATATTTCGGGATGCCTTGCATGCCAGGCATACGGCGGGTTGCCATCCCTATATCCAATATAGGGTCTGGGGCATGACAAAATGTAAATTAGCTTCTATCAATCTGGGCCCTTGTCCTTTTTCTAATCAATGGCATTATAATAGTGAAAGTCCTTGAAAGTCAAGATAGCAAAGCACTAGCTTATCCATCTACCTCACTTTTTGGTTTGTACTAGTAACATGCCTACGTAATAAACTAACCCAATCATAAGCTGATCTACAATCACTTCAAGCTCTACCCAGCATAGGATCAATCTCAGTTTGTCAATCCTTGTCTTTGAGGGAGAAGAGAATGGTAAAAGAGGCAACATATGGCCTATGCAGCAAATGTCTAGGATCCAACCATTAGTTGATTATTAAACATCGTATTTGTCAAAAACAAGCTCTTTATTTTTCAATAAGGCTCTAGATCAAATGAATATATTGGTTTCATTGCTATATATTAATACCCAATAAGTTTTCCAATCACCTTTTTTTAAATTAAAATTTACAAGAAGCTAACATCCAGTGACCAAAACTTCACATATTAGTACTGATTTTGCATCTGTGAAAGGCCGCCACCAGCATTTCAAGAGCAAGCCTAAAACAGGGAATACCATACCGACCTAGTAAATAATCAAGTACAGAGACCGACTTCAAAGCCTGGTTCCTACATGAATCAGTTTCACTTGATACTGCTTGATAACAACAAGTCATCAGGTACCCAATAGCACATGCCGATTTCACCAAGCATTGGCTGATATACTAGGTGGGAAATAAAAAGGCCTGCCACCCTTTTTATATTCCTTTTTTCTTATGTGTTTTGAATGGGAGAGAGGATGATGCAGGAAAATAAGTTCTATTTCTACAATTCAACCAACCTTGCTATATATAGGCACAGGAAAAGCTTCTAGCATAGCCGTTCCCCCACCCAACCACTACCACCACTTTTTTTTGGCCACCAAAAATGGCTCAAAACAAATATATCAATGCCATTTTTTGGGGGGGCATGATTTCTAAATATAGGTCTAAAATGGATCTACGTGTATATGTAATTTTTTAAAATTTCTTTTTTTCTTGAAATATATTGATTTTTGAAATAAAAAATGTTAGAAATAAAAATAATTCTGAAAAAATGGTAGTGTGTTAATGCTGAAAATGCCAACGTGCCACCCTAAAAACCCATTAGAATTTGGAAGAATAACCTGAAAAACCTATGAAACAGTAAAAAAAACTGTTGCCGTGAAAATCCGTTCTTCGACATGAGTACGGCCCAAACTCCGGAGCTGGATGCCTGCCATTCGCTTGGGTGAACCTGCAAGACAGTCCTCGAGCAGAAAGCGTTGGGAACGGCCTCTGCAAAAGATCCTCCGACGCCCAGATCAGTGAAAATTCACAGCAAGCAGATAATAAGGAGAAGGCTCCTGCACAAGAGTCCTTTAGCCTCTCGGGAGCTCAGAGTTCCGCTTGAGCTTCAATGGAGTTTTTTTTTTTCCAGTGAGGGAGTGAGCGTACCTAAAAAAGCTTAGGAAAAGGTATTTATAGACTGTCTAAATATTGATGGTTTGTTCACTTGATTTCTCAAACGTGTCTTGGAAAATGGGGAATCAGAATGATTGGAATCTGATACGAATCAAGTTTGTTACAGGACCGGCGAGATTCGAATCCTGTTTGTTACGAGGATCGATGGCTGAAGAGGTTGATTTGGAGCTTTTAGATTCGGTTATTCCGTTATCTGGCTATTTACGGATAATGGGCTGTGTCCGGTTCAATTTTTCTTTTGAGGCGACGAGGGCTGACGTGGCCAGAGGATCATATTTGGCTTGTCTACTCTGGGCCCGCCGAAGCATGAGAATGGATCGGCCTTGCCGAGGTGAGGGGGTGGCTCAGCTTTACCGAGACGGGAGGACTGTCTTTTTCCGCACAGCGTCCGGCAGGCGACAAGAGCTGATGCGGCCAGAGGATCATATTGGCTTTTGCCTACTCTGGGCCCACCGAAGCATAAGAATGGATCGGCCTTGCCGAGGCGAGGGAGTGGCTCGGCTTTGCCAGGATGGAGAGATGGCTCGACCCTACCGAGGCAGGACTTTGTCTTTTACCGTGTACGTCTGGCAGGCGAAAATCAAAGGTGATCCTAACCTTTTTGATATGTGCACAGATATTAATGTAATGACAATTTTGCCCCTCATCACATGCCCCCCACTCCCTAGTCCGAAGGTAAGCTCGGGCATAGGGAGTAAGATTTCAGATGGCATTATCTAATCAAGGGAATTCAAACGGGCGGAGACGCGCTATGAGGCCCTCATAGATGTCAAGCCGCCGCTCCATCAATTCTTCCCGTCACATGAGAAAAAGACCTCTCGCCTTCCGCTATCGGCCATGGGTGGAATGGCGCGTGGCAGGCTCAAGGCTTGGTAGTGTTCAAGCTAAGGTCTGGCGATGCCTGGGGATTCTCACCTCGTCGGAATGGTTTAAAAAGAACTAAGCAACTTTATTCTTCCGTTGCTTTTTCTCCCTATCTTCCTCCTCTCCAATAGATTGAACGTCTTTGACCCAGGACCAACCATGGCTAGCGCTTCTTCCGTTGATCTTGGAGATAAGGAACGTCCCATTGATTCCGCCTCAACGATGACTCCCGCAGATCTAGAAAGGATTCATCGGAATTACTGATTCACGAGTGACATTCGGATGCGGATCCCTGGTCCTGAACAGGGGGTTCCTAATCAACTAAAGTCAGTGGTCTTTTTCTATGAGGAGAGCTTCAAGATGGGTCTCCAGTTCCTTCTCAATCCTCTGATAAGTGGTATAATGAAGTATTACGGCATCTATCCTACGATGATTACGCCAAATAGCTGGTGTTATATTATCGGGTTCATCTCCTTGTGCATGTTTACGGGGATAAAAGCGACGATTCCTTTGTTCCGGGCCTGCCATAGTTTTACATCATCCAAGGATTCGTCTTGGCACTACATAGGGCCGCGGAAGAACTTCAAGAGGTTTTCTAAGGTTTCAACCTCTGTCAAAGGATGGAAGTCGCGGTTTTTTATCGTCAAATGGGATGCTACACCCGACTTTCCTCACCAATGGGGGCCTCTCCCCACAGAACCAAACCAGCGCCCGACCCTGTCGAAGGCGGAGAAAGAGGACTTCGACATTCTCTATGACAGCAAGGTGATCCCAATCGACGCTCTCCTAACCGAAAAGGCACTTTACAATGCCGGGTTGAGCAGAGTCGACCCCTTAAGTACGACATCACTTTCTTTGTGTTTTGATGTTTTTTAGTATGGATGCAACTGACTGTCCGATGGTTTGCATGTTGTAGGGATCTGGTCTGAGTTCGGGGCTCAGATGAGAGGGATGCTCGCAATCGACTACAGTGATTCGAGCAGAAAGAAGGGTACGAAGCGTCATCGTACCGTCTCATTGACTTCCGCGAGAGGAAAAAGGGCTAGGCTTGAGCGGAAGCCATCTTCTTCCTCTTCCTCTAGACTACAACTGGCTCTGCCAAGCCATTCACAAGAATTGGTTGAATCTCAACCTTTGAGCCCGCCGAGGGGGCACATTGTGGAGGAGCCAATCCAAGCTCCTATCCTAGCGCTAGAACTTGGGGAGCAGGCACCTGGGAATGAAGCCGAAGGAATGACGGCTCAGGAAGAGTAGGAGCCTGGTCGCTCATCTGAGCCAACGAATGATGACTTCCGAGTAACAGAATTTTACTATCCCATGGCTACTGACGTGTATTACCCTGAAGGAGAGGGTTCTATGAGTCCGCAGAGGTTGAGGGAATTATTTTTCAAAGATCGAGCGGCTGCTCTTGCGGCGAGCATTGTCCCTCCCCGGCAGGGTCTCTCCCTCATCAAGATGAGGGGGAAGAAGAAAGGAGGGATCCACCTGGCAGAGAGAGAGTTCCCCGATGAGGATGGAGGAACCGAGGACGTCGGCAGGCGACGAGGAAGGGATAGGTCGGCTTAGCCCCCTCCTCAATCCCTCGGGTCACGCTGTCGAAGAGTTGCAATCCCACATTGACAACTTTTTTAATGTTTTTTTATGCAAAAGAGCATGTCATTTATCCCGAGGAAGGAGAGGGCAGTCGTCGAAGAGTTGCTTTCTCGGTTGAGGGATTCGAAATGCCTACCGACTTAGATGATTATGCGTCGGTCCCCAGCCAACACATCTTAAAGGACATGAATTTTTCCTGCATTCGAGTGAGCTTTCTTCCTTTCTTTGCTTTCTTAGATGTTTTGCGCAGCTTTTTCGAACTTAATCATTTGGCTTTATTGTAGGCAATTCTCCTCAAACGGATGCTTTATAAGCGCTTGATCTCTGCTAACGAGTGCAACAGACAAATCTCGCACGAGGTTAAGACACTCCGTGCCAAAATAAACTCGGCCGATCAGCACTCAGAAGAATTAATAAGGGTGCAAGCCGAGCTCGATAAGGCCAAGAGGTCGGGTGAGGATGCCCGATCCGAGGCGTCGCGACTTCGGGCTAAGGCAACCGAGCTTGAGGAGGCTCGGAAAGTAGCCGATGAAGCTCGATCAAAATTGTCAAGGTTCCGAGGTGAGGCCCAAAGGGAAATTGACTCCCTTAAGGGTAGGGCCGCCGAGGAAATATCCCATTTTGAGGTCAACTTGAGTCCTACCAGAAGCAAATTGCCGATCTTATAGCTGAGCTACGTCAAGCACGATCCGACGGCTCCAAGGACCGGATGGATCTTGAACATGCCTGAAGGACATGGGTAAGTGTAGAAAGGAGAGGGAGAAGGCTCGAAAAAGGACCAAGAAAGCAGAAGCCGAAGTTGCTCGTTACGTCAAAGAGGTATGTCTTCTTATATCTTTACGTAACGGCCCATTTCTTCCCCACAGTCAGAGCTGACTTGACCATTTATCTCGTTCAATATTTCCTCTTCTCTAGCTGGAGAAGACTAAGGTCGAGGCGGCTGATCAAGTAAAAGCCCTAACCGAGGATTTAGCCTCAAGTCAAAAGAAGTGCTCCGAGCTTGAGCATCGGGTAGCTGAGGCGGACGATCAAATCGCTCTGGGCGAGTACAGTTTTCGAAAGAGGCATATCAAGTTGGAGCGAATGACGTACGGGCGAGGGTGATCCAGGAATATCCGGACATCAATCTTTCGTTCTTGGAGGATGAGGGGTATTGCTTTCTGTCGTCAATAGCCGAAGCAGCGACAGCAACTCCATCATCCGATGACGGCAACGACGATGAAGATGCTCCCGATGTTGATTTCGAAGTTGCCTCAGAGGAAGACCCAACAGAGGTTCCTCCAGAATTAACCCAGGAAGCAGAGGCCTCAAGACCTGCCGCTGGGGAAACCAAAGTTTCGCAGCCAATTGCCGCGGTGGACGTGGCTTTGAGGCCAAGTGACGAAGGGGCCGATGCTCCCTCTGAAGCCGAGGCTTAGGGGTCCTTTCCGCATTTTTTCTCCATCTCTTGTAATATGAACAGCATTATAATATGAATGAATCTTTTGTTTTTCCTCCGTGTGTTCCATTGTTTTGGTATTCGTGCATCGGAAGGTTCTTTAGCTCCTCCACATCTTGCCTAAATTTGGCTTATCATGAAGCCAAGTAAGCAAACCAGCTCTATTAGCGCTCAGAGAATTTTGGACGACTTTGCAAAAATCGAAGAGGTTACCCGGCCTCGCTGAGACCCGCTCAATCAAATTCGCCAAAGTGGGGAAATGATTTGGCTCTATCGAGGTAAAAAGGAAAGACCCAGCTTTGCCGAGATGAAAGGGATGGTTCGGCCTTGCCGAAGCGAGGACAATACCTCGGTTTTTACCGAGGTCGGGGAAATGGCTCGACTTTGCCGAAGAGAATGGGGTGGCTCGACCTCTGCCGAAGCATTTGCTTTATCGTCATTTTTCTCAGGGTATTTGCTTTATCGTCAATGCCTTGTCTTTTCCAATGCGAGCTTGCTTTTTATGTACGCCAAGCATTCGTTTGCTATTGAACCGCATCCTTTTCCGTGAAGTGTTTCCCAAGTTCTCTCGTATCTTGAAGATTCGTCGTAACTCTTTGCATTTAAGGCCTCTGATCCGAGATCAGGAGGAAATCTTCTTTTATTATGGCATGGGGAACATCTCCAGGATACCTTGGGGAGCACCGAGTCCCATTAAGGCATCGCCATTTGGTCTCAGGTGTGACATGATTGTAGCGTCCTGAGTTCCAAAGTTCTCTCCTTCGCTCAGAGGTGTTCTCCCCTTGATGTCTATAAAAGGGGGAGAGCAGCGGGTGCTTGAGCATGCCCAGGAGAGTCTTCTTATTTCGTGAGCGAAAACAAATTTTCATAACTCTTTCTATGCTGAAGTTAAAAGCTATAAGGCTGGATTTCCCTTTCAAGGTTTGGCTTGGCCCCGATGGCTGGGGCGATGAAGTCGCTGAAAAGCAAGTCATCCTCAAGGAGTTATGAAGGCCATATGTGAAGCGCAGAAGCGGGATAAAGGTCATATGGGAAGCGCACGCAGACGCTTTCTGTTTGGTTCCGTCTGCCCATTATGGAACCATAAAGGCCACTGGAAATGCAATTTCTAGTGGGCTTTGCTTTCCACAGGCTTTTCGCCAACCATGGTGATCTTTATCACCAAGCCTCTTCTTCCTGAGGCTTTTCATCTTTCATGGTGGCCTTCGGCCATGTCCCTACATCTTGAGGAATCCCACACTTCGAAAGGCTGGAGGTAAGTTCCTTCAAGGTGCTTCTTATCTCCGCATGTGCCTCTTTCGGCCTGGAGATCGCAATTCCACGGAGTTCGTTTTGTCTGATTTCTCTAATTTCCGAAGCATGGGCGGAAGCTATGTTGATGCAACGTCGTCGGTCGAACTTTTTTGTCCAAGCGTTTTCTTTTATTCTATGTATTTGCCATGCTGTAACGCACTTATAATGCCTTGCAAGAGGCTGTAACCTTTTTGTAATATTACTGGAATAGAAGAACTTTTTCTTTTCGCACTCTCTTTGTTATTTTGTTGCTGTTTTGTGAAGTGCTGGTTTTCCCTATATATTGTCGTCTTTATATTTTTTTCCGATGCATGCATCACTCGTATACATTGGATCAGAGAGTGTGGGGCGAAGACTCGGTCTTGCCGAGGCACGCAAACAGCCAGGGCACCCCTTCATTGAGGAAGATAGATGGTCATGTCTGATGCTTACATATCGGGGGCATTTTAGAGATTTAGCTCTTCACCAAATATTTTGATGATTCAGTTTAGGCCTGCCGATGTGCACCGGATTACATTAGCCCTTCGTGAGGAGGGTGCATGCCTCGACTTAAATTATAGGGAGGCCTAGGCGGCCATGCCAATTCTCAATAGGAGTTCGACCATGCCGTAGTTCCTCGAAAATCTTTTCCTAATTTGATCGGACTTATAACAAATGGCTCGATCGTGCCGAGGCTTGAAGAATTCACTCGGTTTTGTCGAGGCTTGAATAAATCACTCAGTCTTACCGAAGTTCGGAGAAAGATTAGATTTTACTTGGCGCTGCCAAGGTACAAAGAAATCGCTCGGCCCCGCCGAGGTTCGGAGAAAGATTATATTTTACTTGGCGCTGCCAAGGTACGGAGAAGTCACTCGGCCCCGTCGAGGTTCGGAGAAAGATTATATTTTACTTGGCGCTGTTAAGGTACGAAGAAGTCGCTCGATCCCACCGAGGTTCAGAGAAAGATTATATTTTACTTGGCACTGCCAAGGTACGGAGAAGTCGCTCGGCCCCACCGAGGTTTTGTCAAGGGACTCGTAGGTCAGTAGTCGGGTAAAACCTGTCTCTTGTCAAAGACTTTTGGGAAGAGTGATTGAAGCATAAACTTCACAATTTTAAAAATAAACTTGTGTAGACCTTTGTTATTGCAAATAGAATGGGTTCGATGGGTGCGTACTCTACTGGTGATATATTCGGAGATTGTCTGAATTCCACGTCCGAGGAATAGATTTTCCATCCAGATCCTGGAGTTTGTAAGTGCCAGGCCTGATGACCTCCGCAACTTGATAAGGGCTTTCCCAATTTGGAGATAGCTTTTCTTGCTCTGACAGTTTGGAGACAGACGCCTTACGAAGTACAAGATCGCTAGGGAAAAAGAATTTTCCTTTGACTCGGAAGGAATAGTAGCGGGCTACCCTTTGCTGATAGGCTGCCATTCGGATTCGGGACTTGTCCCTGACTTCTATTAAGTCGAGATTGGCTCGAAGATGCTCGCATTCAACTCCTCTGAATAACTTTTCACCCACGGCAAGGGTAGTCCTATCTCCACAGGAATGACAACTTTCGTACCAAAAGCCATTCTGAACAAGGTTTCACTTGTAGGGATCCTCTAGGTGGTTCGGTAGGCCCACAAGACGTGATGAAGCTCCTCCGCCCATCTCCCCCGCGCCCTATTGAGCCGAGCCTTGATCCCTTGCAGTAAGGTCCGATTGGTTACCTCGGCCTCTCCGTTGGCTTGGGGGTGTCCAACCGACATAAGCCGATGACAGATGCCATGATCCTCACAGAATTCCCGGAACTTCGGATTGTCAAATTGTCTTCCGTTATCAGTGATAATGGTGTGCGGAAGACCAAAACGATAAATGATGGATCTCCATACAAAATCTCTAGCCCAAGCCTTAATTATCTGAGCGACTGCTTCGTCCTTTGATCCACTTAGTAAAATAGTCAATCGCCATAAACAGAAACTTCCTCTGTCCCGTGGCAAGAGGAAAAGGGCCGAGAATGTCCATTCCCCACTTAGCGAAGGGCCATGCAGACAATATGGGTGACAAGTGAGTGGAGGGGAGCCTCTAGATGTTCGCATGCCGCTGACATGAATCACATATTCGGACAAGATCATCAGAATCCTTTTGCATGGTTGGCCAATAATACCCCTGGCACAGCACCTTGTGGCATAAGGCTCCACTAAGATGGTTGCCACAGATGCCTTCATGAACCTCTCGAAGAGCATAATCAGCTTTCAATGAGCGAAGGCACTTAAGTAGTGGCATGGAGGACCGTTTGTACAGCTGGTCGTCAAGTAAGACATAATGAGATGCTTACCCTTTCAACTTCTTTGCCTCTTTTCTATCGGTCGGGAGCAATCCTTCTTTGAGATATTTGAAAATTGAGTCGAACCAGGATGGCTCGGCCTCAACCTGCATCACTCGATCGCTGTCGACGATGCTAGGTTTCTCCAGGACTTCCAAATGGAATTTTCGCTCGAAATCCATCGAATCCGTGGTCGCCAAGCGAGATAGAAGGTCGGCGCGCGCATTTTCAGCCCTTGAGACCTGAACCACTTCGAGTTTAGAAAAACAGGGGGATAAATCGCGCACCTTTTAAAGATACCGAATCATGTTTGGCTCCCGGGCCTCGGCTTCTCGCACATGACCGGCGACCAATTGAGAGTCGGTGTATGCACTCAATCTCTTCACTTTTAAGTCGCAGGCGATCCGAAGTCTAGCAAGTAGAGCCTCATACTCAGCTTCATTATTAGAGACTGGGAAGGAGAAGCGGATGCCATACTCAAAGGCTGCTCCCTCTGAGTTAGTGAGGACCACACCGGCGCCAGAGCCATTCTTGTTGGAGGATCCGTCTATATGAAACAGCCACAGGTCTCTAGGCTTCGGCGATTCAAAGGTATCCGGAGCATATCCATCCTCGGGTATAGTACATTCAAGGAGGAAATCCGTCAAAACTTGCGCTTTGATGGCTAAGCGAGGTTGATATTGAATATCATGTTCACTCAATTCAACAGCCCATTTGGTCATCCTACCGGACACCTCCGGGCAATGAATTATTGATTTGAAGGGTTGATCAGTCAAGACTGCCACAGTATATGCTTGAAAGTAAGGTCGTAACTTCCAGGCAGATGTTATCAAGGCTAGCACCACCTTCTCAATTCGAGAATACCTTGTCTCAGCATCCCGAAGCAATGTGCTGACATAATAGATCGGTTTCTGAACTTTGTTTTCCTCCCGGACTAGCGCGGACCTGGCGGCGCTTTTCGACACTGCTAAATACAGGTAGAGCTTGTCCCAAGTCTCGGACTGCTCAGAAGAGGTGGCGAGTCAAGGTATTTCTTGAGGTCTTCAAAGGATTTCTGACAGTCCAAAGTCCAACTGAAGTTCTTAGCCAACCAAAGCGCCTTGAAAAAGGGCAAACATTTCTCGACCAATCGAGCAGTAAAGCGATTGAGAACCGCTATCCTCCCAGTAAGACGCTACACTTCTTTGATCGATCCTGGAGGCGCCATTTGCTACAGGGCTTGAATTTTTTGTGGATTTGCCTCAATGCCTCATTTGGAGACCATAAACCCCAAGAACTTCCCGGAATTGACTCCGAAGGCAAATTTGGTTGGATTAAGCTTCATCTGATATCCCCGGAGTGTGGCAAAGCTTTCTGTAAGATCATCAATGTGCTGGGATGCGTCCTTGTTTTTAACTAGCATATCGTGAATATAAACCTCCATGTTCCGACCGATTTGTTCTTTAAAAACCTTATTGACCAGCCTCTGGTATGTTGTGCCTACATTTTTTAAACCAAAAGGCATGACTCGATAACAGTAAATACCTCGGTCAGTTATGAAGGCGGTCTTTTCTTCATCCTCAGGTGCCATCAAAATTTGGTTGTAGCCTAAATAAGCATCCATGAAAGTCAGCATTTGGTGACCCGAGGTAGCGTCCACAAGTTGATCAATCCATGGCAGAGAAAAACTGTCCTTTGATCAAAGCCTTTTTAAGGTCTGTAAAGTCGATGCAGATTCTCCATTTGCCATTCGACTTCTTCACCATGACAACATTCGCCAACCAGTCGGGATAGTTTACTTTCCGAATAAAGTTGGCTTTGATGAGCTTGTCAACTTCCTCTTCAATAGCCTTTTGGCGCTCGAAGGCGAAGCTCCTTTTCTTCTGCTTGATTGGCCGAAACGTCTCATCCACATTAAGGCGATGGACAAGGACGTCCAGGCTAATCCTTGGCATATCTGAAGCAGACCAAGTGAAGACATCAGCATTCCCTCGGAGAAATTCAATTAAGTCTTACCAAGGCTTCCCTTTTAGTTATGACCCGATCCTTATGGCTCGGTCGGGCCGAGCTTCGTCGAATGGCACCTCCTCGAACTCCTCGGCTGGTTCTCCCCATTGTTCGGCAAAATCCTCTCGAGCGTCCAGCTCGTCAACCTCGGACTTTCTAGACTGAAAGTCAGCAACGAAGCAATGACGAGCCACGGTTTGACTTTCTCGGACAACTTCCACTCCCCATTCGGTAGGGAACTTCATGACGAGATGAGGGATAGAGATTATAGCTTTAAGGGACATCTGTCCGGGCCTGCCCAGGATCACATTTTAGGGAGACCGAAGCTTGGTTACTAGGAAGTCCATATGGATAGTGGCTATACTAGGCCAAGTGCCTGCTCGGACCACCAAAGTAACGACCCCCTCGGGGGTAATAACATCGCTAGTGAAACCCACTAAGGTGGAGTCTATAGTCTAGAGGTTTTCCACCCGTAATCTCATCCTCACAAAGGCATCAAAGTATAGAACGTTAACAGAGCTTCCACTATCAATCAAAATTTGGTATACATCATAGTCATTCATATTGAGAGATACAACTAAAGCATCATCATGAGGATACTGTATCTCCCGGAGATCATCGTCATAAAAGAAAACTCATCGGTCCGGGCCTTTTTTGGTCGAGTTTTCCTTCTCGCCCAGCTGAGCCGTCGAGGAACCGATCGTTGCTATCATATTGACATTGCCAACGACCGGTGAATTCGGTGGTGAGGGTTAGCGAGGCTCAGGCTGGTGGTCTCTTCCATTGTCTGGCTCAAGGGCTCTCCTAAAACGGTCCAACCTACTCCGTCGAATGAGTTGCTTAATCTCATTCCGAAGCTACCAGCACTCTTCAAATATCGTGCCCATGATCTCGATAGAATCGGCAGTACTTGGTCATGTCTCTACAGGCCACATTCTTTCGGAGAGGTGACAGCTGAGGGATCTGGCACTCGATCTCCATTAAGATCTGTGTTCTTGGCGCAGTGAGTGGGGTATATTGATTAAACCTCCGGACTAAGCTTCGGGTACGATCTCTGAGCGACGGCAGAGGAACTCTCTGGTGATGGGGCAGGCTTGCACAGCAGAAGGATCGGCTTTTTTCTGCGCCCTTGGCCTCCTTTCTCTTTAACTGCTCAGCCTGGACTGACCTCCATGATTCCTCAACTCTAGCATATTTGTCAGCCAAGGCCATCATGTCGGAGAGGCTCTTTGAATAGTTGACCTCCAGGGCTAAGTAGAAATCACCCTCCTTCGATACTCCGCCCACCAAGGCGAATATGGCCACCTCGTGTTTGAGGTGGTCTACTTCTAACATGGCCATGTTGAAGCGGCCGAGATAATTCTTCAAAGATTTCCTCTCCCGTTGCTTGACCTCGGAGAGGGAATTGGACCTCCGTCGGTGGCAGTGGCTTCTGACAAACTGGCTGATGAAAAGACAGCTTAGCTCGTCGAAGGAATTAATGGAACCTAGCTTCAGGCTGTTGAACCAGGTTCTGTCAGACCCCCTGAGGGTGGAGGGAAAGGCTCAGCATAGGATCGCATCTAATGCTTCATGGAACATCATAATGGATCGAAAACTGCTCAGATAATCGTTGGGATCAGTGGATCCGTGGTATGGCTTGATGGCGAGAAGCTTGATATGATGAGGGATTACTTCCCGCATAATCTCCTCGGAGAAGGGGATGCTTTGCTCCGCCTTCGACTGGGGTTGTGGAGCTTGCTTGACAACAATTAGCTCCTGGCACCACTCCAGGCGCATCTCCTGCATTTGTCGCTGGATCCCCTCATCTCGGGCGGTAGGGGAGACTGGTCAAGGAGAATACTGTAATGGTATCGAGTCGTAAAGAGATAACACCGGGGAAAGAGAGCGAGCTCGCCAAGACTTAGGCGGGCTCTTCCTCCCGGCTCGCAGCGGCACTGGCCTGGTTCCCCTGGGCTGTTGAGGATGACCCGCGACCTCAGGCGGGTTGGAAGAAGAAATCGATGGCCGAGTAGGAACGGCAACTCCATCAGGGAGTTGCGGAGCAGAGGTAGCTGAACGAGGAGCCTCATGGAGCCCTTGAACCAACTGAGCCAGAGCTTGAACTTGCTGAACCAGCATGGCGAACTAATCCTAGGTCACCATGGTCGCTGGCGGCGAAGGAGTCTCGGTCGGCGGGGGGTGTGGAGGCACCATATTATTTGGGGGATCAAGCCTCTGGAAGGCGATTTGATCCTGAGCATCAAAAGTGGCTCTCCACCAATTAGCCATTGAGGGGTTGTTCTTTTGAATTCAAGCCTTGTCTCTTTGATCACAAGTTTATGGGACTTGAGGCCCTTCCTCTAGCGTCAATCTGTTGCCGTGAAAATTCGTTCTCCGACTCGGGTGCAACCCAACTCCGGAACTAGACGCTTGCCACTCGCCTGGATGGACCTGTAAGACAGTCCTCGAGCAGAAAGCATTGGGGGCGGCCCTCTACAGAAGACCCTCCGATACCCAGGTTAGTCAAAATTCACAGTAAGCAGATAATAAGAAGGCTCCTGCAGAAGAATTCCTCAATGATGGCCTTTTGGGAGCTCAGAATTCCGCTTGAGCTTCAATGAAATTTTTTTTTTCAGTGAAGGAGTGAGCATACCTGAAAAGCTTAGGAAAAGATATTTATAGACTGTCTGAATATTTGTGGTTTGTTCACCTGATTTCTCGAATGTGTCTTGGGAAATGGGAAATCAGAATGATTGGAATCTGATTCGAATCAAGTTTGTTATAAGGCCGGCAAGATTTGAATCTTGTTTATTACGAGAGGATCGATGGCCGAAGAGGTTGATTCGAAGCTTTGAGATTCAATTATTCTGTTATCTGGCTATTTACAGGTAACGGGCTGTGTCCGGTTCGATTTTCCTTTTGAGATGACAAAAGCTGACGTGACCAGAGGGTCATATTTGGCTTTTGTCTACTCTAGGCCTGTCCGAAGCATGAGAATAGATCAACCTTGCCGAGGTGAGGGGGTGGCTCAGCTTTACCGAGGTGGGAGGACTTTATCTTTTTTCACACACAGCGTCCAGCAGGCGACAAGAGCTGACGCGGCCAGAGAATCATATTTGGCTTTTGCCTACTCTGGACCTGCCAAAGCATGAGAATGGATCAGCCTTGCCGAGGCGAGGGGCTGGCTCGGCTTTGCCAGGATTGAAAGATGGCTTGGCCCTACCGAGACGGGAGGACTTTGTCTTTTACCGTATACAGCGTTTGGCATGCAAAAAATCGAAGGTGATCCTAACCTTTGGACATGTGTACATATATTAATGTAATGACAATTTTGCCCCTCATCAGAAACCAATACAACAAAAAAAGGGACAAAAAACTAAAAAAATGAACTTTTAGCATACTGTACAGTCTGGCATACTCTTTCCATATATTTCCAAGCTGATACTTGACTGATACAAGGTCTAATACGATGCTTCAAATACTAGCCTCTGCTATCAAGAGTAGCAAATATCAAAATCCTCATCAGTTAGTATGATATTTAATCAGTAAGTGTGATAAATCATAATTGAGAGAATGAACAATAAAGATCTCACATGGCTGGCAAGCTAGCAATTTTACTTTTAGGAGAACACTCATGCCCCATAGTTTTATCCTATGTAGCATAATTTTAATTCTTTTTTTAAAATATTTAGAGAACAAACAATAAAGATCCTACATAACCAGCAATGCAACAAACAAGGCAGGCAAGCAATTCTCAACTGACAAGAAAAGTTAATCATACCCAAGTTCTATTTCCTATGTAGCCTCATTTCAATTCTTATCCAGGACATTTAGGTATTATTGCAGGAATATCATGCAGGTCATGGAAAGGGGGTGCTGTAGCGAGTAAAGGAGGAGATCAAGGAGAGGTTGGGGGTTCTGTGATGATGAGGAAGAGAGAGCGGCCCAAACATCACAGGAGGGAGGGGGATGGGGTGGACCATCAGGGTTCTTTTGTTTTTATGCCGGATGTGGGCTGGAGGCCTAGCTTTGGGCCAGGTCCAATACACTGAATGAAATCACGTTCCCAATCCCACAAATCTAGCAGGATTACCCAAAAAGGCCCTTAGATGATTTCATCTATCATATAAAAGAACTTACACCAGAGAAAACAGTAAAATACATACCCAGGTTTAATCAAATAGAATCCTTAAAGAAAGTGGTCAGCCGTCAACAGCTGTGGTTCTTCTGTGTCTTCTTCAATCTGCATAGAGACTTCATCTTTGATCTCCTGGATCCTTTTGTCCCAAATGCCATCTATTAACTTCCATGTTTCGTCACTGACGATCTGTGTCTGTAGAAATTAAGAATCACAGGAATTAGTTGCAACCACAGGAATTAATTCTAAATTATAAAAGACCCCCTTAAATGCAAGTTCATATACCTCTAAAGGTCTGGGTGCACCAAATGTAGAAAAACCCACATTTCCGGGTGCAAAGGTAACCCTCCCAGGTAGAGAGATGCCATGAATTCCCCATCTTCCAGCATAAATAAGGGCCCCATATTCATCAACTGGATGCACAGGTGGCTGCAACAATAATCACACCAAATACATAATAACGGAACCACTAAGTTGACATGCCTAAACTTCAACCGCATCAAACATCATCATTATTGTTGTAAACAAAATCAACTGCAGGACAGCTAAAAGACATCAAAAATTGAAAATCAAGTAGGAAATGAAACCACATAAAAGTAAAAAGCTCCAAAGTTATAGAACACCAGAGCACAGTAAAGAAAAACCATATATAACCAGCTGTTAATTTAAGGTCTGTTTGAATGCCAGAAGATCTTATTGGTCCAATTAGGTCTTCTAGCAAGGCTCCTCTTATGAAAATATGGTTGAAGGATGTCACGGCAGCCAGAAGGGCAACTAATGACTAATCCACGGTTTAAGATAAATGATCTTTGAAACAGGATTCATAATACTTGAAAAAGAGGGATTAGCTGCCCATCCAGCTGCCTGACCTCCTTCAACCACCCCAAGCACCAGCATATTTTTAGAAATTGTCTCACCAGAGGATCTTATTGGCAGCATCTAAACAGGCCTCTTAAGTAGTGAATAAAATGCAAGACACATATACGTGTATACAAAATTAGATGAAAAAGCATACATAAAATTGCAAAGAACTAGAAAATAGCAATAATACCCACTACACTTCTAGGATATGAAAACTGCGGTCTTTTGTTAGTTTCTGCCTCAATTAAATCTATATATATATATATATATATATATATATATATCTCACCATCTATCGGAAATGGAGACATAAAAACAAGTCTTATCTTATGTATTTACAACAGTTTTGTTGATCATGCTCTCTCATTGATTCCTATCCAACACAGCAAGTCATCCAACTGGAAGAGTGTCTTTCATTCCTTCAATCCTTGCTACTCTGAACCAATTAATTTGATCAAGACTGATATACCAATTGATTGCAACAGGGAGTAAAGCACACGACAACAAGTAATTCAATTTGTATATTTATCAAAAGAAAATTATGTGTAATCATAGATCAGTTAATTAATAAAGGTTATAGCTATGCAATGTCTATAAAACAAGACAAAATATATTAGAGGCACAACTAACTAATTACGCAATAGAAGTTGAAAATCAGGCCACAATGTTTCAATGGGAGGAATTTTTCTGCCATTCCTGATAAAATGAGAGAGAGAGAGAAGGAGAGAGAGAGAATGATATACATACTTGAGGAATCCGTGGGGCTTTGCGGAATATATTCCAAATTTTCTCTGCCTTAATCCGTCCTTTCTCAAGCAAAACATCTAAAACATCATGAAATGTATCATTCTTCAGCACCATGCACTTTGCATATACCAGTACGTGATATTATACTTCAGTCTTGACATTAGACAAACCATGTTGCATCTGAACCACATTTTAGCCTTCTAAAGAACAACTACAACAATAAAAGTAAATGGATCATTGATATGGACTGAAATACCTGTAATTGTCTCAACTGCTGAACGATATTCTCTCAGCACAGTTGAACATTTTTCCACAGCAAAACGCATGTATTCATCCTTCAGAGCTTCCAACTTTGCTGCAAGCTACAGAGTCGCATAAATTTAGATGACTTAGACGCCTTATCCAAGCCAATTTTTCAGGCAAACAAAAGGCTACCCATTTGCAGAACCCATGGCCACATGAATGAACTATATTGCAATTGAACTTATCTACCTACATGGGGCACAAGATCACTCTGATTTCTGTAGTATGCTTTGCCAAATGCTGTCATCCCTGTCTGGAGAATCAAAAATTCTGTACGAGTGGATGCTTCTGATGTAGCCTTCGCAGAAATCCAACACAAGTTCTCCACACCAAAAATTTCCTCCTCAATAACTCTTGCTATTTATTTAAATATTTCACAGCCCAGAACGCACATTATTAGCAAAGTTTGGTCAACAAATCAGATTACAAGTGCATGCATGTTTTTGTGTGTGCGTGTGGATGTGAAAACAGTAAAAAGAAATTTTTTTAAAAAAAAGAAAACCATAATTTTAGGCAAACTAGAATAGCATATTCATGAACATGTGCTGGTGAATAAATTGCCGTGGCTGTAGGTGAGAATAAGATTATGGAATATGGATCCAACATAAGAAGACCATAAATCACAAGTAGAATCATTTGAGTAAAGGTCAGCAGAGAGCTTAACAAGCAGAGTACAGAGCAAAAATGACATTTGGTAAATGGCATTTCGTAAGTGACAATCAGTAGATTAGGAGTATTCTCATAAATTGCTCCCAAGTGTACAAACCACAATCATCTCTCTACAACGCAGAGATGATTTAAGTAAAATGATGGTAGGATTCACATGGGCATATGAGGTCCCTCAAAGAAGTTAAGAGATAAAAACAAAGCACTTCAGCATTCCTGCCATACATATTCTATGTTGCCTGCTAATCTAATGCATTCAGCATTTTTCAGGATTTTCCTAGGTTCCCTCTTTTAGTCAAGTCTTGAGTTTTTGCATTGTCTGCAGTAGAGAACTTCAACTTATGATAGTGAAAATAAAATGACAGGATATGAGGGTTCTGCTTTCCCACTGATAGGGAAGCAAAGGTAATGATGGTCAAACAAACTCGTTATTCTTTCCTACACCCTCCTGCACAAGAATCATCCTAATTCACGTAATAAAGGTACAATCACAAGCAATACTTCCAATGTTGTTTAACATATAAATAGCCAAGATTGAGCACAGATTTCCCAATCAACTGCAATCCTATTACTCTTAAACAGCAATACTACCTTTCATCCATAATTATGCACTCTAATGCTCATTTCCTTCAAAGCTCATCTTCCAGTGGAATTGCATCTTGCACGTGTTCTCTCAAGGGTTGACTTAGCAAGACTGCTACAGGAAGTTGGCTTGCTTTAACAAGGTAGGGCTTAAGTTTTGGACCCAACTAAAGATGGCCCAATATTGGGCTTAAGAAACCAGATTTACCTTAGCATTATATTAGGTTTTTAAGACTTTCATATTAGAGAGATCAGCTTCTCCCAATGTCAATATTAGTCAGATTTTCCGAGGAAGTCTGGTTGATGCATGTTCATGTATATATGTTAAACAAAACAAAGTGGAGAGCATATTTAAGATGACAAAGGATGGAAGCATAACTTTTTACATCCACATCGCAATTACATAAATATCTAAGAAAGATTGTAATAACAAAGTAGAATGATAATTACTTACGTGCACATGCTCGGACTATGGAATTTACATAATCAGATTTTCTTAGAAAGGCTCTTCCTGAAGTTTCAGCATAACGCATATTTGGCTTACTATGAATGGTGTGGATATCAGTCTGCAAAACATAGACATATCTCAAGGCATTATCAGAGAAATAGCAACAGCAAGATTTGCCACCAATATGAAATGAAGAAAACAATTTAAATTCTTTGACCAACCTCAGTAAATGGATGGTGAGAATCTGGATAGTAACATGCAAGAACAGCAACAGCTGCTTCTCTGTATGCCAACCGAAGCTTTAATTCCTCAGGGATTTCAGTACTGTCTTCCTGACCTGTTTCAAAGGTACCTTTTTGCTGGAAACATGTAGAATGTGTAAGAAAATGGCAGAGAACAAGAAAGACTAATGGAAGCCACATTATGAAAATTTGTTTTATTCCAACACTAAAATCAAATGAATAAATGATCTACCCTTTTCAAAGCCTCCAATAGTTCTTCTCTTCCAATGTAATCTTGGTCCTTTCTTGCAGTCAAAATACCAGCCTCATTCCTGAGCATCAATTTGAACTTTTCAAGTGTCTCTACCTGGTAAGTTTTGATAAAATAGAAAAGGTCTGGTAAATAATTACAGTATATTTTGCAGCTCTGCTCCAGTAAAATCTACTGTAAGCTCTGCAATCTCCTGTAGAAGGTCTGCTTTTTCCTTTTCTGATCTGAAAAACTTATTTCTAGCATGCACCTAGTATGCACATAAGCCACAAATTAGATTACCCACCAAGAATACCTCAAACTTAAATAAAACAAAATTTTGGGAAACGAATGAGTTACCTGCAATATGGCCAACCTTCCATCTTTAGATGGCAAACCAACCCTAATAATTTTGTCGAAGCGGCCCTTTCTCAAGAGAGCTGGATCCAATATATCCAAGCGATTGGTTGCACCTATAACTAACACCTGACCAGTCGATTACAGCAGTTTATATTAATAGCATCCACCATTTGGAAATAAGAACAAATTATAAACTCTAGCACACCTGTGATGTTGATTCCTTAAATCCGTCCATCTCAGTTAAAATCTGAAGCAAGCCCTGCTCTCTCTCAGCACCACCCTAATTTAAGCATTGTCACATTTGAGTCATTGGACAAGACAAGAAGCTGTGCAGCAGTAACGTTTTGAAAAAAAAAAAGGGAAAGGAAAGCTAGAGTCCTTCCAACAATAAATAGACGACACCTGCCTTTATTTTGAGAGAGTAGCAGGATTTGTCCTGCAAATGTATTAGATGCAACGACATACTAAAAAACAAAACATGGATGGGAATATTTTTGAGTAAACAGTAAGACTGTAGAGAAATTTAGATGCACATGAGTGTCCCCCAAAGCAATGTGCTCAAAGCCGCATGCTGCTACATGTGCAACATTTATGCAAAAGCAGCATGTTAGATGTAAGATGGCAATAAATTAATGTCTAACAAGCAACTTCTACATTGGATGTGGGACCCATTGCAGAGTTGGCCTGCAAGTACATCCCTCCATGCCCACTCCTATGCACAAGTAGCACCCATGACACGATAGGTAATTTCATAATATGACATGATTCTTCCTTCCAAATGTTGAGGCTGGGATTCCTTGCAACCCACTCTTAATACACATCTTCAATGATTTAATGCTGAAAGAGCAACCATTCCCTCCCCTGAGCTACCTAGCAATGCCAAGAACATTAATTTACTGGCCAACATACGGATTCCCAATTTACTAGTCATACTTTCACTCACCATATCTCCCATCAATTCCAACTAGGATGAAGCATCAACTTTTGAACAAATGTGATGGACATCTCTAACAAAACCGTGTATGGTGACATGATATTTGAACATGATGAAAATCAGGCATTCCTGCAAGGAAGAGATATTTCCTCCCTAGGAGAGCAAATTGTTTTATTCATATCACAACATCCTATGTCTAATTTGCTCTTTTCATTATTTGATCCACATTGCAGGTGTTCAACTTCTAACAATGTCTCTGTTGATCTTGAAACCACCCATTATGCCTATCAAGAGATTTGCTAATCTGATCTTTCCTTGCAAATAACTCATTGGATGTCTTATTGAAAGGATGATAACAGCTACTTTCCCACGACCATATATTTTGTGCTCTCATATAAGCAAAGGACCTTTCTACAGAAACCTTTGAGAACAGCAATCAACTAAAGAATAATGACATTACACATCAAACAAATGCCACCATTAATGGCTTTTCTATGGATTGATATTAGTTGAATCTGTCGCCTAAAATATTTATTTTAGCTTTCACCATGGACATTGATGATGTCCACAATCCCTTGCAAATATGAATTCCTCTTCATTATATAAAATTTAAGGGAGATAAGAAACCCTTCTCAAAGTACCTTCCACAAAAATAAACATTGAACTTTTTTCCAAGACAATCTTCATTTGTGTCAGCGATAATTCAAATCTTTCATGATGCTTGACTGGCAAAGTGACATGATCAACCAATTCTAGAGTATGTGATAATTCAGGCACAACTATATGTAATGATAACAGTTTAGTCCTTGTTATGTAACGAAACAGAAGTAACTCCATTGGCCTAAAAAAAACCCCAGAACATAAAATGATTTAAGAAACAACAACATGAAGTGTCATTAAAACAGTCGTAAGAATCAATAAAGCTTCCATGTAGAATAAAGAAAACCATAACCATAACATTTGCAGCTTTTGTGTAATGAAATAAAAGTCTCTAAACCATTGACATGGATACACATGCAGATGCACACACAAAGAACAAGATGTGCCATGGCAATATATGCACATCTTCACCCTGCATAAACATCAAACCTACAAGAAGAGAACACCCTTATAAACATCAAACCTACAAGAAGAGAACACCAGCATAAACATCAAACCTACAAGAAGAGAACACCAGGTATCAACTTACCCCACCAATATCAGGCCCGCCACGTTTACTACCTATTGCATCAATCTCATCAATGAAGATTATTGATGGTGCAAATGATCTTGCATTAGCAAATAGATCCTTAACACGTGCGGCAGCAACACCTACAAACATCTGCATTATTTCTGTCAAAAAGTGGATCTAAAACTTAAGACTGACAAGACACATGGAAAACAATATAGTGGCCTGTAATCGCAATATTTATTGCATAACAACATGCAAATATTTTAGTAAATAATGCAATATGGTTCACAGGAAAATGAAAGAAGATCCTCCTAGTTTGAACTGCAATATATTGCTGCATTAACAAACAATTTTTAAGATGCTGAGAATGATGATGTACACTTGATTACATTTACAACAAAAAAAAGGATAGTTTTGGTTGGGAAAGAAAATTACAAGAAAAGCATTCATTTCATTGTACTCTCCAACATAAGCGATTCTTCATTAGCTGGTGCATTTGCTTACAGTGCAATTATTTTTCAGAGATAAGGGCATGCATGGTTGCATTAATGGTCAAGGGGGATTCACATAACATGATTTTATGTCCAATACAAAAATCACATAAGTGCTATGCACAAAGTACGATTGAAATCTCATGTGTTTTGTCCCCACACAAGCCAATATATACCACTAACCATAAGCCAGAACAACAGGGGCCGATAAACACCAGTATTGGGTGAACCAAACCCTTATCATGCCATCTCAAGGCATACCGACCGTGTACCATTTCTGCACTGCCCGGTAAACATTCCTTTTAATCTTCTTTAGCTCATTTGTTCTGAGGTGTATCAAGGCATACCATTCCCATATCAAGAAACATACAATATGAGGTGGTAATCAATGCAATTCTCAAGTTTTGAAACCGTGTGCACAAAATAGATGGACCTAAAGGCTTACATACTAGATAGGAGAAGCCTGGTGCCACTCATTTTAAGATCAATAATTGCTGCTGGAGACACATGTCATAATGGACTTCCTTTGACTTTCCTTTTTCTTGTGAAGAATACTAAAGGGTGTGTTCATCTCTGCTATATGCAAACTGCCAACAAGAATGCTAAGGGGTGCATTTGTCTCTGCCAAACTCCCAACACACTTTATGTACATGAAGACCATATATAAAAAAAAGTCTAAAAGAGATTACAACGCAACAACAAGGACTGGAAAATAAATAAAAGGTGCCCCCCCCCCCCAAAAAAAAAAAAAAAAAAGAACAAAAAAAACACATTCCGTTTTAAATTCCAAATGAAGCCACCCTTCTAAACTGACACCACCTCCAGGAAGAATAAAGCATCGCTGTACCGTATCTAAGACCAGCTAGTGGCTGGAACAGAGCAAGCATGGTACTCCATCATGTCAAGACCTGGCATATGCCAGCAGTAAAGATATTCATTTTCCAAGACAAGTTCTGGAATACATATCTGTGCAAGGAAAACTCGTTCTATTCTTTTGGCATGCAGACTAATTTTAGTTTCACTCTAACGAGAAGTATTCGAATGCTTAAAAAACTTCACTCCTCTGTAAGCATTTTAGGTCAAATTAAATGCACATTCTCGCTGGTGAACACAACCCAAAATATGAACTACACCATATAATAAATTCTAATCCATAAAAGAACATCATGTAGAGCCTGGTAGTCAAAAAGAATAACATGTGAAACTAGTTGTCGAAATATGGGCTTTTTACAACATTCATTATTTTAACTAAAAACAAATAATCATTTTTAGGTGAATCATTTTGCCGACCCCATGTAGTTGGGAAAAGGCTTAGATGAGTTGAGTTGAGTTGAGGTAAATCATCTTTAGAAACTTATGAAAAGATAATATGGTAAAAATTATTTCCAATTGAATGGGTTTATGTTGTGATACTTTAAAAAGAAACTCATTTATCATCTAAAATGACTCATTCTTCATTTGAAGGATAATAAATGAATTTAATAAATTTCCAATATTCTCAATATGTGTTAATGATTGATTCATAAATTTACATGCTAGAACAAAACATTGAGGATCATGTGTGACCTCTTTAAAACTTGGATTAATCTTTAGTTTTTATGCTATGTTTTTTGCTTACAATTTCATATATCCAACCCTTTTTGGATGGCAAACTAACTCTGGAGAGGCTTAAGGGAGTAAGATGCAAACTAATCCCACTGTACGAAAAAAACAAGTGGTGTCAATGTTGGGCCTGGTGTGGTGCTATCAAGGCCCAGGTGGGCTAACTTGTATTGGGCTGGGTTTGAGTCCAAGGGTTGAGATTAAATCAAGTCACGGGTGTACACGGGCTTGGGGATTAGTTTAATCTCATTGGTTTAGTCCATGGTGTTAGGGTTTAGACCTTGATGAATAGCAATGGGATTCCCCGTTCAACAAAAACTAGAACTAAGGATTTCTAATCCTGTTAGGTTTAGACCTTCTTGAAAAAGAGGAAGATGGGGAGGAGAAAGAAAGGGCTGCCGCCCTATGATGAGAGAAGGGAATTTTTGGGAGAAAAGAATCTGTTCTCTATTCCATCCAAACCCTAAGACTAGAGTTTAAATACATCCACGAAGTGGGCCAGGCCCAGACTCAACAAAAAACTCCCATGGACTAATTCAATGAGATTAAACTAATCCCCAAGCCCGTGTACACCCATGACTTGATTTAATCTCAACCCTTGGACTCAAACCCAGCCCAATACAAGTTAGCCCACCTGGGCCTTGATAGCACCACACCAGGCCCAACAATCTCCACCTTGGTGCTTTCAAGGCCTCAGCACGTCCACTGTGTCCATCAGCTTTAACAACGAAATACACTTTTGAAAACTGTCCCGTGGAAGAACCTTAGTCAGTGCATCTGCTGGATTTTCTTTGGTGTATACCTTCACCAGCTCCACCTCACCATCTTCCACCAGCTCTCTGATCCTGTGGTATCTGAGGTCAATGTGCTTCGTCCTGGCATGATAGACTGCATTCTGCGCAAGCATCAGAGCACTCTGGCTGTCACTATGCACCTGGACAACCTTCTGATCACGTCCCATCTCCAGCATCAAGCCCTTCAGCCAAAGAGCTTCCTTTGCTGCCTCTGTGATACCTATGTATTCTGCCTCCGTGGTAGATAAGGCTGTGATGGGCTGCAGACATGATCTCCACGATACTGGACCACCAAACAGGCTGAACACAAAGCCTGTTGTGGATCTCCTAGTGTCCACATCTCCACCAAAGTCTGCATCCACATACCCATATAACTGCCCACGAGCCTCCTTGGATAAATTGGATCTCTCAGCACCTTCTTGCTGTCCATAGCAAATACCAACCCCAACTGTACCTACCAAGTACCTGAAGATTCCCTTTAGTGCTCGCCAGTGCTCCCTGCCAGGGTGTGCCATGAACCTGCTCACCTGGCTCACTGCATGGGCTATGTCTGGCCTACAACATACCATGGTATACATAAGGCTCCCAACACCAGAAGCATATGGTACCTTCTCCATCTCCTGAGCCTCCACCTCAGTCTGTGGTGACATGGTCTTCGATAAGGAAAAATGTGCTGCCAAAGGTAGTGCTGTCGGTTTGGCATCCTTCATCCCATATCGCTCCAGAATCTTTTTAATGTAGCCACCCTGACTCAGATGCAGCACACCTTTGGATCTATCTCTGATGATTTCCATCCCTAGGATCTTCCTGGCTGGCCCCAGATCCTTCATCTCAAACTCCCGAGACAAAGCTATCTTCAGTTCCTGTACAGCCTTCTCACTCTTGCATGCTATCAGCATGTCATCTACATACAAGAGTAAGTACATCCTAGACCCATCATCCAGAGATTTAACATACACACAAGAATCATACTCACACCTGGAAAGTCCAATGCTCCTAACATAAGTGTCAAATCTCTTGTACCACTGCCTCGGCGACTGCTTCAGCCCATACAGAGATTTCTTCAGCAAACAGACTTTCCCATCTGATCTTGGTTCTCTAAACCCTGGTGGCTGCTCCATGTAGATGCTCTCCTCCAAATGACCATGGAGGAATGCTGTCTTCACATCCATCTGCTCCAGCTCCAAGTCCTGAGCTGCTACAATACTCAATAATAGTCTGATGGAAGTGTGCCTGACAACTGGAGAAAATATCTCACCATAATCGATGCCTTCTTTCTGAGAGTATCCTTTGGCCACTAGTCTTGCCTTATACCTGATACCCTCTTGTTCTGAAGCTCCTTCCTTGCGCTGATAAACCCATTTACAACCAATGGGTTTCTTTCCTTGTGGCAGCTGGACCACCTGCCACGTATTATTGCTGTGAAGAGACTGCATTTCCTCTGCCATAGCATGGATCCACCTATCTCTATCCTGACTTTCCATAGCCTCCTCATAGGTGAAAGGGTCTCCATTCGCTGTCACCAGGGCATATGACAAAGAATCCTCAAAGCCGTATCGAACTGGTGGTCGCACGTTCCTCCTGGGCCTTTGCTGTGCGATCCCAGTATCAGTCCCCTGTCCAGCTGCATCCTGCTGAACTCCCTGGCTTCTACCCCCTCTGTCAGTCCTCTCCACCTGAATCTCAAATCCTCCTGGTCCACTAGCAAATGGTACAACTGTATAGGAGGTTGTCTGACTAGTGTTACCGTGTTCTACCTCCTGTAGTCCCTGCTGTGCATCCATGCCACTTCTATTCTGGAGGATTGAGCTCTCATCAAAGGTTACATCTCTGCTGATGACAACCTTCTTCTCCAAGGGGTCCCATAGCCGATACCCCTTGACTCCTCGCGGGTAGCCTAGGAACACCATCTTCTTAGACCTGGCATCCAACTTACTCCGCTCCCCAGCTCCAACATGCACATATGCTGTGCATCCAAACACCCTTAGATGGTTTAGGCTTGTCTTCCTTCCAGACCATATCTCCTCTGGAATGTCTCCATCTAACCTGGTGTGCGGTGACCGATTGACCAAGTAGCTAGCTGCATCTACTGCGTCAACCCAGAACATCTTTGGAAGCCCTGCCTGCAGCCTTAAGCATCTTGCCTTTTCCAATAGTGTTCTGTTCATCCTCTCAGCCACCCCATTCTGTTGAGGAGTTCCCATCACCGAGAAGTGCCTTCTGATGCCCCACTCCTCACAAAAAATCTGGAACTCCCTGCTGGTGTATTCCCCGCCATTATCAGACCTCAGACACTTCACACTTTTACCCTGCTCCTTCTCCACCTCAGCCTTCCAGATTTTGAACTTGGTGAAGACCTCTGATTTCTCCTTCATAAAGTAGATCCACAGCTTCCTTGAGAAATCATCTATCAGGGTCATAAAGTATCTGGCCCCATTCCTTGCAGAAACTGGGGCTGGTCCCCAGACATCTGTGTGTACTAACTCCAGAGGTTCAGCACTCCTAGCTGTGCTGACTGAGAACTGTACTCTCCTCTGCTTTCCCATCTGACAAGGCTCACAGATCTCCATATCTCCGCTACTCAAGTCTGGAAGCAGACCTCTCTTGCTCAGTTCTTTCATCCCCTTGTCTCCCATGTGGCCCAGGCGGTAATGCCACATCCTGTACACATCCCGGGGATCTTGCTCCACAGCTGCCACCTCAGATTTCACAGTCATCACAGAGCCCTCCATCTTGTATAGATTATTTTCCAGCCTCCTCCCTCTCATCACCACCATGGCTCCATTGGAGATGTTCAGAACTCCACTCCTGGCACGACTGCTGAAGCTGTATCCAGTCCGCTCCAAGTACCCCAGTGATACCAGATTCTTCTTGAGTTCTGGGACATGCTTCACACTGGTAAGAGTGCGCACTATACCATCAAACATCCTCACCCTCACTGTGCCAATACCTGCCACCTTGCAAGGGTGATTATCTCCAAGAGTCACATTCCCCTCCTCAACTCTATGTAAGTACTGAACCACGACCGGTTGGGAGTGTAATGATGAGAACAGGCTGAATCCAAGGTCCACATCTCTGTGCTGTGCCTGTGATCATCTGATACAACCAAAAGATCATCCTCCACCTCCTGATCTGCAATTGTACTCACAGACTCAGATCCTCCTTTTTCTCCCTTCTGATTTTTCCACTTAGGACAATTCTTCTTAAAATGTCCTACCTCTCCACACTTATAGCACTTCAGCTCTCTCTTGCCTTTCCTGGACTTTGATCGTCCTCCAGACTTACTTCTGTCCCTGCCCCTACCTCTGCCTGTCCTTTCCCCAACTGATAGACCCTCCTGGGGAACAGCTTCCTTGGTCATCTTCTCCCTCTGCTCATTCGTCCGAAGCACTGAGACAATATCTTCATAAATTAATGTCTCATTCCCATAGAGCAGTATTGTGACCAATGAGTCATAAGACGTGGGCATTGAACATAAAAGCAGAAGTGCTTTATCTTCTTCCTCCATCTTGACCCCAACATTCAGAAGTTCATTGCTCATCTGGTCGAATATCTGGATGTGACCCAGCACATCTCCACCTTCTGACATCCAAAGGCTGTAGAGGCGCTTCTTCAACATCAACTTGTTGCACATATTCTTCCCCATATAGAGGGTGTGCAACTTCGTCCAGAGTCCCTTCGGGGTCTTCTCCTCCAGCACTGAATAGAGGACTGAATCCGCCAGACAGCCCCTGATCATTGAACATGTCTTCTTCTCCAATGAAATCCACTGCTTGTCTGTCATCCTGGCCTTTCTTCCAAAGCCAGATCTAAACCCTGCTGCACAAGGAGGTCCTCTACCCGGACTTTCCACATGGAGAAACTTCCCTTCCCATCAAACTTCTCAACCTCTATTTTTATGCTACTCCCCATGGCCAATTTCAAAAATAGCACAAAAATAAATTTTATAAAATAGAGAAGTACCTTGACGAGATTCTGTTGAAATTATTTCAACTCCTTGAAGGCCTCCAGATTACTCCTTGAACCTGGCTCTGATACCACTTGTTAGGGTTTAGACCTTGATGAATAGCAATGGGATTTCCCGTTGAACAAGAACTAGAACTAAGGATTTCTAATCCTGTTAGGTTTAGACCTTGATGAATAGCAATGGGATTCCCCGTTCAACAAGAACTAGAACTAAGGATTTCTAATCCTGTTAGGTTTAGACCTTCTTGAAAAAGGAGGAAGATGGGGAGGAGAAAGAAAGGGCTGCCGCCCTATGATGAGAGAAGGAATTTTTGGGAGAAAAGAATCTGTTCTCTATTCCATCCAAACCCTAGAGACTAGAGTTTAAATACATCCACGAAGTGGGCCAGGCCCAGACTCAACAAAAAACTCCCATGGACTAATTCAATGAGATTAAACTAATCCCCAAGCCCGTGTACACCCGTGACTTGATTTAATCTCAACCCTTGGACTCAAACCCAGCCCAATACAAGTTAGCCTACCTGGGCCTTGATAGCACCACACCAGGCCCAACACATGGGAGTTTTTTGTTGAGTCTGGGCCTGGCCCACTTCGTGGATGTATTTAAACTCTAGTCTCTAGGGTTTGGATGGAATAGAGAACAGATTCTTTTCTCCCAAAAAAAAAAAAATTCCCTTCTCTCATCATAGGGCGGCAGCCCTTTCTTTCTCCCCCCATCTTCCTCCTTTTTCAAGAAGTAAACCTAACAGGATTAGAAATCCTTAGTTCTAGTTCTTGTTGAACGGGGAATCCCATTGCTATTCATCAAGGTCTAAACCTAACAGGATTAGAAATCCTTAGTTCTAGTTCTTGTTGAACGGAGAATCCCATTGCTATTCATCAAGGTCTAAACCTAACAGGATTAGAAATCCTTAGTTCTAGTTCTTGTTCAACGGGGAATCCCATTGCTATTCATCAAGGTCTAAACCCTAACAAGTGGTATCAGAGCCAGGTTCAAGGAGTAATCTGGAGGCCTTCAAGGAGTTGAAATAATTTCAACAGAATCTCGTCAAGGTACTTCTCTATTTTATAAAATTTATTTTTGTGCTATTTTTGAAATTGGCCATGGGGAGTAGCATAAAAATAGAGGTTGAGAAGTTTGATGGGAAGGGAAGTTTCTCCATGTGGAAAGTCCGGGTAGAGGACCTCCTTGTGCAGCAGGGTTTAGATCTGGCTTTGGAGGAAAGGCCAGATGGGATGACAGACAAGCAGTGGATTTCATTGGAGAAGAAGACATGTTCAATGATCAGGGGCTGTCTGGCGGATTCAGTCCTCTATTCAGTGCTGGAGGAGAAGACCCCGAAGGGACTCTGGACGAAGTTGCACACCCTCTATATGGGGAAGAATATGTGCAACAAGTTGATGTTGAAGAAGCGCCTCTACAGCCTTCGGATGTCAGAAGGTGGAGATGTGCTGGGTCACATCCAGATATTCGACCAGATGAGCAATGAACTTCTGAATGTCGGGGTCAAGATGGAGGAAGAAGATAAAGCACTTCTGCTTTTATGTTCAATGCCACGTCTTATGACTCATTGGTCACAACACTGCTCTATGGGAAGGAGACATTAATTTATGAAGATATTGTCTCGGTGCTTCGGACGAATGAGCAGAGGGAGAAGATGACCAAGGAAGCTGTTCCCCAGGAGGGTCTATCAGTTGGGGAAAGGACAGGCAGAGGTAGGGGCAGGGACAGAAGTAAGTCTGGAGGACGATCAAAGTCCAGGAAAGGCAAGAGAGAGCTGAAGTGCTATAAGTGTGGAGAGGTAGGACATTTTAAGAAGAATTGTCCTAAGTGGAAAAATCAGAAGGGAGAAAAAGGAGGATCTGAGTCTGTGAGTACAGTTGCAGATCAGGAGGTGGAGGATGATCTCTTGGTTGTATCAGATGATCACAGGCACAGCACAGAGATGTGGACCTTGGATTCAGCCTGTTCTCATCATTACACTCCCAACCGGTCGTGGTTCAGTACTTACACAGAGGTTGAGGAGGGGAATGTGACTCTTGGAGATAATCACCCTTGCAAGGTGGCAGGTATTGGCACAGTGAGGGTGAGGATGTTTGATGGTATGGTGCGCACTCTTACCAGTGTGAAGCATGTCCCAGAACTCAAGAAGAATCTGGTATCACTGGGGTACTTGGAGCGGACTGGATACAGCTTCAGCAGTCGTGCCAGGAGTGGAGTTCTGAACATCTCCAATGGAGCCATGGTGGTGATGAGAGGGAGGAGGCTGGAAAATAATCTATACAAGATGGAGGGCTCTGTGATGACTGTGAAATCTGAGGTGGCAGCTGTGGAGCAAGATCCCCGGGATGTGTACAGGATGTGGCATTACCGCCTGGGCCACATGGGAGACAAGGGGATGAAAGAACTGAGCAAGAGAGGTCTGCTTCCAGACTTGAGTAGCGGAGATATGGAGATCTGTGAGCCTTGTCAGATGGGAAAGCAGAGGAGAGTACAGTTCTCAGTCAGCACAGCTAGGAGTGCTGAACCCCTGGAGTTAGTACACACAGATGTCTGGGGACCAGCCCCAGTTTCTGCAAGGAATGGGGCCAGATACTTTATGACCCTGATAGATGATTTCTCAAGGAAGCTGTGGATCTACTTTATGAAGGAGAAATCAGAGGTCTTCACCAAGTTCAAAATCTGGAAGGCTGAGGTGGAGAAGGAGCAGGGTAAAAGTGTGAAGTGTCTGAGGTCTGATAATGGCGGGGAATACACCAGCAGGGAGTTCCAGATTTTTTGTGAGGAGTGGGGCATCAGAAGGCACTTCTCGGTGATGGGAACTCCTCAACAGAATGGGGTGGCTGAGAGGATGAACAGAACACTATTGGAAAAGGCAAGATGCTTAAGGCTGCAGGCAGGGCTTCCAAAGATGTTCTGGGTTGACGCAGTAGATGCAGCTAGCTACTTGGTCAATCGGTCACCGCACACCAGGTTAGATGGAGACATTCCAGAGGAGATATGGTCTGGAAGGAAGACAAGCCTAAACCATCTAAGGGTGTTTGGATGCACAGCATATGTGCATGTTGGAGCTGGGGAGCGGAGTAAGTTGGATGCCAGGTCTAAGAAGATGGTGTTCCTAGGCTACCCGCGAGGAGTCAAGGGGTATCGGCTATGGGACCCCTTGGAGAAGAAGGTTGTCATCAGCAGAGATGTAACCTTTGATGAGAGCTCAATCCTCCAGAACAGAAGTGGCATGGATGCACAGCAGGGACTACAGGAGGTAGAACACGGTAACACTAGTCAGACAACCTCCTATACAGTTGTGCCATTTGCTAGTGGACCAGGAGGATTTGAGATTCAGGTGGAGAGGACTGACAGAGGGGGTAGAAGCCAGGGAGTTCAGCAGGATGCAGCTGGACAGGGGACTGATACTGGGATCGCACAGCAAAGGCCCAGGAGGAACGTGCGACCACCAGTTCGATACGGCTTTGAGGATTCGTTGTCATATGCCCTGGTGACAGCGAATGGAGACCCTTTCACCTATGAGGAGGCTATGGAAAGTCAGGATAGAGATAGGTGGATCCATGCTATGGCAGAGGAAATGCAGTCTCTTCACAGCAATAATACGTGGCAGGTGGTCCAGCTGCCACAAGGAAAGAAACCCATTGGTTGTAAATGGGTTTATCAGCGCAAGGAAGGAGCTTCAGAACAAGAGGGTATCAGGTATAAGGCAAGACTAGTGGCCAAAGGATACTCTCAGAAAGAAGGCATCGATTATGGTGAGATATTTTCTCCAGTTGTCAGGCACACTTCCATCAGACTATTATTGAGTATTGTAGCAGCTCAGGACTTGGAGCTGGAGCAGATGGATGTGAAGACAGCATTCCTCCATGGTCATTTGGAGGAGAGCATCTACATGGAGCAGCCACCAGGGTTTAGAGAACCAAGATCAGATGGGAAAGTCTGTTTGCTGAAGAAATCTCTGTATGGGCTGAAGCAGTCGCCGAGGCAGTGGTACAAGAGATTTGACACTTATGTTAGGAGCATTGGACTTTCCAGGTGTGAGTATGATTCTTGTGTGTATGTTAAATCTCTGGATGATGGGTCTAGGATGTACTTACTCTTGTATGTAGATGACATGCTGATAGCATGCAAGAGTAAGAAGGCTGTACAGGAACTGAAGATAGCTTTGTCTCGGGAGTTTGAGATGAAGATCTGGGGCCAGCCAGGAAGATCCTAGGGATGGAAATCATCAGAGATAGATCCAAAGGTGTGCTGCATCTGAGTCAGGGTGGCTACATTAAAAAGATTCTGGAGCGATATGGGATGAAGGATGCCAAACCGACAGCACTACCTTTGGCAGCACATTTTTCCTTATCGAAGACCATGTCACCACAGACTGAGGTGGAGGCTCAGGAGATGGAGAAGGTACCATATGCTTCTGGTGTTGGGAGCCTTATGTATGCCATGGTATGTTGTAGGCCAGACATAGCCCATGCAGTGAGCCAGGTGAGCAGGTTCATGGCGCACCCTGGCAGGGAGCACTGGCGAGCACTAAAGGGAATCTTCAGGTACTTGGTAGGTACAGTTGGGGTTGGTATTTGCTATGGACAGCAAGAAGGTGCTGAGAGATCCAACTTATCCAAGGAGGCTCGTGGGCAGTTATATGGGTATGTGGATGCAGACTTTGGTGGAGATGTGGACACTAGGAGATCCACAACAGGCTTTGTGTTCAGCCTGTTTGGTGGTCCAGTATCGTGGAGATCATGTCTGCAGCCCATCACAGCCTTATCTACCACGGAGGCAGAATACATAGGTATCACAGAGGCAGCAAAGGAAGCTCTTTGGCTGAAGGGCTTGATGCTGGAGATGGGACTTGATCAGAAGGTTGTCCAGGTGCATAGTGACAGCCAGAGTGCTCTGATGCTTGCGCAGAATGCAGTCTATCATGCCAGGACGAAGCACATTGACCTCAGATACCACAGGATCAGAGAGCTGGTGGAAGATGGTGAGGTGGAGCTGGTGAAGGTATACACCAAAGAAAATCCAGCAGATGCACTGACTAAGGTTCTTCCACGGGACAGTTTTCAAAAGTGTATTTCGTTGTTAAAGCTGATGGACACAGTGGACGTGCTGAGGCCTTGAAAGCACCAAGGTGGAGATTGTTGGGCCTGGTGTGGTGCTATCAAGGCCCAGGTGGGCTAACTTGTATTGGGCTGGGTTTGAGTCCAATGGTTGAGATTAAATCAAGTCACGGGTGTACACGGGCTTGGGGATTAGTTTAATCTCATTGGTTTAGTCCATGGGAGTTTTTTGTTGAGTCTGGGCCTGGCCCACTTCGTGGATGTATTTAAACTCTAGTCTCTAGGGTTTGGATGGAATAGAGAACAGATTCTTTTCTCCCAAAAAAAAAAAAAATTCCCTTCTCTCATCATAGGGCGGCAGCCCTTTCTTTCTCCCCCCCATCTTCCTCCTTTTTCAAGAAGTAAACCTAACAGGATTAGAAATCCTTAGTTCTAGTTCTTGTTGAACGGGGAATCCCATTGCTATTCATCAAGGTCTAAACCTAACAGGATTAGAAATCCTTAGTTCTAGTTCTTGTTGAACGGGGAATCCCATTGCTATTCATCAAGGTCTAAACCTAACAGGATTAGAAATCCTTAGTTCTAGTTCTTGTTCAACGGGGAATCCCATTGCTATTCATCAAGGTCTAAACCCTAACAGTCAACCCTTGTCATGGTGTACTGGTGTGATAAACTATGATATGAGATGATATGGACCCAATGCAACTCATACAGGGAGATACAGGATAATGCACTATTCTGCTGGTGATCTTGTGGCATCATACATATCAAACAGGATCATACAATTTGAATCAACAGTTTTGGTCCATGAAACTAATTGCAAAAGGCAGTGCAGGAAAAGGTGCCAACAAATTCAGTTGGGTTAGGGAGGGAAGAAAAGGGAAGAGAAGAGAGAGCTGAGATAGATGGGGAAGAATTCTGCAATATGTGTTCTTGCATTTGATTCTGTTTTCTTCCAACACTTTCAAAGCATCCTGAGCAAAGGTTCGACAATAGAGCCAAATGGAGGTCACAGAAAAAACAAACTAATATGTGAATGTGTGTGTGTGTGTGTGTTTATATATATGAAGAGAACTTCACATATTAAACAAACATAGGATATATGTTATCTGCTTGTATGAATTATCATTTTCTTAAGAATCAATGGACCTAATGCACAAGCATATCCAAGTATACACAAAAATATGATATATGTTTATTTTCTATAATTTTAAGTAAATTACAGCTACTTCTCTAAATTTGATCCCATCAACAACTGTGAAACAATGGGCAGTTTAATTAGCAGTCACTTTATCAACATGATAGAACAATGGTATCCGTGAGCCCGTTACAAAGTTACTTAAATGGTATAAGATGCATCCAATTTAAAAGGAGGACTACTGAAGATTATCATTATCAATGAACAGTTCTCAATTGAGCAGAATGCAAATAGTGGAATTAATGCTAGTCTGCTAGGACACTGAGCTTCACCGGGCGCAATATTAGATTGCACTGTCTTTTACATATTCACTTAGTGCAGTAATAGGCTAGGAAGGGAACAGTCCAAACCTCAACAAAATCAGTGCCATTTGCAGCAAAGAAAGGAAGACCTGCTTCACCAGCAATGGCTTTGGCCAGCAGAGTCTTTCCAGTTCCAGGTGGTCCATGAAGAAGCACACCCTTTGGGCAGTAGATGCCCTTATCTTGGAACTCCTCATCATTTTTAAGGATACGCACAATTTCTTGCAATTCTCTCTTTATGTATTCCTGGCCAGCAAAATCATCAAATGTGACACCTACAGTTTCTTCCGCAGATATGAATTTTGCCCTGTGGAGAAGCTACCATAAGAGAATGGAAAATCCATTTGAGACTTAACACATCCGACATGTTATTTCATTCATCAATCTCAGAAAATATACGCTTTCATCCAATTAACAGTCATAGCTATCCATATTAAAGAAGAAATGTTGCTGAACTGATAAGTGAATTCAACAAAAGCATGGCATTTACACAGGTTTTACTGATAAAATTGAAGTGCACGAGCATAACATAATAAAATGTGTAAATTGACTTTTAAGTCACTGCATACAACATGTGATTAGGATCAAAGCACTTTGCACATAATGCTAAGTGAACTGTTAAAGAAGTTGCAAGGCATCACAGGTCCAAGGACTGCCTGCAAGCATCAAAATCAAGAACTTTCTTCTGAACTGACAGAGGATGATTAACTTGTGCGACTTTCAAGAAATGATCATTCTCCATTCACAAAACTAGTTATAAATTTACGATTCTTAGTCTTGTCATGTTAATTCTCAGATGTACATGGGTATAAATATCATCAACTTTTAAACACACAGACACAGACATTTGTGTCTAAAGAAAATTTCACAGGCAGCAACTTCCTAATTTCTGCAGGAATTCAAAGGCAAGAAATAAGTAGAAAAATATCTCATGCTTACCGGCTTTTGCCTAAAGATCCAAGAGCCTGGCGCTTGAGGGGCTGCCTTACTTTTGGTGTAGGTTTGCCCAAATCACAGGGAATTAACTTGGAGTAAATTGGTCTTGTCACACTATCAACCCAGAGGTATATTCCAATTGAGAGAGCCAACCGCATGGACCACACAACAGCAGTTGCAATGGTGGAGTAGACCTCAGCAGGTACAGAATCCACATTAATAACATCAACATTTACCAGTTGCTGATGCAACTTATTCCAAATATCATTCCAACCATCAATTGGCATTCGATCAACAATATGGCGGCGAAATACAATTTCTTTATTTGAATTTCCACTTCCTTCCCCTTTGCTTCCATCTTTATAATATGGTAAAATTACTGCAGAATAATTTAAACAGAATGTTCTATTGAATGATCAAAAACTGCATAAAGCCACTGATATAAGTAGTAGGACAAACAAGGGAGAGGAAAGAACATTTTGTAGATGTCTTGGTATGTACGTTCATACAGCACAATTCAAGGAGCAATAGTAAAAATACTATCTTCTAAACTTAAGCGCAAAAAAAAAAAAAAAAATCGGGGCAGAAAACTAAACAAATGCATATATAGCATGCAAGAGATTAAATGGTGGTATGTGGAAAAGATCCTAATTTAGGGGTACAGAGACAACCTAATTTGATTTTTTTTTTTAACTCTACAAATTATGCATGGACAACGCAACGTGCAATAATGACAAGAAGAGTCACCATGCTTACAAGCTTGCATGTTCAAGGCATAGCGCTAAACTGTTAGTCTTGTAAATACATCACTTGTAAAAAAAGTGGTTCAAACATTTCAGTGCAACTAGGATGGGCAGGAAAAAAGAGGTAATGCTACAATCATCAATTACACAGATCTTGGTTACTCGCTACTCATCATGGATGGCAATCTGTTGCAAACCTCAACAGGTGGTCTGTTATCAAGAAATTACAAGAAAGAGACTAACATAACAGCAAAGAAATTTCATATTAACCATTACAAAAGAGGTCAGCACCTAATAATCACAATTATGAGTAGGCATGGCAATTTGGACCTGCCCGCAAGGTACCCAACCCTAATAGCGTGGATTTTACCCAACCATTTAAAATTGAAGATGGGGGTATTAAAAATTAAACCTGTAGCAGGTTCAAGGCAGAGAGGAGGTAATGACATACTCACCCCGAACCTGACCCAATATATTTAATAAAATGTCATCTAAAGTCCTCACCATCTCTTCTTCACCCAAACCTTAGCCACCTCATCCCAACCCCTCTCCTCTATACTATCAGCCTCACCATCCTTGACAAAAGCGATATCTTATTCCTTTACAGCTCTCCTTCGTTCTCCTTTTCTCTGTCATAAGAGCTCCGGATCATCTTTATTTTATTTATCTAATATTATGTGATGCATTGAGATTTAATGTTACATTTTTTTTTGTTAGTTTGATTTGTATAATGAGAAAAGAGATGATGGAATAGGGTACAATGGATCGGACTTGGGAATTTAAGTATTACTCATGGGGTGGGTAGGTTCAGGGCACCCAACCTGCCCTGAGGCAGATACAAGTCAGAGGTGGGCACGGGGTTCCTCATCATGTGGAAGATATGGGTAATAACGTACCCATCCAGTTGCCATCACTAATTTCAACAAAAGCACCATGAACTTGGATGGTGGCTCTCCTAAAGGTAGGGAAATTGGTGGTAGGCTAAACCTGATTGATGACAGCCTATCAGAATTGTTCATTGTTTTAGCATTGCTCTTGCAACAAATAAGCAAAATCTAAGACAAACAAAAGGAATGATTTGATTGGCTAGTCCTGGTACTTGGACTGTCTGCATACTCCATGGACCATCAAGCATTTGTTATTTGCGCCTCTCAGGCATTTTTAGCATCAAATACATGATTTCATCAGTAAATAAGAACAATAAGCTGTTCTTGGTCCATGTAAGAAAAATATACAATGCTAGTAATGAATTAGCCATTTCACTTGAGGATTCGTCAGCAAACCATTTAGAAGCTGTATGATAGCTTTGGTCCTTTAATTCAGATGTCAAGAAACAAGTTCCAAGAGGGCCATAGAGCAAGTATCCTAAAGGAATTCTATTTAGAAACTCTGACCACAGAGTAATTTTACTTTTATCAACTCCTACAGCGATAATGGCTACATCTTACAGACATCTCAGATCCCCTTTTTTTGAAATATGATAAACGGAAAGGTTCTTCAAATGTTAATCCTCTCAAATAGGCACAAATCAGTTGCCGAGGTTCTCATACTCAAAAAACTAAAACACTCTGAATAGATAATCATGGCAAACCTAGAAACTTGGGCTGACTTGAAATAATTGAATCTAAAATGGCAAGAGAATTTGAGTCAATCACATCTTGATAAAAGAAATAAGAATACGCAGCACCACATTGCATCCCATTTTACAATATCATATGAAAAGTTATCAAGTTCATCAAACACAACTGTATCAGTATATTACATACAAAAACTGATAATTGCAATTGCCTGCTGTTCACTTTCAAATGTTCTGCCATTTGGTCCCCTCACCAAGTAACTAAACAATAATATGCTACAACATACAAGGCCCAAACAAAATGACCAGCCTCTCTTTACTGTATTTAAGATTTTTTTTTTAATGCATTGAAAAAAGAGAGATTTTTATCAATTTTAACATCTAATGCAAGGCTTGGAGTCCAGAGGATGAATCACATACCAGAGATTGTCTGGCCAAAATTAGAGTATTCCATGAATTGGACATTGTTTGAGTTAAGAAGACTCCAAAATTCACTAAAATCAATCTTATGAGAGTTCTCGGGGTCCCATTCTGTTCCCTTCAATTTTCCTTGCAAGGTCAGCAATGACCTGCTCCAACAGGAAGCCATGATAAGCTGCCTCTCCAACTGCAGGTTCGCTTTGTTCTCAAACTTTTCCAATTTATCAATACGTTGGCGCTCAGCCTCCTTCAGTTTCTGATAATTCAGTTGTTAAATTTCACCAATGTGAGGAATAGACACATGATCTTTATAAGTACAAGATATAAAATGAATCAGATAAATTGACAAATATAAGAACAGTGTCTTGGGCTAAAATTTTTATGCTCTTAAGTTTTAATTATTTTTATTTGTTCCTCAAAGATATGAGACAGTAGTTCATTAAGTTCATCTGATGGCAATGTCTTGGTATGATATGGATGTTTTCAAAACATGAAGGAACTGATAAGCTATATATAACCCAAGACTTCAATTTCATTATTAGTCAAGTCAGAATCCATCATCCGCAAGCATTTTCTGCACAGGGCTTCCTTGAGTAGCAAAAATAGAAATGTGAGATTGCCTCCAGAGGGCTCATGTATTAGATGAAAATCATCCACTAACATCAACTCATGTTTCCAAGATCATCAAACAACAATTAATTCATTCAAGCTTGTCACGTCTCATGACAGTCTAGTTTGAACTCTTCATGACATAAACCATAATTTTCTAGCCTTTCCCAAGTATCTGGGGTTGGCTGAGAACTTCATGATGATTCATCTTAAAGAGAAAATTTTGAGACCACATCTAGGATTGCATCCAACTGCTCAACCATCAGGAAATCTAATTCTGGAAAAATTATGAAACCAAATGTAACAGGTCTCAGATATTAAGAAACTGATTATATGACAATTAGATCATACAAGTACTAAAAAGCCTACTTAATTGTAACAGAAAGTGGTAACTAGGAGTCTAGAAACGTAAAATATGTGGAGTGGAATAAAAAGACCACAAAATTTCTTTTATCCATGGATATTGCACATTTCTATATTCTGTCTCCTAATTTTCAAATTTTATAGTTTTCTTCAGAACTGACTTTGAAGTACCAATTTATCCCTCTTTGATTTTTTTTTTTTTCTTTTGTCCCTTCAAAGAACCAAACCCAGCCTTGCACTTCTAGAAATTCTATTTTTTTTCACACATCTCCTTCTGCCCAGTCTACCATACCACAACTTCAGCATATGTTTCAATTAACTGTAAACCCTAGATTCTTAATTTTCCCTTCATAAGAGTAAAATCCTAAGAGGATTCAGCTCTCATGTTACTCAAATATCTAGCATCTTATAGAAAGCACAAAAATAACCTTCTTTTTTGAACATAATATTACCAGAATTACAAACTCTGAAGCAAGGTTTTACTGAAAGAAACTCATCAAAATCACTAATGTGATATCCCCACTACGGATCCTTTGTGTTATGTATGTGTGTTGAAGCATAAAAATTTGACTTTTCCACAACAGTGAGACCAGAACCAGTACCTTATGGCCCAAAACTTAAATAACTATATTAAATTTAAAACCATCTACTATTAGTGTGAAATTTCATATACTAACAGTGTGTCAATCCCTACGTCCAGTAGCATCACAAAATCTTTGTCCTTTTTCACTGAGTCAAAATATCAAATACCCATATTAGCGTGCAAAATACCAGCCACAGCTTAACAACGGTTCAAGAATATAAGTTCAAAGATCAACCATGAATTTTGCGAATTAAAAAGAAAAGAAATAAAATGCTCTCAGATGTGCACGTGTTTTTGGGAGTCTTCTTGATGTAAAGTGTATCCTAGACTGAGTTGATTACCCTTTAAAAAAAAAAGTAAATTTGAAATCAGAAAAAGGTGGGAGCACTATGAAGAACTCAAAAAAAATCACCAAGAACGAATCTTTCATCAACACCAACACCTAAAAACAGGAAAAACGGAGCCTCACCTCGAAGAGCCGATAAGACTCCATCTCTTCCGCTGTCTTTGCTCCTTCTAAAGCTGCCGCTTCGCCATTGGCGACTACGGGGGAGTCTGATTCCGAGCTCCGGACCCTAAAACGGCTGTCCTTGAGACGATGCCTCGGTCTGGCGGAGACAAAGAGGCGCTTCTTGAACTGATGGCGTTCGAGATTGGCTCTGTAGAATGCGGGAAACGGAAGGGAAAGGGGAGAGGGTTTGGCGAAGCGCAAGAAAACCGGCGGGCTGTGAGCCGGCGAGGCCATCGCCTTCTCTCTTCGAGCACTCCTCCGTTCCCGTTCTCGCTCCCTAAGGGCGAGAGTCGTTTACACTTTATCCACAGCGAGCGTTCCCGTCGAGTGAGGAGGGGTCGGATCTATATCGGAGTCGGCACACTTATGCCGACTTTAATGGAAAAATTATACACGCGCCCCATGGAACATTGAATCGTATTTATGAGCCAAATCCGACATCAATCTTTGTTGGATCAACGGTGCAATCATCCAACCAGTGACGATCAACTGCATGAATAATTCAAATATAATTAAAATTTAAAAATATAATTCATAATAAAAAATAAATTTTTAAAAAAATAACAATACTTTGAATCCTTTGCACCGATTAAAGAAAGAGAGGAGGGATTAGTTAAAGAAGAGAAAATAGGGATTTAATAGAAGATGAAAGAATATCTAAAAAGTAATTTTGATTTTAAAATTATACTGGCTAAAAAGTTATTTTAAAGGACGTGAAAAGATATGTGTAAATTTATATGTTCACGTTAGATCACTAGATCAATAAAAATTTGATTGATTTCTCTGATTTTAATCAAATTAATTATACAATTGAATTGATTAAAGGGGGGTTCTGATTCATTGATCGGACTCGAATTGGCTAGTTCAATCTAGGCCTGATAATTATGCATGCAATTACTTATAAGAATTATACAAACTTAAAAAGTAATAATGACTTTATTTTTTATACTGAGGAGATATTATTTAAAGATTCTTCATTCAGCAATATATTATTTATAAGCCCTCCACTATTTTTTGGGCTATTGATTTTAGTTATTTTGAAAATTATTGTATTGCAATTTTTGAGGCTTGGTATTTTCTACACCTGAATTCAAGTTTGCATATGTCTTGCAAAAGATTATTCCCATGCTTGCAAAAGATTATTCTCATGCTATTCTTGATTCATCATTAGTGGCCATGGTTCCTTAATCTAATTAAAATTTTCTTATGATTTATGCAATACAATTAGTCATTCTTAGAGCGGCAACACTTGTGTTGATTCTCTCTTAATATCTAACAATAATAAGAACTAAATTATCGAAATGTTCATATAAGAGAGATAAGCCTTAACGAGCTAAAGTATCAAGACTTAGCTAACAAAGTTTCCATTTGAGGATATACATGCCAAACTATTCATGGTATAATTAGCTAAAAATAATATTTAAACCTTAGCTTTTCCTTCCCTTCAACTCAAATTAACAATTTTTCAAGGCTCTAATCTCATTAAGTTGCAAGCAATGGAAAGGTTGTGTTTATTTTGAGACTCAAATTTATAGAAGAGACATAAAAAAAATAAAACACTTATAAAAAAAGTATGAGCATATATATATATATATATATATATATATATATATATATATATAGTCAAATAAACCATGCCCTTGTATAAAATATAAATGTGTTTATTAAGTTATTGAAGTGAGTTAGACAAAATTAACTTAATAAACACATTTATATTTTATACAAGGGCATGGTTTATTTGACTTTTATATATATATATATATATATAAATAAATATTTAAGATAATCACCACTAACCATTATAACTATGAATAAAAAATAACTTGAATAACAAAATGATGGTGAAAAGATGAATGTACAATAATATAATTATAAAAAATAACTTTAATAAATATGAGCAAATAATGTAATTAGTTCACACCATCTCGTTTGAAAAAAAAAAAAACCATAACCTTGATGTTACATCATTTGTCATAAAATATATTTTGCAGTAATCCAAGTGTAAAGTTAAATTCAATCAAATAGCCATCACTGGAAGGAACAATTAATGAGACTTGCCATTCCAATTTATGGCGAATTTAAGTCAAACATACATTAAAAACAGAAAAAAGAGAGAGAGAGAGAGAGAGAATGAGTTCCATAAAAGTTATTCGTCTATTTTTGTGAACTTACTTTGCTAACAATGATATCATAAAACATGAAAAGAAGAAATAAAGATAAATTTATATTTTCTTCTTCTTAGACTTTCTTGCAAATATTAAGATTAATAATATTTCAAGAGAAAAACCTTGCCTTTCTTGGAGGCCAAATCTATAGCTAAACTACATAAATTTGATTAGATTGTTTCTTACATGCCAATCAAATGAAAACTCTCCTCTTCTATTTCCCACAACATCTATTTTTTTTTACTTTCTTTCAATTTTATAATAATTATTTACAAACAAGTAGGCATGATGGTTATCTCAGAACGATTCTGAGATGTTTACGGAAGCGTGATAAGGATCAAATCACTTATCTTAGTGGAAACAATATATGGATCAAATCACATATCTTAAAAATTGAGTTAGCACGATCTATACCCGTATTAATTTAATAAAAAGGATAATAAGAAGATAAGAAATCGATCTTTTGTTCTTCATGAATACTGCCTTGGAATCACCAAATCCTTTGATCACCACGGATCTTTTTTCTAAATGTTCTCCAAATTATGATGAACACGAACGAGTGGGCATTCTTTTGATTTGGGTTGAGATTACGCAACTAAATTTTAATTCACTTTGTATTCTCAACTTATAAGATAAAGTGAAGTTGAAAGAGGAACTTCGTTGATCATTGTTATCCTAATCTTCTCTGTCTCTCGTGAATCTTATATTCACAGAGAATAACAACTTCCAACCTTTTTTATTAATTAATCAATTAATTAAAACTTAAAGATAAGTTCCAACTTTTAGAATTACTTTAATGTATACATATTTATCATGGGACGGGAGAGAAAAAGACTCTCTCACGATCCCATATTTATTTCTCCAACAACTAAATAATTTACATATAGACTTTTCTTATGGAATATGCTACGAAGTGTTCATAGCACAAAAATTAATCCAATTAATTTTTATATGAAAAATAATTTAAAATTCTCAATTCCAAATTAATAACTCAACCCAACATATCATAAAGTTCACATAATTTAATGGAATCGTCTAGAGAAACTATGGACATTATAATTCTAAGCTCCAATAATTTTGACATTCAATTAACACCTTAATTAAAATATTAAAATTATTAATTCCAAATTACTCCACTAAAAATTTGGAATTACACTCTCAAAATTATAAAATTAATTATATTCATAAGGATTTGAATCGTCCATTGATATAGTCACTGCATATAAATCAATCCTCCATAAATGATTCATGATTAAAGCTAGGCATTTTCTGTTAACCTCTTTAATCACATCTTTATCCATAAGTACCATTGATTCTATAATGAATAATATATTTATGATCCAATCATAAATTGAGCGCTCTTATTATTCAAGTCGAATCAACACTTATGGGAATCGTCCATCTGACTTCTTTACGAAAGAATGGATTTCATATTGTATATTAATATTCCCGGCTACTTATGTTATTATATTTCCAATATACCAAGAATTTGACACTATATTTCTGTGTCATTACCCAGTAAGTCAAAAAATATAATACAATAAATAAGAGTCTATTAATTACTCAGAATTAAGATCGATTCACATATGACCATCATTGATTAATTTTGAATTCTCTATTTTAACAACGGAATTTATTAGAAATTCATAATTAATCATGTTCAGTCCTATATAATCAAATTATATAAAGTGCTTTCATTTCGATAATCTCATTATCAACAATCCGGATAAGATCGTTTCATTCAGAATATAATGAACCGCACTAGTAATTTTAAATTAAAGATCTCATTTGCAACTTTAATTTATAATTACAGATAAATTTAGATTATTTTTCTTTAAATATTATCCTCTATATATAACACTTATATACAATATTTAAAGTCACATTTAAATAATCCAGGGATTTTTGATATTTATAAAGCATCATAACATGCATGCAAGTATAATATTAAAAATTTCTTAAATATTCAGCAAAATAATAAATGTCATTTGTTTATGGGCACATATCCCAACAATAGGCAAACTAAAAAATAGTTATTTATGAGAGACATGGACTTGGAAAGAAGAGAACAGTAGAAACCTTTCTCCTCTTTAGAAACTAAGTTTCTTGTAATATTCCAAAAATTATCCTACAATAGATGAAAGAAAAAAGTTTGAAGCACTTATAATTCAAATTCACATGTTACCAATTAACGTTCACTCAAGTTTTTAGGGCCATATGATTTTAGTCCAGCAAGTAAGCTTGGCATGCTACGGCTTGAGGTGTTACAAATGGTATCAGATAAGCTTAGTGAGATAGGAGGAAAGGGTTATTCATTTATAAAAAATTTTATGCTACAAAACATCTATCAAATGGCTATCCATTTATATCCATTTGTACAAAAAAAATTGAAAGACTATCCATTTGTAAAAATTTTCTATGGTAAAACACCCTTCAACTAATTTTTGAGAAATCAGAGGCATACGATCTGCCCAACTTGGGCGTATAGACCATTTGTAGAAAATTTTCTATGACAAAACTTTCTTCAACCCAAATATTCTTGAGCAAAACTAAAATAAGGGATGTATGGGGCCCATTTGTAGAAAATTTTATGTGGCAAAACATCCTTCAACATTCCAGTTTTTAAAACTAAAGGCGTAACTAGGCCCAACTCTTATCAAAAAAATTTTAAGCAAAACAAAACAGAAGCATACAAGCATGGGCTACCAAACACCAACTTTGGAAACTCTGCCCCAACTAGGCCCAATTCTTATCAAAGAAATGTTGAGCAAAACAAAACCAGTGGCATACAAATGGGGGCTATCATAAACCAACTTCAAAGATTCTTTTACATACATTCATGTAGCAGCAAGATATTACCGAATGCCAATATAAATTTGCTCTCAGACTGGTTCACAAATGGGGCTAACAGAAACTAACTTTGGAAACTCCATTACATATATCTCCGTGGCAGCAAGATATTGTCAAATGCCAATATAAATTTGCTCTTAGACTAGGTTCAAATGCGAGGTCTTATTGAAGGCTTTAAATTATTGATGAAGGAGGGGAAGGTAAAATCTCCTTCATTTAGTATTACACAAATAGGGGTTACCAAAAACCAACTTTGGAGACTCCACCGCATACATCCAGGTGGCAGCAAGATATTGCCAAATGCCAATATAAATTTGTTCTTTGATCAGGTTCAAACACTAGGCTTTCTTGAAGGCTTCTAATCATCATCAAAGGAGGAGGTAAAAATCTCCTTTATTTTGTATTGTACAAATGAGGGCTACTAAAACCAGCTTTGAACTCTGCCATATATATTCACGTGGCAATAAGATATTGTTGAACGCTAGTATAAATTTTCTTTCTAACCAAGTTCAAACATTAGGTTTTCTTGAAGGCTGCAAATCACTACTGAAGAAGGAAGAGGTAAAAATCTCCTTCATTTAGTATCGTACAAACAGGGGTTAGTAGAACTAACTTCGAAGACTTCACTGTATACATCAACGTGGCAGCAAGACATTGCCAAATGCCATATAAATCTTTTTTCAAATTTGGTTCAAATGCTTGGTTTTCTCAAAGGGTTCAAATTATTGCCAAAGAAGGAAGTAAAAATCTTCTTCATTTAGTGTTGTACAAGCGGGGGCTACCATAGCCAACTTTGGAGGCTCCGCGGCATACATCCATATGGCAGCAAGATATTGCTGAATGCATATAAATTTGCTCTCAAATCAGGTTCAAATGCTAAGTTTTCTTGAAGGCTTTAAATCACTGCTAAAGGAGAAGATAAAAATCTCCTTCATTTGGTATTGTACAAATGGGGGCTATTAGAAGCCAATTTCGGAGACTTTGCTGCATACATCCACATGGCAGCAAGATATTGCTAAATGTCAATATAAATTTGCTTTTCGATCAAGTTTAAACTCTTAAGTTTACTTGAAGGCTTTAAATTAGCGCCCAAGGAGGAAGAGGTAAAAATTTCTTTCATTGGTATTGTATAGATCGGGGCTACGAAAACCAACTTTAAAGACTCCACTGCATATATCTACGCAGTAGCAAGATATTGTTAAATGCTAATATAAATTTGCTCTCATACCAAGTTCAAACGCTAGGTTTTCTTAAAGGCTTCAAATCACCGCCAAAGGAGGAGGTAAAAATCTCCTTCATTTAACATTGTACAAATAGAGACTACTACAATAAACTTCAGAGATTCTACCGTATACATCCATGTGGCCGCAAGATATTATCGAATGCCAATATAAATTTACTCTCCAAGTAAGTTTAAATGCTACTTAAAAGCTTCAAATCACTATCGAAGGTGGAGGAGGTAAAAATCTCCTTCATTTAGTATTGTATAAATGGGGGCTACTAGTAACCAATTTTGAAAACTTCACCGCATACATCAATGTGGTAGTAAGATATTATCGAATGCCAATATAAATTTGCTCTTAGCGTAAATTCAAATACTAGGTTTTTTTAAAGGCTTTAAATCATCACTGAAAGAGAAGGTAAAAATCTCTTTCATTTGGTATTGTACAAATAGAGGCTACTAGAACTAACTTCGGAGACTCTACCGTATATATTCATGTGGCAACAAGATATTGCCGAATGCCTATATAAATTTACTCTCAGATTATGTTCAAATGCTAGGTTTTTTTGAAGGCTTTAAATCATCGCTAAAGAAGAAAGAGATAAAAATCTCCTTCATTTAGTATTATACAAATAAGAGCTACCAAAATCAACTTCTGAAACTCTACCACATACATCAATATGACAGTAAGATATTGCTAAATGTCAATATAAATTTGCTCTCAGACCAAGTTTAAATGCTAGGTTTTTTTGAAAGCTTCAAATCACTGTCAAAGGAGGAGGTAAAAATCTTCGTTTGGTATTATACAAACATGATCTATCAGAAATCAACTTTAGAGATTCCTCTGCAAACATCCATATAGCAGCAAGATATTATCAAATGTCAATATAAATTTTCTCTTAGTTTAAATTGAATGTTAGGCTTTCTTAAAAGCTTTAAATCATTGTCGAAGAAAGAGGAGATACAAATCTTCTTCATTTGGTATTGTACAAACAAGAGCTATTAGAACCAACTTGGAACGCTTGGCCGCATATATTCATATGGACCAAATGCTAATATAAATTTGCTTTCAAATTTTGATAAATTTTTTTGAAAGCTTTAAATCATCATCATCATCATAAAAATCTCCTATATTTGATATTTTGTTATCCTTGTTCTAATTTATTTATATATTAAATCTTAGATGTAATATTTAAAATAATTTTATATTAAATAAAAATATATATAATTTAATTTATTTATGATAAATTAATTTATATTTGAGCTTTTAAAATTTTATGGATCCTAAGGCGTTGCATTTTTACGCAACAAATTTACACAACAAAAGTCGACCAATAATTTATGGAGCTCTTTCTTTGGAAACCAAGTCTCGCTCAAAACTTTAACGAAGTCGACCAATAATAATATTTATGGGGCTCTTTCTTGGTAGCCAAGTCTCTCTCAAAAAGTCTCACTCAAAACTTCAACGTCCCCGCTTTCTCCCGCGGCACCTCAACCCGTTAAAGAGTCCCCAAGCTGCTCAAATATTCAAGCCAAACCCGACCGCTTCCCTCCTCAAGTTACTTCCTCCCTTGCTCCCCGTCCAAATCCAACGAAAACGCTCTCGCCCTTCTCTCTCCGCTCTTGGCCTCCCGGCGTCTCGATCGCTATGGAAAACTGCGTCCAAGAAGCCTCGGAGAAGCTCTCTGATCTCTCCACGAATTCCTCCGCCGCCGAAGCCACCAGCAAAAAGTATGGCTCCCAATCCCTCTTATCCTCTTCTTTCTAATGAATTTCCTCAATCTGGAGTCTTTCTTCTCACTTTCCACCTTTTCTTCTCTCTCGATGCCAGCGCTTTGAAGAGGGAAATGAGAAGGAAGCAGAAGGAGGAGGAGAGGCGGATCAAGGAAGAAGAGAAGAAAAACAAGGTCCATGATCCTTATTATCTGTAATCCTAACCGAAAACAAGGTTCTTGCCCTTGTTACGGCGATAAAGATGGTGCCTTTTTCTTTCTTCGTGGCCTATTTTCTTGAAAATCTTGTTACTTGGGTACCTGAATTATTTCACAGGCTGCTGCGATGGCAAACTTGCAGTCGAAGAAGCCTTCAGCTGCTGATGATGAAGATATGGATCCAACGGTTTGTTTGGCTTTGCTATTTATCTGACTTGGAAAATTGTAGCTATTTTAAAGCTGGTATTTTTTGGGATGGGCGATTGCAGCAATACTATGAGAATAGGCTGAAGGCACTTGCCTCCCTCAAGGCCTCTGGAGTGAACCCATATCCTCATAAATATGAAATTGGTATATCTATTGAGGAATATATTGAGAAATATCGAACCTTGGAAGATGGAGAGCGGCTTGCAGATGCTGAAATTTTAGCTGGTATGCTGTCTCATGAATTGTTCACCGAACATGAAGATATATTTTATATGTAGTTTTTAATCTTTACAAGCGTTGGTAAGTGTTTTCTTTTTCTTCTTTTAAAGGAAGAATTATGAACAAGAGAACTTCCTCCTCAAAGCTCTTTTTTTATGACCTACATAGTGGAGGTGCTAAAGTTCAGGTCATGGCAGATGCTAGGTATTGAATTATTTGATCAATGTATCTTTCATGGCATATTTTTATTATATTATATTTGTGCCTTATGAATTCAAATTATCGGAATTCATGGTGTGAATGTGTTCCTCTATATATTGGCATATTTTTCTGCAATTAACTTTTTGTGCGAACTAGGTTCACTGCTGCTTCTGCATTTAAGGTTTAATGTTTAAATACTACTTCCACGCCATTGCATTAATAGATTCAACATGTATGGCCTTCTCTGAAATATGCCGTCATCTAGTCTGCCACCTTTTGACTCATTGAAAGAAGCTATTTCCTTTGTAGAATTTACTTTTGTTACCACCATCATGTCAGCTTTTATGAACTGGAATTAATACGATGGTCTGACAAATAGGTGCAAGGACAAGTTCTAGCAAAATGGAGAAGTGTGTTGCAAAACATTCAGACACACTTCTTTCCTATAAAATTAAAAATTAAAATGGAGATTTGTTTTCCTTCCTCTCTCTCTCTCTCTATATATATATATGGTTGGTGATTTGATACTCTTAACCATCTTAACCATAAGAAGGATTAATTCACCATTTGGTGTGGCTATTGTCGATCCTTATTCCTCATTCATTTCTGTGAAGGGTTACATCCAAGATTTAAGTGAAAGTCGGATGGATTTTGAGCTTGTGACTCCATCGATTCTTAACTGAGATTACTTTGAATTCTGGAAGAGTCTTTATATCGTTTTTTTTTTCCCCTTTTTTTGTCATAGTGTTGTTACCAGCAATAGTTAAATCAAAATCTGTGCATTGACTCACCAATGACAAGGTATGGAGCAGGTAGGCAAATCCAGCGACACATAAGTCAGCAACAAGAAAACCCTAGCTCTTGAGAAAGGTCACACAGCAACTGTAACCTTCAAAATTGCAGTTAGATCAAATTCTCTGAATCATCATTCCCTAAGTTTATTCTAGTAGTGATCTCTCTCTCTCTCTCTCTCTCTCTTTATACGCACACACATATATACATATATATATATATATATATTACCAACTCGATACTTCTTGCTGATTCCTACCATGTGAACCAACATACAATGAAAACAAGCCTCATCTTCTTGCTTCCTTCTTTTTAAATGCCTTCTGTTCCAACCCTTTGTAGGAACTAAGGTGGTGACATCAGGACTTGTCTGAGGGACATGGAAGCAATGCCAAAACTGGCCCACTTTATTCTTTTTGATCTGACAATCAATTAAGTGTATTTTTACCTAAATGGAATGACATTTATATGGCTACCTGTTATATTTTGTCCTAGACTGTATCTTTAGGCTTTAATATTGTTTTCTATATTCCTGCTATTGTAATGGAATTGGAAGTTTGACATAAAAAATCACATAAACTGTATCACTAATATTCTGCAGTCCCTTTATTCATTGATTAAGTTCTACTTTTCTTCTTTTTGAGATTTCTTCTGGTCACTTTTTTAGTTTGACATGTCAATGGACATTTTATATGTATGTATGTATGTATGTATATGTAATGAGTTATACATAATGACATTTAAGACTTAAACATGATATTTATAAAATCCATGTAGAAAAATATGAAAACCCTGATGAAAAGATAATAACCCTTTTTTCTTTCTGGAAAAATGTTAATGTTTAATTATCTTGTAATGCAGGGATTCAGACTTGGATGAAGGTGAATTTTCTAGGTATCACTCCACCGTGAAGCGTGGTGATATTGTTGGTATATGTGGATATCCAGGTATGTGAGGTAGCAATTGGTGTTCTTGCAATTATCCAAGGAATTCCTTAACAAACAACAATATGTAGATCATATTGTGCCCATTAGGGCATTCTTTTTATGATTTGACTCATAATGTTTGTCACATGAAAGTAGGGCATACATCTGCATATGTGCCAATAGAGAAGGAAAAATCATTCTTTGTGATCTAGGGAATTGGAGTTTTTGAAGTGCAAAATACCATTATCTAGTCCTCGGACTGATGAAAAATTGACATATTTTATATTTATCCCTGAACCTTATTTTTTTCCAAGGAAACAGTCACTCATTCTTTTGTATAAGTAATCAATAAAGGCCTATGCGTGCATGCATACATATATGGACCATACTCTTCCCGAGAGGAGAGAGAATCTACTTCTCTTGACTCCAAAATCACTAATGGGGCATCCAAAAGAAAAACCAGTTGAAGGATTTTGTTGCATTTCAAATTGAAGATCTTACTCAGCTGTAAAACTGTTAAGCTGCAGGGTTGCTAATATGTTTCTTGGACATGTAACATGGCTGTTAAGTGTCCACATGTCCAAAATCATTAACCTTTGCTAGTTGTTATGATAGACTTACACCAAAAGTCAACATCAATTCAATATTTGAAGTGTTGCTAGTTAGGGTTTCAGGAGGAATTCTAAAGGTGGGTTGGAGTGTAGTAATAAGTAGATGTAAAAAAGGGAGCTGACTTCATCAGGGCAATTGCAGTTATATGGGGACAGAAATAGGGAGAAAAATGGGGTCCAAGGACTAATAAAGGGGAGCTCCAATTATCTAATTGCGAAGACACTAACAAATCTTTTTGTATATGAGCCGCCTTATCCTTTTTAGATTCCTATAGTGTCACACATGGCACATGGCTAAAGGAGGACAGATACTAAATAAGCAAAAGAAAAGACAAATTATTCCTAATAAACACATTATCCATTGGAACTCCCAAAGAGTCACCAAAATTTAACTTCAACTCCTACAGTGGCCACCACAGTTAAAGACTTATTCTAGCTGCTCAAAAGAAGCAAGCTCTGTCAGCATGTGATGTCATGTTTTCTTATCATGTTGCAGGTAAGAGTAAAAGAGGAGAGCTTAGCATTTTCCCAAAGAAGTATACTGTCCTCTCCCCATGTCTTCATATGATGCCTAGGCATAAAGCTGCCCCTCCTGCTGATAATGCTTCTGTAAAAGTTGATACCAAAATGCTTATGCTGTCATACTTTTAGGACTTATGTTGCAATAGAAGTTCTTTTGACATTAATAAGATCTGCAACTTGTTTACAGAAAAATGAAGGGGAGACATCCGACATACGGGTTGCAAGAATAACACATAATCCCGAAACATATGTTTTAAAAGATCAGGTTTTGAACTTCACTGAATCTGCTTGCGAAGTTTTCTAGCATATCTAAGCCCATGAACTAGTTTCAGTATATTATCTGTCAAATTATTCTTCAAAAATCCTAGACTATTGGAGAATCAAATATATATTTTGTCCCTTTTCTCATATATAAGTGCACAAAATGTATGTTAGCTGATTTGACATTATGCACCTCTACATATGACTGGAAATGTGGTCTAAGGTCTTGAAAATCATATCATACTTGCCCCATACTCATTTCATTGCATTCCTTCTTAAACTGATCTTGCACTTGGAGTGCTGTCTTTTTTTCTGGTTATTGCTGAAGATATATATTGGTTTTGACATTTATCTTTACTACATTGACTGGTGTGTGTGTGTGTGGTTATTGCTGAAGATATATATATTGGTTTTGACATTTATCTTTACTACATTGACTGGTGTGTGATGAATATTTATCGGTGGATTTTCTTATTTTGCTTATCAGTGCAAGATAATACCATGCCTTAAGAAATTTCAATTACATATCCATTACTCGGTAGACTGACTGATGAATATTTATAAATATTTTGTTGAAATGCTCTGTGTAATAATAGGAAACTCGCTACCGACAAGATATCTGGATCTGATGTTAAACAGTGATGTTAGGCATATATTTATGACCCGAGCTAAGATTATTTCCTACATCAGAAGTTTCCTTGACAGCCTTGGTTTCTTGGAGGTTTGACTCTGCTTTTTCTTATTGATTGGATATTTCTTCAAAGTCCTTTTTTTCAATGTTCTCCTGAAATTTTTTTTTAAAAAATTGTGCTTAATATCAAAATTTATCTCCATCGCTAGGTTGAAACACCAATGATGAATATGATTGCTGGTGGAGCAGCTGCAAAGCCCTTTGTTACACATCACAATGAACTGAACATGAAGTTGTACATGCGAGTTTCCCCTGAGCTCTATCTAAAAGAGTTGGTTGTGGGTGGGCTGGATCGTGTTTATGAGATTGGAAAGCAATTCAGGAATGAGGGGATTGATTTAACTCATAATCCTGAATTTACTATGTGTGAATTTTATATGGCTTTTGCGGATTACAATGACTTGATGGAACTTACGGAACAAATGTTATCAGGTGAGCAGGAGAAGGACAGGGTTCTTAATGTGGATTTGTTGGTTAAAATTGTGTAATCTATAACTACCAATATACCGTGTCAAAACCTTTTCCATATATGCCATCTCAAGGAAGTTCAAAAGATCTTAGATCTTGATAGGAAAAGAACACTGGTGAAGACAGGTTTAAAAAAGTATATGTCTGATAGATGGGACACCATGGGTTATTAATATACATTGTAAAAATTTGTACAGGAATGGTGAAGGAGCTAACAGGTGGCTATAAAATAAGATCTCATGCAAATGGGGTGGACAAGGATCCAGTAGAAATTGATTTTACTCCACCATTCAGGTACAACCATGTTTTATTTTGTTGTCAGCTTTGAGGCAAGTAGAACCTGTCTTTACCTTTATATAGAGTTTTCAACTGAAAGTAAATTGCCACTTCTTTGTTATCTGCAGAAGAATAGACATGATTGAAGGGTTGGAAACAATTGCCAATCTCAGTTTACCAAAAGATCTTTCCAGTGATGGGGCAAACAAGTATTTGTTAAATGTGTGTGCAAAGTATGATGTGAAATGCCCCCACCTCAGACAACAGCACGACTATTGGACAAGGCATGTATTTTGACCTTGTTTATTGTCTCCTGCATTTTGGCTTTATAACCAGAATATCTGCATTGGGAAGAATGTAGATTGTGGCTGTATAAGTTATGCTAGAACACAAGGCAATTTCCTTTGAGAGAAAAAAAATGCTTCATTCCAGGTTACTTCACATTTGTATATCATGGTAGTGTACTTGTCTTTTGATGATTTAAGTTTTAAAATAATTTCAGGAAGCATTTATGGGCTACTTCATTTCCCCACAGTCAGGCACTTCCTATTTGGTTGCACAAGACAAATCATGCACACTTATCGAGTCCATGAAATCAGTTAAAGTTAATCCCTGGAAGTTCAGTATGGTATGGCTAAAAGTTTGATATCAATGCTTTTAGAAGAGTGGTTTTCCCTCCAAAGATTGGCGTACTACTTTCTGACCTATTCTCACCTTAAATCTCTTATTGTAGATTCCCATCCATGAGTTTAATGCTCTGTTTGGATGGAGAGAAAACTAGGAAGGAAAGAAAACGGGGGGAGAGAAAATGGAGGGAAGAGAAAAGTGGAGAGAAATATTTTCTCTCCTTCTGTTTGGATGAGTGGAAGGAAAATAGAGAGGAGAGAAAAGTTGATAATTGACAATGACAATAATGTCCTTATTATAAATAATAAAAAAATGCATCAGTTGTTTTTTTGAAAGGGTCAATATCGGAATGAAAAAAAATAAAGAGCACTTTTGAGTTTTCTCTCCGAAATCTCTCCGGTTTCGGAGAGAAAACTTTTATGTGAGGCCCACCACTTTTTTTCCTCTGTTTTTCCCTCTAGCTTTCTTTCCTCCATACTTTTCTCTCCATCCAAACACGATAAATTTTATTTCTCTCCTATTTTTTTCCCTAGTTTTCTTTCCTCCCTAGTTTTCTCTCCATCCAAACAGAGGCTAAGTCTTTCAGAATTCAGCATAGGCTTTAATCATCCTTTGAGTATTAGCTGATGGTGATTCCCTTTTAACATTCCTCTGAGTGTTAGGCTCCATTGTATTTTTCCTCCATCATCAGTAAATATCATAGATAACCTTGACTCTGTTTTCTCCCTTTGTCTGTTTATTTTTCCTGGAGCCACTTAATTGCAAGGGTTCTATTCCTGGAGCCTAAATCAATGACTTTTTTAAGATTTTCAACTTATACAGCTCGCTCTGTGGTAGGATTATGTCACTAGTGTAATAAAATAGTGGATTTTAATCCAATTAGATTTCATGAATAGATTTTTTATCTATGGATAGATTAGATTATTGGATGACAGAAGTTGCCAGACAATGAATGCAAATATTATATTATATTGTTAACAATCGGCATTGTAGTCCAAACCTTGGTTTAAATTTGTTTGTGGTTTATGGTGTTGTCATGATGTTTGATGCACAAAATTGTTACTTGAGTAGCTACAGTTAATGTGCAATTGGAAGGTTGTCTTTTTTATTCTGTATTTCGCAAAATCTTGTGAAGGAGCATCTTTTATTTTTTAAAATCTTCTGAAATTTAAGATTGCAAATTTAAGTGGTGAATTGAGTTTTTGCTCTCCTCTGTAGAGTGTCTTGCTTAGGTTGATAGCTTCTAGAATCACCAACTAGTTGATGGAAATATGACATTATGGAGCATGAAACGTATTCATTATTTATTTATTTGCAAATTGTATATCTCCATGCAAGCAAAGCCATCATAACTAATAAATGACTAAATTGATCCTTATAATTATTATGACATTTGAAAAATTATCAGATGGCTTCATATATTATTAGCTGCAAATCTAAGGGACATCTTCATTTTGTGTGTGAGTGACAGCTAGTTGGGCATTTTCTGGAGGAGACATGTATAAACCCAACTTTTATTATTAATCATCCAGAGATCATGAGTCCATTGGCAAAGTGGCATAGATCACGACCAGGACTGACTGAGCGGTTTGAATTATTTGTTAATAAGCGTGAGGTCTGTCATTTTATATCTATTCCTGGAAGCCAGCTTATTCCTTTCTAGTTCATGCCTAACATCACCAATGTGCTCCATACAGTTATGCGATGCATACACAGAATTGAATGATCCTGTTGTACAAAGGGAACGTTTTGCAGAACAGCTGAAGGTAAAATTACAAAATTGAAAACCACCTAGATCATAATTTTTCTCTTGTTAGGTATCAGATCTTTCTAATGCTAAGGAAATACTCTATTTCTCTTAATATAACTCTGTGCCACTGGTTTCAGGATCGAGTGTCGGGTGATGAAGAGGCAATGTCACTGGATGAAACTTTTTGCACTGCTCTTGAGTATGGGTTGCCACCAACTGGTGGTTGGGAATGGGAATTGATCGCATTGCAATGTTGCTAACTAATTCACAAAACGTAAAGGTCGGTCTCATTCCATTTCTACTATTTTGCATATTTTCCAGCAATTACCCCTTTCATGAACGCTGTAAGCTCAGTATGTTGTTTAACAAGTTCTCCTCCCTGAAATTTGCTAGTGCAGGAAGTTCTTCTCTTCCCTGCCATGAAGCCCCAAGATGAGCCTTCAAATAAAGGTATTAAGTAAACCTTTGATCGAACTAATACATTTCTGTAGTACCCGGTTCAAACGAACCAGATTTGGTTCAGATGAACCAAGCTTGGTTCAGATGAATCAAGCTCCTATCTGTTGGGTTCCCCGGGCTGACGCTTCGCTCCAGGTGAAGCGTTTAGTCTTCCGGGAAACCTCCGATCCGAGGCGCTGCACAGGTGATTAAATAGGAAGGAGGGGACTCCTTCCTTCACGCTGGCGCGCTTCATCCATCAGGTAATCCCCTGGCTTCTAGAGAGAGAGAGAGAGCGTGAGACAGAGAGAGAGAGCGTGAGACAGAGAGAGCACGAGAGCGAGAGAGAAGGGAGGCGGCCGAAACTTGGTTCAGGCCCGGCGGCGTGCTCGCCGCCTCGCCGGGCCTGAGCTTCGGCCGGCGACTCCGCCGGCGCCGGGGGAGGCGTCCGGCGGGGTGGTGGGAGAGAGAGATGAGAGAGAGGGCCAATTGGCCCTTCTCTCGCGCGGTGGCGGAAGCTGAACCTGGTTGGTTCGGGCCCGGCGGCGTGCTCGCCGCCTCGCCGGGCCCGAGCTTTGGCCTGTCGCCTCCACTGGCGCCGGGCGTGCGTCCGGTAGAGGTCCGGCCGGCCAAGGTGGCCGGCCGTACCGCCGGCACAGCATCGTGCCGTGCGGATGAGAGAGGGAAGAAGAGTGAAATTGATGGGAGGGGGAGTTTGGCCGCGGCCGGCTCTGGCCCGGCCACCGGCGGCCGGGCCGCCCTTGATTTGGCCGGCGGCGGCCCTGGCCGCCGGCTAAGTCCCCGTCCCCTGTTCGGTGAAACAGGGGATCGGGAGGGCTTGGGTTGAACCGGGCCGACTGGGCCGGCCGGTTCAGGGCCTTTTGGGCCGTGCAGCATTGAGATTTGGGGTTGGTTTTTGGGCCCCGTAACGGGCCGGGTTTAGTAAAATAATTATATGGCTAGAATCTGGGTGAATTCTAGTTTCTTGGGGTATTTTTACTTCCCCAATTGGGTGTGTATAGTGGGAGATATTCGAGCCCAAAGTTGGGCCCGTGAACTAGTCTGGGTAGAAATTCTAAGGGTCATTTTAATATTCTTTGCTAATAAATTAATTGTGTAAATGATCCTGTAGGTGCTCAGACATCTGACTAGCTGATATATACCTATTGGATTGCGTACTGAGGTAAGTAAGCCAGTTATCAGTATTTAATAAATTATTTTATTCATATTGTGACATGAAGAATTGTTATGGCTAAATTGTAAGTAGATGAATATTATGAACACATGGTTGTTTATGTGCTATGATTTCATATGTGGATGCTATGCATGAGAGATGCAGTTATTATGACATTGATGTGATATATTACATGCAATTGTTCAGTAAGTATAATCCACTGTTTATGCAATAGAGATGTTATTGATATGTTGTGCATGATGTGAGGTACTGTTATGTGTCGCCGCGGTTCTCCTTTATCATGTCATACCACACACACGTCTAGAGGACGTGTTCTGCTTGTTTATGCCACCTACACGTCTAGAGGATGTGTTCTGCTTGTTTATGCACCTACACGTCTAGAGGATGTGTTCTGCTTGTTTATGCCATTCACACGTCTTGAGGATGTGTTCTGCTTGGGTTCGAGATGGCATCACGCATCTAGAGGATGTGTTCTGAGTTACTATGAGGTGGCATCACACATCTAGAGGATGTGTTCTGCTTGGTTCGAGGTGGCATCACACATATAGAGTATGTGTTCTGGTGGATTATGATATGGCGTGACCCTGGTATCTGGACCCTTTCAGTAGGGGATGCTTGTTGGTACACTATTGAGATATTGCAGGGCCGTGGGTCACATTTACAGTTACCATTGAGAGTATAAACAGTGGGTTTACTTACATTGCATGTTTGAGTATTTGTGGAATGTTTAAGCATGCAAATCATTTATGTGCTTATTGATTGCTATGCTATGATTTGACTGTATAACGTGGCTTACTTATTGAGTGTAAGCTCATAAAAATCTTACAATGTTTTTGTCAGAGCCACGAGATTGAAGATGGATTGGTGGGGTGATGGATCTTCTATTAAATAAATCAAGACCCATTATTTTGTTGTAACCCCAGTATTACTTATGTGTAGGGCTTGATGCCCAAACTTTATTATTTGGTGTGTAAGGGTTTGTAACCCAAAACTTTTAGTATTCAGTGATGAATTTGGCTTGATTATATATATATTTGTGTTATGTGTGAAAAATTTTGTGACGCCTTGCGTGCCCGGCACGCGGCGGGTTGTCACCCTAGCCGATATTTGGGTCTGGGGCGTGACAGCTTTAGTGGTATCAGAGCTCAGGTTATGACCCTAGGGACACGGACATATTGATATGATAACACGTAGAGAACATATGACCCTAGGGACACGAACATATTGACATGATAACACATATAGAACATATTTTGATGACATTATACTTAGGAAAACCTGACACTCTAGGCAAAATACTAGGATGATATGGAGACAATTATGACTTTCAAGGAATTTTATGAATTATGCTTTGGAAGCTTGAAATTTAAAGTTTATCAAGATATTAATTGAATTACAAATTTGATAGGAATTGAGAATGAACCATCGCAAGCCAATGATATTATGTGGGCTCCCTGGCTGGTAGCCTTGATCAGTGGGGAGGTCAAGGGGCTTCTAGAGGTTTTAGTTCCGTCAAACTTGTTGGAAATGATTCGTAGTAGTTTCAGACCTTTAAATAATATGGGAGAGAAATTTTAATTGGATATACAATAAAAGACAGATGAATATATGGAATATGATATAGTAGGTGAAAATTGCAATTGATGACTAATATGACTAAGATAACATCATTATGTTCATATTGCAATTGAGTTGATATGTGGATTTGGAGTTAGTAAATCTAAATTTGAATGTGGATGTATATAATGAAAAATTTTAGTTGTAGAACTTACATTGTTGATATTGTAAGTTTAAGATTATGAGCTAATCTGCCGTTATAGGATGATTAATATTGATGATATTTTGAGAATGAAATAGTTAATTACATGTTTTTGATCTATCACAATTGAGTACTTTTGAATTTGAGTCTGGATGGATAAGTATATATAGTGAATTTTACTAAGAGAACTTTTATTATGGATATTGCATGTTCAAACTGATTGTTAATTTGCTAGATATGGAGATGGTTGATACTGATGTTAATGAAATAGTTGACTGCATTATATCATGATGGATCATTTAGGAAGAATATAAAATTTTAAATTCTGAGACAATTACTGTTTAAGTTTTTGAGAGCAGTAGACTCTATTAATCTTTAGAACTGATTTTGGCTATAAATGATCAAATATTTTGATGTAGACAGTGAAAGATTTTAGCAGTAATAAGAATAAGATAAATTTCACTGATAAAGAATTTTGTGGGAATTTTCATCTGTTAATAGATTTCTAAATCAAGATATCTATTCATTAATTTATCGTGCATACTTATTGTACCTTTCTTCATAGTTCCTAAGTAGATATCTTTCTCCAGGATGGATAAATTATCAATCATCCATAAGTGGCATAATTATTATTAAGAAAATAGGAGGGAGATGATTTTATTTTTGATTATTATCAGTTATGGATTATGGTTAAGGGTACATCTACTATCACTTTCAAGTCATAGAGAGATTACTATAATTTTCAATTATGTCTTTCGGATGGTAAGTGCATTTTCAATCTTGATTGACCTTATAAGTCTTGTATCCATCTGAGCTAGATTAGTGAAGTCACTTTGAGATATTTGAAGGGTTTAAATTAGTTGGTCATGTTATGGCATGGGACATTGCATAATCTATAGATGATTTTGATAATCATTGGTAACGAAATAATCGATTCAAGAATTTGAATCATTTAAATTGCATTATTGAGGATATACTGACCTATTCAAGAGAAATTGATTGGTTGTAGTGGTAATTACAGATAAATATGAAGGAGATAAAATAATTATACTGATGATTAATGATGGCACTATTATTCAAAGAAATTAAATTTGTTGATTATGATAATTATGAAAGATATCCTAAATGATTGGCATAATGTTCATTGATGTTAGCTTGAAGTATTCAAGAGTGAAACCTAGTATGTTATGATTGAAATAAGTGTCGTAATGCTTAATGGCACATTCAACTATTTATGAGTTGAGAGAGCATTGGAAGAAAACTATTTTATTTAATTCAAAGAACTTGGAACTATCTTATCGAGGAATTAACAGTAATTGATATAGGTTACTAACCTTAAGAATGGATGACATAATACATGTGATGGATTCTATGATATTTATGATGATTGTGTTGTGAGAAGTTAAGGTATTAAAAAAAAAAAAAGATGACAGGAAAGAAATACTTCTTAAGGAATTCAATTTTATTTGGTAGAAAGATCAAATTAATTTTGATGTTGGATACATCATTTGGGTACCTAGGAATGAAATAAAAGTTTGCTAGTGAGTATCTTAATGGTACAAAATTTGTGGACATTTAATTTCGAGGATGAAATTTTAGCGGGATAAATGTTAATATTTGTTTTTGGTTTAATGGTAAACTGAGTAAATTGAGTCTGAACCCAATTGTCTCACTCTTTTAATTTGATGATGTCCTCATAAAGCTTAGTGGATTAAGCTGAATTTATGTCCAGCCTTCCACCCTCAAATAGATGGACAATCTGCATGAACCAATTAGATTTTGATGATATACTGTGAGCCTGTGTGATGGATTTAGAAAGTGCTTGGTATAGCTTCTTACCCTTAGTGAAATTGCTTATTTTAATGATTACCAAGCCAATATTCAAATGGATTCATTTCAATTGTCTATGATATAAGGTGTAGATTCCCTTCATATTGAGTTGAGGTGAGAGAGAGACAATTTTGGACTGAGCTGGTGTAGCAACTATGAAAGTATCGTTAATTAAGCAGCTTCATGTAGCTCAGAGTTAATAGAAAAGTTATGTTGATGTTAAACAGAAAGATTTGAAATTTCAGGTTGAAGATCATTTGGAAGTTACTAACCAATGATATAATGAGATTTGTGTTAGAGGTGATTTGAGCCACAATACATTAGGCCATTTGAGATTTTGATCAAAATAAAGGAAGCGGCTTATAGCTTAGCACTGTCTTCATTACTCTTTGGGGTGTTCAATGTGTTTCATATCTTTATGACTGAGGAGGTGCATTTCAAACCCCCGTTATGTGTTAGAACTTGAACCGATTTAGTTTAAGAAAGAATTGACCTATGAAGATCATTTTGTGCACATTGTGGACCGCAAGGATCAGATTCTGAGGCGGCGTACCATCCTTATGTCAAAGTTCAGTGGAATAATCACTCTGAGAGGGAGGCTACTTGGGAGTTGGAGGAAGAAATTAAATGTATCCACAATTAATTGAAGGTAAATTATCTACCTAAGATTGTTGACTTTTGAGATTTATAGTATACCAATTTCGAGGCCGAAATTTTTATAAGGAGGGAGAATGTAGTACCCGGTTCAAACGAACCAGATTTGGTTTAGATGAACCAGGCTTGGTTCAAATGAACCAAGCTCCTGTCTGTTGGGTTCCCCGGGCTGACGCTTCGCTCCAGGTGAAGCGTTTAGTCTTCCGGAAAACCTCCGATCCGAGGCGCTGCACAGGTGATTAAATAGGAAGGAAGGGGACTCCTTCCTTCACGCTGGCGCGCTTTATCCATCAGGTAATCCCTGGCTTCTAGAGAGAGAGAGAGTGTGTGAGAGACAGAGAGAGAGCGTGAGACAGAGAGAGCACGAGAGCGAGAGAGAAGGGAGGCGGCCGAACCTTGGTTCAGGCCCGGCGGCGTGCTCGCCGCCTCGCCGGCTGAGCTTCGGCCGGCGACTCCGCCGGCGCCGGGGAGGTGTCCGGCGGGGTGGTGGTGGAGAGAGAGAGAGAGAGGGCCAATTGGCCCTTCTCTCGCGCGGTGGCGAAGCCGCCGCTGGTTGGTTCGGGCCCGGCGGCGTGCTCGCCGCCTCGCCGGGCCCGAGCTTTGGCCTGTCGCCTCCACCAGCGCCGGGCGTGCGTCCGGTGGAGGTCCGGCCGGCCAAGGTGGCCGGCCGTGCCGCCGGCACAACATCGTGCCGCGCGGATGAGAGAGGGAAGAAGAGTGAAATTGATGGAGAGAGGGGGAGTTTGGCGGCTGGCCGCGGCGGCGGCCAGCTCTGGCCCGGCCACCGGCGGCCGGGCCGCCCTCGATTTGGCCGGCGGCGGCCCTGGCCGCCGGCTAAGTCCCCGTCCCCTGTTCAGTGAAACAGGGGATCGGGAGGGCTTGGGTTGAACCGGGCCGGCTGGGCCGACCGGTTCAGGGCCTTTTGGGCCGTGTAGCATTGAGATTTGGGGTTGGTTTTTGGGCCCCGTAACGGGCCGGGTTTAGTAAAATAATTATATGGCTAGAATCTGGGTGAATTCTAGTTTCTTGGGGTATTTTTACTTTCCCAATTGGGTGTGTATAGTGGGAGATATTCGAGCCCAAAGTTGGGCCCGTGAACTAGTCTGGGTAGAAATTCTAAGGGTCATTTTAATATTCTTTGCTAATAAATTAATTGTGTAAAATGATCCTGTAGGTGCTCAGACATCTGACTAGCTGATATATATACCTGTTGGATTGCGTACTGAGGTAAGTAAGCCAGTTATCAGTATTTAATAAATTATTTTATTCATATTGTGACATGAAGAATTGTTATTGGCTAAATTGTAAGTAGATGAATATTATGAACACATGGTTGTTTATGTGCTATGATTTCATATGTGGATGCTATGCATGAGAGATGCAGTTATTATGACATTGATGTGATATATTACATGCAATTGTTCAGTAAGTATAATCCACTGTTTATGCAATATAGAGATGTTATTGATATGTTTGTGCATGATGTGAGGTACTGTTATGTGTCGCCGCGGTTCTCCTTTATCATGTCATACCACACACACGTCTAGAGGACGTGTTCTGCTTGTTTATGCCACCTACATGTCTAGAGGATGTGTTCTGCTTGTTTATGCCACCTACACGTCTAGAGGATGTGTTCTGCTTGTTTATGTCATTCACACGTCTTGAGGATGTGTTCTGCTTGGGTTCGAGATGGCATCACGCATCTAGAGGATGTGTTCTGAGTTACTATGAGGTGGCATCACACATCTAGAGGATGTGTTCTGCTTGGTTCGAGGTGGCATCACACATATAGAGTATGTGTTCTGGTGGATTATGATATGGCGTGACCCTGGTATCTGGACCCTTTCAGTAGGGGGATGCTTGTTGGTACACTATTGAGATATTGCAGGGCCGTGGGTCACATTTACAGTTACCATTGAGAGTATAAACAGTGGGTTTACTTACATTGCATGTTTGAGTATTTGTGGAATGTTTAAGCATGCAAATCATTTATGTGCTTATTGATTGCTATGCTATGATTTGACTGTATAACGTGGCTTACTTATTGAGTGTAAGCTCATAAAAATCTTACAATGTTTTTGTCAGAGCCACGAGATTGAAGATGGATTGGTGGGTGATGGATCTTCTATTAAATAAATCAAGACCCATTATTTTGTTGTAACCCCAGTATTACTTATGTGTAGGGCTTGATGCCCAAACCTTATTATTGTGGTGTGTAAGGGTTTGTAACCCAAAACTTTTAGTATTCAGTAATGAATTTGGCTTGATTATATATATATTTGTGTTATGTGTGAAAAATTTTGTGACGCCTTGCGTGCCCGGCATGCGGCGGGTTGTCACCCTAGCCCGATATTTGGGTCTGGGGCGTGATAATTTCCTTTTAAGTCTCGGAAGAAAACAGGATTTTATATTTCTGTTCTACAACAGACATTTTCAGATTTTCCTTTCAAAGGTACACATGAACTAATTATCATACATTCAAGTCGAGCATGAAGTAGAATCATAATAGTAGTTTCTCACCTGTTGCAAATGTGCCCCATAGTAGCACTTTTTTAGTATAGGCAGGTCGAACCATCTTCAATCTTGCTGATTCTTCCAAAGAATGAAAATGGCTAATAAAATGCTTCATTATTTCGCTTGGTGTTAGTTGAGAATGTTCATCTATTTGGTGTTCATCATCCCTAGGATGTGAATTACTATTTGTTGCTTGAGATAAAAACAATATAAAATGGAAAGTACTATAGATTGATATCTGGACGTGATTTCATAACAATATTAGTACTTACCAAAAAATACTTTGTTACAAACAAATCCGAAGAGAATAACTCAAAGATGCGTTTAGAAAAGTTCACCTGAGCTCTGAGCTCCTTGAAGTCTTATTTAACAGGGTGACTTCATTTTGCAGATACTTCTTAGAGAGGAAAGAATTGCAGGATCCCTGCTGCTGATTGGATGGGATGTTTGGTTACTGTCTGAAGTTTTTGCATTCAGATTGTTAATAATTTTGAAGGAATATGTGGTGCCTTTGCCCATTTAATTATTATTAAGATATAGTTTATATAATATAGTTTTGATGGCTGCAAACACTTCCAAGAAAGCACTATCTAATCTTGCATAAATTTGGCTACGATTAACTTAATAGCATGTATGCATTCACTTGAAGTGTCTTGACTTGGATATTAACATGAATCCACATCGGTGTTTGCAACTTAATTACATTTTCGAGGCAGAGTTTTTGGCCAATTATACATTCTAGCTGTAAGGGAATGGAGAAGATTCTTGGTGGCAGCTGTCTTCTTCTTCTTTTCCTTCTCTGGTTTATGGTTTGATGATTGTGGAAGATGGTCTTCAATTTTATGTTTTATCTTTTTCTTCTATGCTTCTTTTAAAATGACTGTGGCACTTTTAACAGCTCAGATGCTGAATTATGTAGTATATATGTTATTTGATATTTAATGAATTAATCTTATTTAATATTTTCCTGAGATGCAGCTTGCCATTTTTAAATTAGTAGTCCAATGCATGTGGACCGTGATCACAGTTGACCCATGCTTGTTGGGTTTAAATATCCTGACATTGAACAGCTTGAGTAAAAGCATGCATATGGACCAAGGGAAAGCAGAGCACCGTTCTCTCTTTAAATCTTCTAAGTTTTGATGATCCTACATGAAGGTCGCACAATCTGGATCCAATTTGGTTGGATTTCTGGGTGGGTCAGTTGATTACTTTATTGGTCTCTCAGCTTCCAAATACCAGTGCAACTCAGGTACCATGCAGTCTCTGAAATTTCATGTTTTGTAAGGTTGGTCTTTGATTCATGCAATTATTTTCCTCTTAAAGGTCTATTTAGTTGCAAGAAATCTTTGGAAACCCATGGACAGATTAAAAAAAAAAAAATCCAGAATTCCTTTAAAATTGGAAAACCAACGCTGTATCATTTTACCATCCACCATCTAAGCATTTGGAAAATTAATGGCTTATTTTTGTGTTTTTGTCACTGCAAGCTAGCAACATACCACATGGAGATTAAGGTTGGAGAAAGCATTTGCATAGAACTTCTGCTATACCATGCTATTATTTTCATCTTTTGAAAGCACCATTTCTTTGCCTTTCAATGGATCTAAAGATTTTATAAACGATTTCAGGAAAAAAAAAAAAGGAGCATTGTGTTCGGTCCAGGTCATTTCTTTTGGATTTCAGGGGGAAAAAAAAGAAAACAAAGCAATACTAAGCAGATCCTTACTTTTCCTGATAAAATATCCTTATTTTCCAGCTAACCACATCCTAATGTTTCCTATGCTAAGCTTTGTTTAATCATCATGTTCAGTTTTTCTTAATAATTAATGATAATTGTGGGACACTATCACAAGTGATACTAGTGGTCATGAGGTACATCCAATAAAAAAGGGGGGAAAAAAGGAACAATAATGAGTAAAATAATTAGTACCTACAAATAGTGGGAAATAAATCATAGAATTCTGGATTACTGCACACTTAGAAAGTGGACCAGGCACTGATCATTGAAGCAATGCAGAATACTTAGACCCTCCTCTGCACCCATTTGTGGGTATCCCATCCTCAGAAGAGATATAAAGTATACTACCCAGAAGTCCAATTTGTCTATTAATTCATACAACTAATAAGAAAGAAAATCTTAAATCAGGCAGAGTCTATCATGCTTCTTCAAACACCACTTGCCATCAGCAAGCTCACTACATCCCTTTTCCTCTCTTCTTCCCTAAACGCTAACCCCTTATCTGGTTTTCTCCTCCCCTTTCTTTGCTGCACTGCCTCCTCTTTATGTCCTCCTCTCTGTACTTTCTTTAGCGCTTGCTCCTCATAGCCAACCTGCATGCTCACACCCCCACCACCTCCTCCTGCCTCATGGCCATGCAACAGCCGTCTCAAACATAAGCACCCAAAAGAATTCGATACACGAGTTTTCTTAAATTGAGATATGGGAACACATTAGTATCATTTACATATGTATAATATTAATTGATGAATGAATATAATAAATAATACACTAGATCCATGTCCCTTGAGTTCATAAAATTTGCTAGATAGTTGCTAATTATTTTGTTAGCATTAAGAACTTTCAAATAGGAATCCTCAACATTGACCCATAATTGAAATGTCCAGGTAACACTGATGCTCATTTCTTTTTAGTAAAATCAGTACTCATCTCATATCCTTATAAGGAAAGGATCTGGCACTAAATGTCCTGCAAAATGAAGCATGCTGTTAAGCTCATGAAAATTTAAATGTATAAATAATCATAAAGAAGTTCCAAAATGGACCTTCAGAAATAAACTATGCTGGAAAAAAAGAAGGCCAAAGAGTAGTGAAAAAAGCAGCAGTACAACTTCACCATTTTTCCCTTCCAAAAAAGTCACATAATAATCCTTCTTCTGAGCTTTTAGAATGGAAATAGAAGGGAGAGACAGATGCAACTTGATCTTCCGCAAAATGTGGAGGCTGGACTACGGATCTTTACCCCAACCCAAGAGTTAACTACTTAACTGGAAATCAGCAAACACTTACAAATAAGTGAGAAAAGTTTAATTGATTAGAGAACAAACTTAAAAGCAGGGATAAATCAAGCCCACCGTATGGCTATTAGTGTTAGATGTCATGTTTGATGACTGCATGTTATAGAACATGGAACTATCTGAAATGGTGCATGGTCACATAAAGCAATCGCAAGCAATCATGGAGACATTAAGACTCATAGTAATGGCATAGGATGCAATTGCAAATACTAAGGTTGTTGAGGTTTAGTCCCGATGAACAGCAGTGAGATCAACCTCGTTGGAGAAGTATCCTAGGGCTTTCATCCTTTTATTGTTAATAATTAGGTATGTAGTCTTTTGATCCAAGATTCAACCCAGCACAGCCTCTTTTCTTGAAAATAATTTTAAAGCCTTTTCGCTTTCTTTCCGTGAGGATTCAACCCACCACATCCTCTTTTCTTGAAAAGAATTTAAAGTCTTTTTGCTTTCTTTCCGTAAGGACGTGAAGACTCACGTCCTCTTCCTTTCCGCTCAACCGACCGTCTCCCTTTACGTACCTCACGAACAGCCGCTTCACGTAGCCTCCACATGGATTTTCCTTTCTATGGGAGAAGCCTTTCTTCCTCTCCATGGCTCTGCACATCTTCACATCATAGGCACGTAACCTGGCTGCCACCATTTCACGTGGCCTAGGAAGCTTCGGTTGAGGGAGAAAGAGGAAGAAGAGAAGATGATGATAAGAGAAATCTTTTGGGAGAAAAAAATCTGTTCTCTATTCTTTCAAACCCTAGAAACTAAAGTTTAAATACATCCACGAAGTGGGCTAGGTCCAAACTCAACAAAAACTTTCATGGACTAACCCAATAAGATTAAACTAATCCCCAAGCCCATGTACACCCGTGACTTGATTTAATCTCAACCATTGGACTCAAATCCAGCCCAATACAAGTTAGCCCCTTTAGGCCTTGATAGCACAACACCATACCCAATAATCTTCACCTTGATGCTTTCAAGGCCTCAGCACGTCCACCGTGTCCATCAGCTGCAATTCCTACGAAAGTTGTCCCATAAAAGAACCTTGGTCGATGCATTGCTGGATTCTCCTTGGTGTGTACCTTCACCAGCTCCACTCCACCTTCTTCCACAAGCTCTCTGTAGTCGAAACCTTCCTTCCGAAAGTATTCTCTGGCCATTAGTCCTGCCTTGTACCTGATACCTCCTTGCTCTGAAGGCCCTTTCTTGCGTTAATAAACCCATTTGCAATCAATGGGTTTCTTTCCTTGTGGCAATTGGATCACCTACCACGTGCCAGTCCTGTGAAGAGACTACATCTTCTCTGCCATAGCCTACATCTCCTGCCATAGCCTGGATCCACCTATCTCTATCCTGGTTGTTCTGTTTCTACAGCCTCCTCATAGGTATAAGGGTCTTCATTCAATGTCACCAGGGTATATGACACCGAATCCTCGAAGCCGTATCGAACTGGTGGTCGCACGTTTCTCTTGGGCCTGTGCAGTGCGATCCCAGTATCAGTCCCCTGCCCAACTGCATCCTCCTGAGTCCTCTGCTCAACTGCATCCTGTTGAACTTCCTGGCTTCTGACCCCTCTGTCAGTCGTCTCCATTTAAATCTCAAACCCTCCTAGTCCACTAGCAAATGGCATGACTGTGTAGGAGGTCATCTGACTAATATTACTGTGTTCCACCTCCTGTAGTCCCTATTGTGCATCTGTACCATCTCTGCTCCAAAGGATCGAGCTCTCATCGAAGGTCACATCTCTGCTGATGAAAACCTTCTTCTCCAAGGGATCCCATAGCCGATACCCCTTGATTCCATGCGGATAGCCCATGAACACCATCTTTTTAGACCTGGCGTCCAACTTACTCTGCTCCCCAGCATCAATATGCACATATGCCGTGCATCCAAATACCCTCAGATGGTTTAGGCTTATCTTCCCTCCAGACTATATCTCCTCTGGAATGCCTCCATCCAACCTGGTGTGTGGTGACCGATTGACCAAGTAGCTAGCTGCACTTACTACGTCAACCTAGAATATATTTGGAAGCCTTGCCTGTAGCCTTAAGCACCTTACTTTTTCCAACAGTGTTCTGTTTATCCTCTCAGCCACCCCTTCCTGTTGAGAAGTTTCTATTACCGAGAAGTACCTTTTGATGCCCCACTCCTCACAAAATCTCTGGAACTCCCTGCTGATATATTCTCCACCACTGTCTGACCTCAGACACTTCACACTCCTATCCTGCTCCTTTTCCACCTCAGCCTTTCAGATTCTGAACTTATTGAAAACCTCTGATTTCTCCTTCATGAAGTAGATCCACTGCTTTCCTGAGAAATCATCTATCAAGATAAAGAAGTATCTGGCCCCATTCCTTGCAGAAACCGGAGCTGGTCCCCAGACATCTATGTGTACTAACTTCATGGGTTCTGCACTCCTAGCTGTGCTGACAAAGAACTGCACACTCCTCTGCTTCCCCATCTGACATGGCTCACAATCTCCATGACTCCACCACTCAAGTCCGGAAGTAGTCCTCTCTTGCTCATTCTTTCATCCCCTTGTCTCTCATGTGGCCTAGGCGGTAATGCCACATCCTGTACATATCCCGAGGATTATGTTCCACAACTGCTGCCTCAGATTTTACTGTCACCACAGAGCCCTCCAACCTGTATAGGTTGTTCTCCAGCCTTCTCCTTCTCATCACCACCATAGCTCCATTGGAGATGTTCAAAACTCCACTCCTGGCATGACTGCTGAAGCTATATCCAGTCTGCCCAGGTACCCCAGTGACACCAGATTCTTCTTGAGTTCTAGGACATGCTTCACACTAGTAAGAGTGCGCACCATGCCACAAACATCCTTACCCTCACTGTGCTAATCCCTGCCACCTTGCAAGGGTGATCATCTCTAAGAGCCACACACCCCTCATCAACCTCTGTGTAAGTACTGAACCACGACCGGTTGAGAGTATAATGATGAGAACAGGCTGAATCCAAGGTTCACATCTCTGTACTGTGCTTGTGACCATCTGATACCACCAAGAGATCATCCTCCACCTCCTGTCATGCAACTGTACTCATAGACTCAGATCCTTCATTTTCTCCCTTTTCTACTTAGGACAGTCCCTTTTAAAATGTCCTACCTCACCATACTTATAGCACTTAGCCTTCCTGGACTGTAACCGTCCCCTAGGCCTGCTCCTATTCCTGCCTCTGCCTGACCTTTCTCCAACTGATAGACCCTATTGGGGAACAGCTTCCTTAGTCATCCCCTCCCTCTGCTCATTCGTCCGAAGTACCGAGACAATATCTTCATAGAATACTGTCTCCTTCCCGTAGAGTAGCATCATGACCAATAAGTCATATGATGTGGGCAGTGAACACAATAGCAAAAGTGCCTTATCTTTCTCCTCTATCTTGACCCCGACATTCAGCAATTCATTTCTCACCTGGTCAAACACCTGGATGTGGCCCAGCACATCTCCACCTTCTGACATCCGAAGGCTATAGAGGCGCTTCTTCAACATCAACTTGTTGCACATGTTCTTTCCCATGTAAAGGGCTTGCAACTTCGATCAGAGTCGCTTCGAGGTCTTCTCCTCCAGCACTGAATAAAGGACTAAATCCGCCAGACATCTCCTGTTCATTAAACATGCCTTTTTCTTCAATGACATCGACTGCTTATCTGTCATCCCATCTGGCCTTTCCTCCAAAGCTAGATCTAAACCCTACTGCATAGGAAGGTCCTCTACCCGGACTTTCCACATGAAGAAACTTTCCTTCCTATCAAACTTTTCAAAATCTATTTTTATTCTACTACCCATGGTGAGATCTCAACCAAAATAAAAATAGCACAAAAATAAATTTTAGAAAATTAAGAAGTACCTTGATGAACCTTGTTGAAATTGTTTCAACCCTTTAAGATCTCCAAACAACTTATTCTTGTTCCTAAACCAGGCTCTGATACCAATTGTTGGGGTTTAGTCCTAATGAACAGCAGTGGGATCAACCTTGCTGGAGAAGTACCCTAGGGCTTTTACTCTTTTGTTGTCAACAATTAGGTGTGTAGTCTCTTGATCCAAGATTCAATCCACCATAGACTCTTTTCTTTAAGGCCTTTTTGCTTTCTTTCTGTGAGGACGTGAAGACTCACGTCCTCTTCCTTTCCGCTCAACCGACCGTCTCCCTTCACGTACCTCACGAACAGCCGCTTCACGTAGCCTCCACATGGATTTTCCTTTCTATGAGAGAAGCCTTTCTTCCGCTCCACGGCTCCAGCACGTCTTCACGTCGTAGGCACGTAACCTGGCTGCCACCTTTTCACGTGGCCTAGGAAGCTTCCGTTGAGGGAGGAAGAGGGAGAGGAGAAGATGATGATAAGAGAAATCTTTTGGGAGAAAAGAATCTGTTCTCTATTCCTTCAAACTCTAAAAACTAGAGTTTAAATACATCCACGAAGTGGGCCAGGTCCAGACTCTACAAAAACTCCCATGGACTAATCCAATGAGATTAAACTAATCCCCAAGCCCATTTACACCCGTGACTTAATTTAATCTCAACCCTTGGACTCAAACCCAGCCCAATACAAGTTAGCTCCTTTGGGCCTTGATAGCACCACATCAGACCCAATAAAGGTGATGCTGATGTTTTTAATGGATGCCACTGATGGCACTGCCAATAGCAATGGCAAATTTATAGTGAAAAAGACTCATCCCTTTCATTTGGCAAATTTTGTTCATGTATCAACGCAAGAAGTTTAGCTAATAGCCAATAGCCTTTTTCGACTGAGCCTTGCGAATGTCTTTGCTAAGGAGAGGATAAGGAAAGTTTATCATCATCACCACCATGATTCAAGCATTTTTTGCATCAAATATATGGTCATTTACAGAAGCTTACTTGGAAGGCATAAAAAAATTGGTGCTAAATTCTTTACCAATGTAAAATTTAGGCATCATGAATGAGAAAAAGGAGATATTCCTTGTTAGTTATGGTTTAAAACCAGAAATAGACCTCCAAATTCCCGTAGGTGTGGAAATAGTCTAGACAAAAGGAGAAATTGACAAGGAAAACACTTTGTACACCGGTCCCGGTGCAGCAACGCTGACGTGGGCTGCACCGCGTCTTCCTATTGGTCCACGTGGATCCGACGTGGATGACATGACAGGCGGCATGCCAGGGGTTTGACGTAACGTTCTGAACGTGACGGACATTTATTGCTGTTCGCTTTTTTTTGAATTTTTTGTGCGGACGAAAATGCCCTTTCGCTCCTTCATGGCGCCATTTTACGTTTTATGGCATCTGTGCAAGAAGAAGAACTCTGTTTCTTCCAGCTTAGAGGCTGAAATACTTCAGCTACTGGACTGGAAAACCTTGATACTGGAGTCTGTGTAAAAAAACTTCTGGAGGAAATGTCATCCGCAGCAAGTAAGAACTCTTTATTCCCACGTCTTTATTAAAAACTACTTCTTCCCACTTCTTTATTACATCCGCCGCACAAAGGTTTTTTTCTGGTTATAGTTAGTTAATGCGTTTAATGCGCGGGTAACTACCTTAGAACGAAACAGTTATGACACTCTGAGAGTCATAACTGTTTTGTAAATATTTCAGCTTTGAAAAACCTGGCTACTGGAGTCTACTGGAGGCTTCAAATACAAAAGTTAATCCAATGATCTTTTCCTTGCCAAAACCTCACGCAGACGTTCGCTTCTCTCTCTGAACTCGGCCAGGTGTGTAAAACCTACTTCGAATTCTGCCGTTAATCCTTCGCGACACCCTAGTTGAAATCCCACGACACCCTAGATCTAACCAGACGACACCCGTTCTTTAACATGACCACATAGACAGAACTCGGCGACACCCTAATTGAATTCGACAGAAAATCAATCGCGACACCCCAGTTGAAATCCCACGACACCCTAGCTCAAACGAGACGACACCCGTTCTTTAACATGACCCCACATAGACAGAAACCGGCGACACCATACTTCGAATTCTGCCGTTAATCCTTCGCGACACCCTAGTTGAAATCCCACGACACCCTAGCTCTAACCAGACGACACCCGTTCTATAACATGACCACATAGACAGAACTCGGCGACACCCTAATTGAATTCGGCAGAAAATCAATCGCGACACCCCAGTTGAAATCCCACGACACCCTAGCTCAAACGAGACGACACCCGTTCTTTAACATGACCCCACATAGACAGAAACCGGCGACACCATACTTCGAATTCTGCCGTTAATCCTTCGCGACACCCTAGTTGAAATCCCACGACACCCTAGCTCTAACCAGACGACACCCGTTCTTTAACATGACCACATAGACAGAACTCGGCGACAGCCTAATTGAATTCGGCAGAAAATCAATCGCGACACCCCAGTTGAAATCCACGACACCCTAGCTCAAACGAGACGACACCCGTTCTTTAACATGACCCCACATAGACAGAAACCGGCGACACCCTACTTCGAATTCTGCCGTTAATCCTTCGCGACACCCTAGTTGAAATCCCACGACACCCTAGCTCTAACCAGACGACACCCGTTCTATAACATGACCACATAGACAGAACTCGGCGACACCCTAATTGAATTCGGCAGAAAATCAATCGCGACACCCCAGTTGAAATCCCACGACACCCTAGCTCAAACGAGACGACACCCGTTCTTTAACATGACCCCACATAGACAGAAACCGGCGACACCCTACTTCGAATTCTGCCGTTAATCCTTTGCGACACCCTAGTTGAAATCCCACGACACCCTAGCTCTAACCAGACGACACCCGTTCTATAACATGACCACATAGACAGAACTCGGCGACACCCTAATTGAATTCGGCAGAAAATCAATCGCGACACCCCAGTTGAAATCCCACGACACCCTAGCTCAAACGAGACGACACCCGTTCTTTAACATGACCCCACATAGACAGAAACCGGCGACACCCTACTTCGAATTCTGCCGTTAATCCTTCGCGACACCCTAGTTGAAATCCCACGACACCCTAGCTCTAACGAGACGACACCCGTTCTTTAACAAGACCCCACATAGAGAGAACTCGGCGACACCCTAATTGAATTCGGCAGAAAATCAATCGCGACACCCCAGTTGAAATCCCACGACACCCTAGCTCTAACGAGAAGACACCCGTGATTGAACAAGAGACCACGGAGATAATCCCCGCGACACCCTAGTTCGAAGTCGGCCGTTAGTCCTTCGCGACACCCCAGACGAAATCCCACGACACCCTAGCTTTAGGCGACGACACCCCAGTTGAAAATTGACGACACCCAACTGATCACGGCGGCGAGAAGGCCCGCGACAACCAAGTTACTAAAATTTAATTTTATTTATAAAAAAAAAATACATTAGCCCTTACTGGGGCTTATCTCCTTCATTCGCTGCGCCGGCGATGTGATGCTGGAGGGACGCTACTTTCTCTCCAGGTGGCTATTGGCCCGACGCAGGACCTCTATCTCTTTTGTTGTAACGGCCAGGTATTTCTCGGCCGTCTTGATGAGTCGCTCGCTGCTTGAGAGCGACTCAGCATAAACCACTGCGTCGATGGTGACGGTTGGGGGTCGCCTGCCAGTAGATCTTACCTCGCCTCTGGAAGCCATCTTGTGGTCAGTTCAAGATGGAAAGGTGAGTAACGATGGCATTCCCCCATCCTTATTTAAGGTTCCCCTGGCGGGTGTTTCGATTGCCATGCGCCACCATCTCAGTGGTTGTTCACAGGAATCGAATCGGTGCGCCACCACGCCCCCGCCTCCACGTTGAGTTTCGAGGGATCGGGAACAGAACAGTTTCGGGAAGCAAACAGTCTTAAGTTTAACGTCGTCCCAAGA
>UESW01004533.1:0-123345 GCA_900491605.1 Calamus simplicifolius | reverse complement strand
TTTAATTTTTAAAATTTTATTTATAGAAATTTATTAACTCATTTATTATTGATTTCATAATTTCAAGACACGAGTCGACGAGCTTCGATCCCAGGCATCACAGGTCGACTCTACTGATGGGGAGACGCCCGTCGAACTCTCAGCAAGAGAGTCGACGTGTTTTTTGGAGGCTGTTGGTGCCCAGCCACGAGACCGCAGGGTCTATGGTATGGGCACTAGAGCTTCTACATTTTTTCCCCATCAGGCCTCCAGCTCGCGAGTTCCTGCTGATCTTCCTCCCGAGCGTTTAGAGGAGCTTCGCAGATCTATTGCAGAGGAGCTTCGCCAGGATTACGAGCAGGATTTTGAGGATCGTATGCGAGGCCGGGATCAGGAGGTTGCTGACATGCGAGATGAGATGCACTATTTGCGGGATATGGTTAGACGCTTATCGCAGAGTCTTCAGCCTCCACAGCCTCCACAGCCTCCACAGCCTTCACGTGATCATTCAGATTCTTGATGTATTTTTTTTTTTATGTTGTAAAAACTTTTAAATTTTAATATATAAATTATTTTTTAAAATTTATTATTGTTTGGATTGAGTGAAAAATGTTTGTATCAATATTTAGATTTAACGAAATTTTATTAACCGTTTTAATTTTTAATCATTCAAATATTTTTTAAAAAAAATTTTCGACGCTCTGCGACGCATAAAAATGCTTCGCTAAATTTAAAATTAAATTTTTAAAAAAATTTATTAATAAATATTGCGACGCAATTTATTGCGTCGCAATATTATTAATTAATTTTAAATATATAAAATTTATTAATAAATATTGCGACGCATCAAATTGCGTCGCAATATTTAAAATTAATTTTTAAAAATTAAAAATTTATTAATAAATATTGCGACGCATCAAATTGCGTCGCAATAATAAAAATTAATTTTTAAAACAAAAAAATTATTATTAAATATTGCGACGCATTAATTGAGTCAATATTTAATAATAAATTTTTCTGTTTTAAAATTTAATTTAAAATATTGCGACGCAATTTTATGCGTCGCAATATTTATTAATAAATTTTTAATTTTAAAAATTAATTTTAAATATTGCGACGCAATTTGATGCGTCGTAATATTTATTAATAATTTTTTTTTAAAATTTAATTTTAAATTTAGCGACGCATTTTTATGCGTCGCAGAGCGTCGCAATATTGCGTCGCAATTGCGACAAAAGAGTATTGCAACGGGGAGTTGAGCGACGCCATCATTGCGTCGCTATTGCGTCGCTAAACATGGCATAGCGACGCAATAGCGACGCATTTTGGCGTCGCAATATTTTAAATTTCTTGTAGTGCTTGTTGTTGCGCAAATTTAAGCTATTATCTATCTTTTAAAAAGTTTATATTTTTCTTTTTTTTTGGTAAAAGACTCGGAAAATGGTGCATTATATATCGGGCATTGTTGACAAAACCCATATACAAATTGGCATGCTAGGGATTGCACGATTTTCCATGATTGCAGTTTTTAAAGTTCATCGAAGCTTGCTAATCATAATTGTTTGGCGAAAAAAATACTGTGCTATGAGTTTGAAACTCTCTTTTGTATTACGAGAGGCATTTGATAATTTAAACTACATGTACGAGAGAAAGAAGAGTTATGGTCTATACACATACACTTCATTGTTGTTATTTATCAAAGCTTGAAGATCAGAAGATACTTCAAATACCAACTTCACGTAGCATTCATTCTTAATACTTTTGCTTACGTGCAAGGTCCACTTTGCCAGGATGACCAATCTTATCCCAGTCTGATATAAAAATGAACCCAATCTAAAACTGATGGCATGTATTATGGGTGAGGATTGGATTGGGTTGGTTGGGAGTTTAGGTCGTGTTTGATTTATAAAAAGCTATTCTTGGATAAGTGTACATAGCATTTATTTAGGTAGTATTTGATACCCCAAAAGCTATCACTGGATAAATGTACAGGATAGCATTTATCCAGGGGATAGCTAAGGGAATAAGCATCTTTTTAAAATTACAAGTCTGCCATCAAGGGATAACTTTAGTTATTCCTAGGTTCCCTAGGGAATAAGTTCAAGAGATAACCCAAGGTTAAACCATGGGTTATCCCCTCTGGTTAAACTTATTCAGACATATCCCTTCTAGCTATAGCATTTAGGGATAAGGAGGAATATCCAGAAGATATCCCCCTTATCCTTCATATCAAATACTGCCTTAGGGAATAGCTCAAGGAATAACCACTTTTTTTAAAATAACAGCTTTGCCATCAAGGGATAACTCTAGTTATTCCTGATCCCTAGAGAATAAGTTCAGGGGATAACCCATGGTTAAACATGGGTTATTTTCTCTAGTTAAACTTTTTTAGAACTATTCCCCTAGTTATAGCTTTTGAAGATAAAGGGAATATCCGAGGGATATCCTCCCTTATCCCCCATATCAAACACAGTCGAAATGCAGGCGACATATGCATTCGTGGTCTTATAACATTAGGTTGGTTTCAATTGCTCGGATTTCTTACAGAGCCTGAGCCAACTTGAGAAAAACAGGCCGTTATCTTTCAATCCAAAACTAAGTCTAATTAGGTGTAATTTGCTACTCGATTAATTAAATTAATAATGGATCGAAATGATATAGTCTTAAAAATTTAAATGCAAATTAATTGATGGTAAATAAATTTGAGTTAATTTTTCTGTTTTAATGGATGTAGGATTGTTTTTGAGGTATTACATTATATCAGACTATTTTCAAGCAAATCTGGTAGAAATTTGCATCTCCCTATCAACTTGTAATAAGAGTGGGTTTGTGAAGCATTTTCATGGATTTTTTATTCGTTGCCTAGTGGTGCATGAGTCTTTTTTTTTGTTTTATTTTTTTTTCTATTGTGACACCGGCACCATAAATAACTTTTTCTATTCTTTTTGATGACATCTGGAAGAGCAGCAATATCTGGCCGGATCGATCTTAAATTGACTAAGTATAAATATTATATTCATTTTTTAGTCATATACAACCAATAAATAGAAATGTAAATAATATTCTATGCAGATATATGCTTATATAAAATAAATAAATTAGATATAATTTCATATTTTTAACTTTATTGTAAAATCATACAGGTACAAGCTCTAGGGTTTTAACTTAAATCAGTTTCAATACGGCTTGCAGCTAACCTAATTCAATCCAATCCAAACCTATTACCATCTACATCTCCAACCATGTAATACCATAGAAAAAAATTCAAACTAAGAAAAATACGCAGAGTCGAGGGCTTATCTAAGCCATCCCATATAGAATAATCAGTGCTCTTTAACCATGCATGTATATGTCACACGCGCGCGAGCCCTCTATGAAAGTAACGGTCCTGTGTGTGTAATACTCTCTATGGTAGAGCCTTTTGTCGAAGCAACGGCCTTGCACGTGCCGAAATGTGTAGGCTCAAAGTGGGCTATAATGGTAAGGTCATGCTTTAGCCCAAGCCCAATTCAAATTTTTTTTTTTTTCTAAGCTTCATGTTGAGCTCAAATTTAATCCCAACCTTGGTCTGAATCTAATTGAGCTAATTCATAACAATTTATTTAAGTCAAAAATAAAATTAATTTTTAATTTTTAATATTTATATAAAATAAGAAACATTTAAAATAATTTATATAATTCTTTAGAAAAAGTACTATAATATGGAAAGATATTTTTATATAATTAATATAAATTTTAAAAAAAATTATTATATTTCAAGGTTTTAAGATAACATTTATGTCGAATTCAAATCTAGTTAAGGGTCAATGTCTCGAATCTTCTTCGGACTTGGATCCATCCAACTAATGGTCTAACTTCAGTATAAAATTTTTTTAGCTCTAATATTAAACTCAAATTTGATTTAAATTACTTTATGTCTAATTTATGATTCGATTCAAGCTTACTTCTTCCTCTACATATGTGTGTAGGTTTGTCATAGGTATACATGCATGCAGTCAATCTGACAATCTTGGTACAATCACTACATTGATGTGATTTAATCTTGCCCATAATTTTGGAATGTTGCCAATTGGCCGAGCCTATCAACAACCTGGGCTAGCGATAAGGGTGATGATTATTATGATTGGTTAGCAATAATAAGATATTGCTTTGTTTCAAAAGTCTTAAAGATGCAGCAAAAACCAACCACAAATGATCTTCAAGACCCTTCATACGCATCTAAGTTTAAAGTATTGAAAATTTTTTATTTATAAATTAATAATAATTTATAAATTTAATAAAAAAATTAAATAAATAAATTTAATTTAATAATATAAATAAAATGAGTCTATTATTGATATACGTATGATTCATATATTTTGAGTTTAGGCATTCTTTATTTGGTGATGTAGTTATCAATTTGTATAAAGTTGAAACTAATAAGTAACCTATGATGAAAGAGTCTATTAGGATCTCATAAATAGGTTAAATCCCTACTTATATTCATGTGGCTTGCATTAAAAAATAATCCATATAAAAGGATTGAAAGGTAAGTTCGAGGCATTTATGTTCTAAAGCTCAAGCTAAAATGGTATTGTTAAAATATCCATTCAATAATCTATTTGGAACACTTTTAGATTGCATCTATATAGAGGCTAATTTGAGAAAAGGATGGAACCAATTGGCAATGGCACTCATATGGCACATATGATATGAAGGATACTTCAGAATCTTTCTGAAGGTTTTTTTTTTGAGAAGAAGGTATTGATTGTATCTATTCTTTGTAAGGTATTGGCTGCATTTATTCTTCATAAGGTATTGATCCTTCATATGATATGCAAGAGACGTTAGAATATTTTTGAGGAGAAGATATTAACTGTATCTATCCTCTAGAAGATATCTATCCTTTACATGAAATGAAAGAGATTTCAAAAAAAATTTTAAGAAGATATTGGTTGTATCTATCCTCCATAAGATACTTATCTACGAAAAAGATTTTAAACTCTTTTTTGAGAAGATAATATCAAATCTATATCTATTCTCCATGAGCCATCTGCTATCCCCTTCTTTAAAACGTCCAAAAATATTGGTAATATAAAGCCGTTAGACAGACATGGATTAATATGCATGGAAGCCACGCTAACTTCATTTTTCCCAACAAGCACTCTGGGAGCAATTCCTTCCCCCGTTTCCGTGAGGAGTTCCGGTTTGAAACGCGAATTTCGGTCGGAGCGGATTAAAGCGGATCGAACTACAAACCCGACCCGTTAACACCTCTCCTACGACCGTACCGAACCTCCCCTCCGTTTAATAGACCTCCGTCTGCTCGCCTTCTTCCTCTATTCCACGTCTCTCTGTGTCACGTAAGAGTAAGAACTCTATCGCCATTTTTTCCCCCCCTTGATTTCTCTTCTCTTTTTACCTTCAAAATATTTTTATCAACGGATTCTATCAATCATAAACCCGTCAAAGCTTCTTTCCTTTTCTTTTTTGATCAAGTTAATTCGATGAATTTCATTTTTCAAGTTGATGTTCTTCGTCCTCTTGAAACTCTAGGATCTTCTTGGGGTTCTTGTTTTGGAATGCAGTTAAAGGACGTGATTGTCTCGATCGAAATCCTCTTCCTCTGTTTTTTTTTTTTTTTTTTTTTTTGTCTTTTTTTCTCCAAAATCTTTAGCATGCTGATCGGAGACCTGACTGATTCTTTCCCACCAATCCTACCCTAATAATCGTACGTAATCGTTTCTTGATTGCAAGAAAGACAATGCCAAGATCGATATTGCTTCATTGATTTCAGGTTTGACTGTTCGAGAATTCACCGATCATGTCTGCCGGAGCGAGCAGCAGCAGCAGTGGGTTGGCGCCGGAGAGCAGCAAGAACACGCCGCCGAAGACGATCGTCCTCAGGAGCTCGGACTTCGAGGAATTCGAGGTCGATTTGGTGATGGCGAAGCAATCGGAGTTGATCAAGATGATGATCCACGAAGACGGATGCGTGAAAAGAAGCGTGCCCGTCGCCGACGTCTCCGGCCGGGCGCTCGCCAAGGTGGTGGAGTACTGGAAGCAGCACAGTAGCGGGAAGGAGGACGACGATATCAAGACGTGGGACGAGGACTTCGTGAAGGTGCCCAAGGAAGAGCTCTTGGACTTGATCGCGGCGGCCAAGTGCCTCGACACCAAGCCGCTGTTCCGGCTCTGCTGCCAGGCCGTGGCCGACATCGTCAAGTACAAGTCGATCCCGTACCTCCTGAAGTACCACCTCGACACCAAGGTCGATCCCGGACGTCCTGAAGTACTTTCACGAACCAGAGCCACTTCACTCCAATAGGGGAGGTTAAAGTGTTAGGTTGCATGACGCTTTTTATATTTAGAGGGTCCGTGTTTTAGACTCAGAACTACAAGCAGGTGTTTGGCGATTCGAACTACAGGATAATGGCTCAGAATGTGCCAGGTTTTGTATGTTTGCTATCAGGTCTTTTTAACATTCTTTCCCTCTAAATTCATGAGAGGGACTCTCTTTTCTAAGTAAGTTTTTTGTGTGAGAGCTTAGTACCAACCGTTCTTGCTAAGTGGCCGAGAAAAGGATGGAACCAATACGCAATGGCACTTGGCACATATGATGTGAAGGATACTTTAGAATCTTTCGAGAAGAAGGTTTTCTTGAGAAGAAGGTATTTGCTGACATCAAGTCATGTTCCTTCGATACGAGAAAATGATGGCCCTCCTCTTCCAAGAAGCTCCCCTGGAGATAGGTTAAGAAAAAGATCTCTCCCTTATTGTGAGGGTGGGTTTTTATACTTGTTGGAGGATCCTTTTTTCCTTTCTAGAAGGTGGCTAATTCCAGTGTATCGTTGTTTGATAGTGATGGCCAAGCTGGACAGGTTATAATCGACAATAGTGGGCAAGTGGCCAAGCTGGATAGGTCATAATCGACACTGGGCATATCAGAGGTGTCTCACCCTGCCTGCCTCCTGCCAAGTGCGGCACCATAGGCGGTAGTGCTCCTGCCAGTGCAGCGCCACAGGCGGCAGCGCAGTTGTGTCAGATGTGCTCCGTTACGGACATTGGCCATGCGCGGTTAGTAGGTCATGCGACTGCTGTAGGCGGTGGAGGGGGTCACGTGGTAGCTGCAGGCGGTTGGCGGCTCAAGAACGAAGGTATCCACGGACGCCTAGCTCGGCCCACGCCGTGCCCAACCTCACCTGCACTCGCCCTGCGGGTGCGCGCACCATGCGCAATGTCAAGGTTGTAACGTTTCTCTCTAGGCAGAGAAGACCGACGCCCTCGTCGATGCCCTTCGCAAGTATTGCCGCACTTGCTCCCTCAAACCTCCACCAATTTGTTATCCATTTCCAAGTAACTCCGGCTGTTGCCCTGCACTGTGCCTGAAATCTGTACTTGCTGTGCATGGGATCTATGCGCTCCGCCCATACTCCTCGCGCACTCCATGTCCACCAAACAGTGCGTGCTCTACGCTCTCTTGCCGGGCACACTCGGCTGCAATAAAGGCGCCCGCTGTGCTCCTGGTTGCGCACGTTCAACCCCCTAGAAGCACACGTGCTTTGCACCATTTGTTGTGCATGCCCTGCTGATGGATATATGCGCGCACCACACCACCTGGCTGCGCGCTCCTGGTTACTCAAAATGCGTGTCTCCCTTGGCTGCGCATGTCCAAACATTTGAGCAACTCATCCATTTGCTTCCTTGGCTCCTTCAACTCACTAGGAACCTTTTGACAAGGTGTTTGCTTAGGTGGCAAGGTCCCCGGCATCAACTCAACCTGATAGCGAACCTCTACATCATCCTCCACCTTTCTTATTGCTGCAACACAAGTTCCTTCTCTTTTCAACCCCTTATTGGCTTGCTTAGCTGAAACCATCAATCCTTTCTCACTTGGATTAGAACTTTCAGCTCTTACAAAACATGAAGACCCTTCATCTTCCACCAACACGCCTTTCAAATGAGGAATGAATAAAACCTTTGCATGGATGAAAAACTCCATTCCCAAAATCAAATCAAAGTCATCTAAGGGAACAATCATCAAATTGCAAGACTTCTTCTAGCTGCCCACTTCCAAGACCACGTTGGCACAACTATGGACCGGCATAACTCCCGAATTCACAGCTTTTACCTTGCTGGAATTCTGCACCACCTTAAGCTTCAACCTTTTAGCCTCCCTTTGAGACATGAAGTTGTTAGTAGCACCCGAATCCATCATGGCTCTAACACATGCACCATTGATCTTAACACTCACGTACATCAAATCAGCAAAGTCCTTAGGCACCTTCTCCATCTTGGCTCCAATAGCATTCATCAATTGAAGTGGGTTCACCCTTGATGTAGATTCCTCCTCTACCTTGCTTTCCTCCTTTTGTGAGAATAAGGCATTCAACGCGAGGGCCTAGGCCAAAGCTGAGGGTTCCATCAGTTGCTTTCCGTTAACGCTAACAAGGTTTGATCAGCCACATCAGTATTGATTGTATCTGTTGGGGGGTAAAATCGATATTGCATTAATATCCGTGCGAGACGGCTAAGGCCGACCTCCTCCGTAGCTCGGCTCCTTCCGGGCTTCCATAGCTCGGCTCTTCCGGGCTTCCATAGCTCATCTCCTTTCGGGCTTCCGTAGCTCGGCTCCTTCCGGGCTTCCATAGCTCGGCTCTTCCGGGCTTTCATAGCTCGGCCCCTTCCGGGCTTCCATAGCTCGGCCCTTCCGGGCTTCCCTAGCTCGGCCCTTCTGGGCTTCCATAGTTCGGCTCCTTCCGGGCTTCCATAGTTCGGCCCTTCCGGGCTTCCCTAGCTCGGCTCCTTCCGGGCTTCCCTAGCTCGGCCCTTCCGGGCTGCCATGGCTCGGTTCCTTCCCGAGCTCGCGTAGCTCGCTTCCCCCCGAGTCTCCATGACCCAGCTTCATCAAGCGATCCACAACCTAATACCTACCTCCACAGAACCTGACGCAGGAGAGCCCAGGCTTGCCAGAACGACATCCTAGACAAGGAATCATGTCGAGACGTGGCCTAGAGCCTATCATAACTGCCCCAGGTCTACTCGACCAGATCTCGAGACATCAAGGTGCTCTCCCAGCCGTCGATCCCCTAACAAACAGGATACGGATTCCACGGCCCTACAGCGGCCTGATTCTGTCCACCTCCGTATCCTAACAACTTCTGAACCTTCCAGAAGATGCTCAAGGTCCAGGTGACAGTCTATAAATTGGACACTCCCAGATTTCCTCAGGTACGCATCTCCTTACGCAGACACACGCATCTTTTCGGGCACACACTGGTGCACGCGCTCCCATTGGCACTCTCGCTGCCCTCTCCGGCGGCTCGTTGGTGCTCTTGCCCTCTAGAGCTCTCGATTGGCCGTCCCCGGAGAGGTCTCCCAGAGAGATCCACCTCCTCATTATCTGGATGATCATCAATTTCTTTTCTGCTGACTTGAGCGTCGAAGGGTCTTCCGCGGAGGGCCAACCCCAACGCCTCTCGCGCGAGGACTTTTTGTGCAGGTCCGCCCCCTCTTCCCTGGAGATTGACCGTGCCCGAGTCGGAGGACGGATCCCGGTGGCAACAGATTGACGCTAGAGGAAGGGCCTCAAGTCCCATTAAAACTTGAAAAGAGGAGATAAGGATCTAAATCCGGAGCAGAACCTCTCTAATGGCCAACCAGAGAAGAGCAACCTCGGAAGCTCAAGATCAGGCCGCTTCCCAGAGGCCAGATCCGACGAGCGGTGTAGCGCCGCAACCACCACCAGTCGAAACCCCATCACCGCCTGCCATCCCGATGACCCAGGACCAGTTCGCCATACTGGTCCAACAAGTCCAGGCCCTTACCCACCTGATTCAAGAGCGCCTTGCACCTCCTCCTGCTTCGCACCTTCAGAAGGAGGCGGCGATTCCTTCTTCGCCGGCAGCCTCCTCCTCTGATCCGCACGAATCCGCGGATCCCCCACATCGGCCCAGAGGGGACAAACCAGTCCCACGAGGCGGTTATGATAGAGATCCTCCCAGATCTCGGCGAGCCCGGTCCCTCTCCCCGGTGACATCTCACCATGACTCAACACCATCCTTGCGATTCTCACGCCCGGCTCCTCCTCTGACTGGTGAAGAGGTGATCCGTCGTCAGATCCAGGAGATGCGTCAGGAGCTGGACGCCGCCAAGCAGGCCCATCCGCCCCAGCCCAAGCGGAGCAGGGCATCCCTTTCTCTAAGGGGATCATAGAGGAAGTGATTCCCTCCCATGTCAAGTTACCGGCCGTCGAACCCTATCACGACTCTTCTGACCCGGATGACCATTTCAGCAGCTTCCGATCGATTATGATGTTCCATGGAGCATCTGATGCGGTCCTCTGCCGCGCCTTCCCCTCCACCCTCAGAGGATCCGCCTGAACCTGGTTCAATGCCTTGAAGCCAGGTTCTATTGATTCATTTGATGAGCTGAGCCACCTTTTTATTGGCCAGTTCGTCAGCAGCCGCCGCCACCGATGGAGATCTGACTCCCTCTCTGAAGTCAAGCAGAGAGAGGGGGAGTCCTTGAGGAATTACCTTGGCTGTTTCAATAAGGCCATGTTGGAAGTGGACCATCTTAATCATGAGGTGGCCATGTCTGCTTTGGCGGGGGGAGTTTCAAAGGAAAGCGACTTCTACCTAGCAATGGAGGTCAGCTACCCCCCCAGCCTATCTGATATGATGGTCCTGGCGGACAAGTACGTGAGGGTCGAGGAATCGTAGAGAATTGCCCACGCTGAGCAGGCAAAGAAGCAGGAGCCCAAAGTCCCCGACAGGCACCGTCCCGCCCGGCGGCCAAGTCCGCCTCGCCGCCAGAGAGTCCCTCCGCTGCCACCAAGGAATCGCTTCCGGAGTCCTCCTAGGCGATTTGATCGCTATACTCTGCTGACTGTGCTCCGGACACAAATCCTTATGGAAATAGAGCGCCAGCTTCCCCGGCCAGTGCCTCTCCGAGGGAACCCGACCCGAAGAGATCCCGCCAAGTATTGCCGCTACCACAGGGAGCACGGTCATGACACTGAAGAATGCTGGCAGCTGAAGAATGAGATTGAGAGGCTGATTCGGCGGGGACGACTGGATCAGTTTAGGAGGGCGCCCGAGCCACAACAACAAGGAGGTGACCGCCAGCCCGAGCTCCAACAACCTCCTCCTCCACCAAATCCGCTCGTGATTGGCCGCATTAATATGATTGAGGAGGCCGGCGGATTGAGCCCCAGAGGCGACGGTGATGGATCAGTGCCAAAGAAGGCACGGACGGGCAAACTCTCCTTCTCCGATGATGATCTCCTAGGGATACAGCTCCCCCATGATGACGCACTAGTTGTATCCCTTAATTTGAACAACTATGATGTAAGCCGAATCCTAGTTGATAGTGGAAGTTCGGTAAATGTTTTGTACCTCGGTGTGTTTGCCAGGATGAAATTACTCATAAAAATCTTCGAGCCGTGGATTCCACCTTGATGGGATTCACAGGCGACGTCGTCGTCCCGGAAGGGGTCGTCACCCTGACGGTCCGCGTGGGAACCTGGCCCCTTGTGACCATTGTTCAAACAGACTTCCTAGTGACCGACCTCAGATCCCCCTACAATGCAATATTCGGCAGGCCCGGTCTGATGTCCCTCAAGGCGGTTGTCTCCATCCCGCACCTATCCATGAAGTTTCCCACCGAGCGAGGGGTTGGAGTTGTTCGGGGAAGTCAGGCCATGGCTCGGCAGTGCTTTGTTACAAGCCTACATCTAATACCGGAGGTTGATGGGCTAGACGCTCGCGAGGACTTCGCCGAACAAAGGGAGAACCAGCGGAGGAATTGGAGGAGGTATCGCTGGACGAAGCTCGACCCGACCGAACCATCAAAATCGGGTCGCTGCTCAAAGGAGAGCCTCGACACAGGTTGATCGGTTTCCTCCGAGTAATGCTGACATCTTCGCCTGGTCCGCCTCCGACATGCCAGGGATCAGCCCCGAGGTCCTCGTCCATCATCTCAATGTGGACGAGATGCACAGGCCGGTTAAGCAGAAGAAGAGAAGCTTCGCCCCAGAGCGACAAAAGGCCATCGAGGAAGAGGTAGACAACTCATCAAGGCCAATTTCGTCCGAGAGGTAAATTACCCGAGCTGGCTGTCAAACGTCGTCATGGTGAAAAAGTCGAATGGCAAATGGAGAATCTGCATCGACTTCACCGACCTCAACAAAGCCTGCCCGAAGGACAGCTTCCCCCTCCCTCGGATCGACCAGCTCGTGGATGCCACCTCAGGCCACCAGATGCTGTCATTCATGGATGCCTATTCCGGCTACAATCAGATCCGAATGGCCCCTGAAGATGAAGAAAAGACCGCCTTCATAACCGACCGAGGTACTTACTGTTACCGCGTTATGCCTTTTGGTCTTAAAAATGCAGGTGCCACCTACCAGGCTGGTCAACAAAGTGTTCAAGGAGCAAATCGGCCGGAATATGGAGGTGTACGTGGACGACATGCTGGTTAAAAGCAAGGAGGCTTCACGCATGTTGAGGACCTCGCGGAGAGCTTCACCACGCTGCGCAAGTACGGGATGAGACTCAACCCGACCAAATGTGCCTTCGGTGTCAACTTGGGGAAGTTTCTCGGCTTCATGGTCTCCCAGCGAGGTATCGAAGCCAACCCCCAGAAGATTCAAGCTCTCCAACAAATGGCGCCCCCGGCATCTGTCAAAGAGGTCCAGCGCCTAACCGGGAGAATAGCGGCCCTAAACCGCTTCGTGGCGCGGTCGGCCGAGAGATGCCTCCCCTTCTTCAAAACTCTCCGATCGGCTAAAACTTCCAGTGGACTCCCGAATGCCAAAGGTCATTTCAAGATCTCAAGAAGTACCTCGGCTCGCCCCCCTCCTCAGCAGTCCGACCCAGGAGAGACCTTATTCTTGTACCTGGCTGTTTCGGAAGGTGCAGTTGCTCGTGCTGATCAAGGAAGAAGGCAAAGTCCAAAAGCCGATCTACTATGTCAGCAGGCTGCTCCGCGATGCGGAGACGAGGTACAGCAGAATTGAGAAGATGGTGCTGGCCTTAATCACCTCAGTTCGGAAGCTGCGGCCATACTTTTAAGCACATTCCGTGACGGTCCTGACGACCAACCCATCAAGGCGGTAGTCCACCGTCCCGAGACATCGGGGAGAATGACCAAATGGGCCGTCGAGCTAAGTGAGCATGACATACATTTCAGCCTCGCCCAGCCATCAAAGCCCAGGTACTGGCCGACTTCCTCCTCGAGTGTACCATCCCGGAGGACGGTTCTACCCCAGACTCCCCCGAAGGAACCAAAAGCTGGAGCCCGGTGGCTCCTCCATGTCGACGGGTCATCTAATGCCCATCGCTCCGGTGCGGGCCTAGTTCTTACCAGTCCAGAGGGGATAACCTTCGAATATGGCGTCCGATTCTCCTTCCCGGCCTCCAACAACGAAGCCGAGTACGAAGCCCTGTTAGCCGGTCTCCGAATCGCCCGCAACTGAAGGTGGAGAAGCTAGTGCCTTCACCGACTCTCAGCTGGTAGCCGGCCATGTTCGGGGAGAGTTTGAAGCCCGGAGCCAACATGATTCGATATCTCCAGGAGGTACGGAACCTGCTTCCCCATTTTGCCGAGTTTGAAATTATTCAGATTCCCAGATCCGAGAACGCCCGCGCCGACCTACTCCCGATTGGCAACCGCGGAGACGATGGATGCCGAGCAAAAATTCCACCTGGAGACTCTGGAAAAGCCCAGCATCGCGGAAGCCGACCGGTAATGCAAGTTGAGGCCGAACCATCCTGGTTCGACCCTATCCTCAAATATCTCAAAGAAGGGTCGCTTCCGTCCGACCGAAGAGAGGCTAGAAAGCTGAAGCTGCAGGCCACCCACTACGTATTGATTGACCACCAGCTTTACAAACGGTCTTTTTCCATGCCGCTGCTCAGATGCCTTCGCCCATCCGAAGCAGACTATGCTCTGGCGAGGTACATGAAGGGATTTGCGGCAACCATCTGGGAGGCCGGTCCCTATGCCACAAAGTGCTACGACAAGGCTATTACTGGCCGACCATGCAGAAAGACGCGGACGACCTAGTCCGAGCCTGCGACCCCTGCCAGAGGCATTCGAGCATCCAAAGGCTCCCTTCCGCCGAGCTAGTTTCCATATCCTCCGCTTGGCCCTTTGCCAAATGGGGGATGGACATCCTCGGCCCATTCCCGCTTGCCACAGGACAGCGGAAATTTCTATTTGTCGCCATCGACTACTTCACCAAATGGGTTGAAGCGGAAGCAGTTGCACAAATTACCGAAGCACGGGCCAGAGACTTTGTTTGGAGGTCCATCATCTGCCGTTCGGCCTCCCCACACCATAATCACCGACAACGGCAAGCAGTTTGACAACTCCAAATTCCGCCAGTTCTGTGAGGAGCATGGAATCCGTCACCACCTTACTTCGGTCGGACACCCACAAGCCAACGGAGCGGCCGAAGTGACCAACAGGACCCTCCTCCAGGAATCAAAGCTCGCCTCTCCAGAGCCCAAGGCAGGTGGGCGGATGAGCTGCACCATGTCTTATGGGCCTACCGCACCACCCCGAGAATCCCGACGGGCGAGACCCCATTCCGAATGGCTTTCGGTACGGAGGCCGTTATCCCTGTGGAAGTCGGCCTCCCATCATTGCGGGTGGAGAGTTACTCAGAGGAAGCTAGCAACGAACAACTCCGCACCAACCTCGACTTGGTGGAGGAAATTAGAGAGAAGGCCCGGATCAGAACGGCTGCTATCAACAAAGGGTGGCCCGGTACCATGCCTCCAGAGTCAAAGGGAAGGCCTTCCTACCCGGCGACCTTGTCCTCCGAAAGCCTCTGTTTCCAAACCGCTGGAGCAAGGAAAGCTGGCGCCAAACTGGGAGGGCCCGTACCAAGTAGCGGAGATCATTCGGACCAGGGACCTACAAGCTGCAAGATCTGGATGGGAAATCCATTCCCCGGACGTGGAATTCGGACAATCTCCGAAAATATTATCAATAGGGTACGTCCTCTCCAAATTTATTTCATATGCCTCACTATATCTTCCTGTCGGCACATTTTCCTCAATGCAAATCATTATGCACTACATCACCAAAAATTGCAAAAAGAAACAGATGCTGCTTACCAATCCTCGGCACGACCGAGTTCCTTGCCTGGACAGGAACCTCGCTGGGCCGAGCAACAAATCTCCGAACCTTGGCAGGGCCAAGTAAAACATTCTCCGAACCTCGGCTGGGCCGAGCAACAAATCTCCGAACCTTGGCAGGGCCAAGTAAAATATTCTCCGAACCTCGGCTGGGCCGAGCAACAAATTCTCCGAACCTTGGCAGGGCCAAGTAAAATATTCTCCGAACCTCGGCTGGGCCGAGCAACAAATCTCCGAACCTTGGCAGGGCCAAGTAAAACATTCTCCGAACCTCGGCTGGGCCGAGCAACAAATCTCCGAACCTTGGCAGGGCCAAGTAAAATATTCTCCGAACCTCGGCTGGGCCGAGCAACAAATTCTCCGAACCTTGGCAGGGCCAAGTAAAATATTCTCCGAACCTCGGCTGGGCCGAGCAACAAATTCTCCGAACCTTGGCAGGGCCAAGTAAAAATTCTCCGAACCTCGGCTGGGCCGAGCAACAAATTCTCCGAACCTTGGCAGGGCCAAGTAAAACATTCTCCGAACCTCGGCTGGGCCGAGCAACAAATTCTCCGAACCTTGGCAGGGCCAAGTAAAATATTCTCCGAACCTCGGCTGGGCCGAGCAACAAATTCTCCGAACCTTGGCAGGGCCAAGTAAAACATCCTCCGAACTTCGGCTGGGCCGAGCAATGAATTCTCCGAACCTTGGCCGGGCTAAGTAAAACGTTCTTCAACCTCAGCAAGACTGAGTAAAAATTTCTTCGGGTTAAAACGCCGGCTGAAAGCCGAAGTACGTAGGCCCCGATCAAGACCGAGGGACTTCCAAATAGCCCCCGACAATCCTGTCGGTTTAAAACGAAGCACGCTGAGCAAAAAATCGTTGGCACACAAAAGGAAGGGCCCCTTAAGCCCCGCGTAATCGGCCAAAAGCCCCGAGCAGAGCCAAGGAATGCCCCCTCTGCTACTAAAATCTTTGGGTAACGCCCCTATAACCCATCGATCAAAGCATCTACTTCGACGCGTGAACCAGTGGAACCACGCCGACTCCCTAACTGTTACGCGAATGACATGTTTAAAAGAAGACTCTCGAAAAAGAAAGATTATCTGAACATAGCCTCTTTGTATTAATCCAAAAGGAGGGGAGCACACGAAAAGAGAGGCAAGAAAAGTGGAAGCACAAAATGAAAATAGCCGAGGCCCTAAGTCAAGGGTCGGAGTCGCTTCCGGACGCCAGCAGGCCCTCCAAGCGCTCGGTGAGATCAGCCACCTGCTGGCGTAGCGATTCGACCTCCTCCCTCTACCGGTCTATCACCCGGCGCAGGGCCTCCGCCTCCTTGGTCGTGACATCCATATATTCCTCTACGACCCTCACAAGCTGCTGATTACTCGCGAGGGCCGACGCCAGGCCCAGTCCGTCGACGGTAACGGAGGTACGCCTCCCCTCCGATTGAAGCAGGCCGTTGAGTGAGGTGCGCAGCTCACTAGATGATCGTCCTGGAAAGGCCATTTTTTCAGAACTTAAACTGAGGGATGGCTGAGACCGATATCCCTCGGTCATATTTATACTCGCTGGACAAGTATCTAGTCGGTCGCGCCATAGCCGCCGACCCGTGAGAGCTTGCCACGTGTCGTCATTTCAAAGGCTGCAAAATCCGAGGTTCTACACCCCATCCCGAGTAAGATCGGTAAGTGTGGACTGACTGATCGGGAATTCCCCCGAACAGACTACCTTTCGATCTGCCGTCCCCAGTAATAAATACACACTGCATTTCCCCAAGCTCCCTTTTTGGGAAGAACAGAGGGAAGAAGTCCGGCATCCGGCCAATAACCTATCCCCTCGGGAAGAGTAGCGTCACCAAGCAAAAAGCGTGACAATATACTGCTCGTACCGACCTGGCGCCCATCACCAAGCGCCGCATAGACATAGCACCATGGCGCACAATGACAACTGAATCGCTCCCTTGAGCCCGAATCTCCGAACCTTGGCAGGGCCAAGCCGAATATCTCCGAACCTCGGCTGGGCCGAGCTAAAAATTCTCCGAACCTCGGCTGGGCCGAGCTACAATATCTGAACCTCGGCTGGGCCGAGCTAAAAATTCTCCGAACCTCGGCTGGGCCGAGCTACAAGTTCTCCGAATCTCGGCTGGGCCGAGCGATAATTTCTCCGAACCTCGGCAGGGCCGAGCAACAGTTTCTCCGAACCTTGGCAGGGCCAAGTGAAACATTCTCCGAACCTTGGCAAAGCCAAGCCAAAACTCTCCGAACCTCGGCTGGGCCGAGCAGCAAGTCCCCTGAACCACTACGGGAAAAAACACAGATTCCCTAAACTTCGGCAAGGCCGACCCACGAACATTCGAGCTCCGATAAGAGCGAGGCGCGAAAATTCCAAGCTTCGGACCGAAGTAAGGAACGCATTTCGCCAAATGATCCCTGAACCGTCGCTCGCGAACCTCAGTTAGTTCGGATAGCACGAGATCCTCATCTAATGACAAGCGGGACGCCTTTGTACCCCACAAACAACAATGACAGCAAACTCGGCAAAAAAGATAGAGATTGAAAAACAAAATATAACTCTCTTTATTGTCAGTCGAGATCGGTTACAAATGCCTCAGAGGCGTTACAAGAGCATTGAAATGCATAAAATAAAGACGAGTAAAAACTTGGGCAACTGCTCCAAAGCAGACCTAGGAAACTGTGGTGCTCCGGCATCCGACCGCCGAACCAGATGAGTCGCATCCAGTCAGCTCAAGCTGATAATAGCCAGGCGACATGGACCAATCGTCGCGACTGGCTTTAGTTAAAAACGATATCTCGGTGACCCAACCGAGATATCTGGATGGCCATCCCAGACCACCCAACCGAGGGACCCCTCGACGAGCAGGCAGGAGGCCAGCGAACCCTGGCGTAGGAACGCTCTCCCAAACTGAGTGTGTACCGCCACGCCTTGCCAAGTCTCAAGGACAAGGAGTCGGCGGGCGACGCACTTTCACCCCCTTCCCATGTGGTAAAAGATTCCCCAGGCGGCTGAGCCCAGGAATCTGAATCGGGGAAGGAGGAGAAGTTCAAGTGAGTCATGAGAGGCCCGCATGCACTTCCTACCATGCGTCTCCGAAGGGGAACTGCAAAGGTCACACTGGAAGAGTTATTATGAGCTCTCCGTGTGATCTCTGCGCCCTCTTTGTGCGCTCTCCGTATGATCTCCGAGACTCGTCCCCTAAGGGCGAGCCACTCTTCAGCAGCTCCTTCGTCACCCCAACTATCCGGAGGCGAAAGGCTTGCAAGAGAAAAGCTCGGTCCTCCCACTCCCAACAACAGAAAAATGAGCATGATGAAAGCTCTGATAGGAAAGAAACTTTGGGGATAACCAAACATGCCCCTTTTCTCCCCTTTTTATAGGCAGAAATGAGCCGGGAAAACTACCCAAGCTGTAAGCCCCGAGATTTGTACATCTGGCCCGTACATCCACGTGGCCCCACAGGATAGGTGCAACGCCCCATTGCGCGTCGAGCCCACCGCCCAAATCGAGATGCATGTGATGATTTCACCTTGATCCCGAATCGCGATCATTAAATGCGGAGGATCGTCCACTGGCGTTACGGGAACTGGCGGGTTCAGAATATCATCCTTCAAAAATAACGTCCTCCAATGGTGAATGGTTGCGTGCGCAGTACGTCAAAATGACCTGCATGGGAAAAGAGCACCTTTTGGAAAGCTCTGGTGCAGCCTTATGTTCCCTGCAACGCCGTATCATCAATTCTGGTGAAATAAAAACCGAATCACTACGGAACAGCAGGGCACTGACAGAATAGCAGAAAGCGCAAAGACCTATTTTCCTCGTCGGCCCCAGCCGACCTATTTTTGCTTATCGGCCCCAGCCGACCTATCTTGTACATCGGCCCCAGCCGACCTATTTTGTTTGTCGGCCCCAGCCGACCTGTTTTCCTCGTCGGCCCCAGCCGACCTATTTTCCTCGTCGGCCCCAGCCGACCTATTTTTGCTTGTCGGCCCCAGCCGACCTATCCTGTCCGTCGGTCCCGGCCGACCTATTTTTCCTCGTCGGCCCCAGCCGACCTATTTTGTTGTCGGCCCCAGCCGACCTATTTCGCTCGTCGGCCCCAGTCGACCTAACCCGCCTATCGGCCTTAACAGATCTGTTCTGTCAGTCGGTCCACACTAACCGGACCAGACCACTTCCCAATTCGCTGGTCAAGGCTGCCGCCCTGCTTTGGGCCAAACCAATGCATTCCTTCAATCCCGGAATGAAGACGACCTAAGAGTATCAGCGAGCCATAAGTCGCTCGCGATTGAGGCGAGACTAGACGACAACGAGGCCACACAAGAAAGGCACTTAGATGGAAACAGGAAACTCTTTTATTAAGAAACGTCAGACAGACTTCTAAAAGACAAAATACAAGAATGGCCTCTAAGAGCCGAGAACCACATCGGTTTTGGAGGAGCTCTCGGTTACATCCACAGAAGTGTGACTAGGCTCGCCCCTCTCAACACCTTAGCCCCGAAGGCAGTATGGCCCTGTCGCATTAATTAGGGCATCATTGCACGAGCTGTCTAAACCAAAACGTCCCATCCGGGATGCGCCATTTGAACTTGTACTCCCTATGCCCGAACCTACGCTTCGAACTAGGGAGTGGAGGGCATGTGTTGGGGGGTAAAATCGACATTGCATTAATATCCGTGCGAGGCGGCTAAGGCCGACCTCCTCCGTAGCTCGGCTCCTTCCGGGCTTTCATAGCTCGGCTCTTCCGGGCTTCCATAGCTCGGCTCCTTCCGGGCTTCCGTAGCTCGGCCCCTTTCGGGCTTCCATAGCTCGGCCCCTTCCGGGCTTCCATAGCTCGGCCCTTCCAGACTTCCCTAGCTCGGCCCTTCTGGGCTTCCATAGCTCGGCTCCTTCCGGGCTTCCATAGTTCAGCCCTTCCGGGCTTTCCTAGCTCGGCTCCTTCCGGGCTTCCCTAGCTCAGCCCTTCCGGGCTGCCATGGCTTGGCTCTTTCCCGAGCTCGCGTAGCTCGCTTCCCCCCGAGTCTCCATGACCCAGCTTCATCAAGCGATCCACAACCTAATACCTACCTCCGCGGAACCTGACGCGGGAGAGCCCAGGCTTGCCAGAACGACATCCTAGACAAGGAATCATGTCGAGACGTGGCCTAGAGCCTATCATAACTGCCCCAGGTCTACTCGACCAGATCTCGAGACATCAAGGTGCTCTCCCAGCCGTCGATCCCCTAACAAACAGGATACAGATTCCATGGCCCTACAGCGGCCTGATTCTGTCCACCTTCGTATCCTAACAACCTCTGAACCTTCCAGAAGACGCTCAAGGTCCAGGTGACAGTCTATAAATTGGACACTCCCAGATTCCTCAGGTACGCATCTCCTTACGCAGACACACGCATCTTTTTGGGCACACACTGGTGCACGTGCTCCCATTGGCACTCTCGCTGCCCTCTCCGGCGGCTCGTTGGTGCTCTTGCCTTCTAGAGCTCTCGATTGGCCGTCCTCGGAGAGGTCTCCCGGAGAGATCCACTCCTCATTATCTGGTTGATCACCGATTTCTTCTCCACTGACTTGAGCGTCAGAGAGTCTTCCGCGGAGGGCCAACCCCAACGCCTCTCGCGCGAGAACTTTTTATGCAGTTCCGCCCCCTTTTCCCTGGAGATCGACCGCGCCCGAATCGGAGGACGGATCCCGGCGACAACAGTATCTATTCTCTATAAGGTATTAACTGCATTTATCCTTCATAAGGTATTAATCCTTGGTATGATATGCAAGAGACGTTGGAACTGTTTTTGAGGAGAAGATAATAACTGTATCTATCCCCTAGAAGATATCTATCCTTTATATGGTATGAAAGAGATTTCAATTTTTTTTAAGAAGAAGATATTGGTTGTATCTATCCTCCATAAGAGACTTATCTATGAAAAAGATTTTAAACTCTTCTTTGAGAAGATAATATCGACTGTATCCATTCTCTATGAGCCATCCCCTTCTTTAAAACGTCCAAAAATATTGGTAATATAAAGCCGTTAGACAGACATGGATTAATATGCAGGGAAGCCACGCTACCTTCATTTTTCCAACAAGCACACGGGCGCAAATCCTGCCCCCGTTCCGTGAGGAGTTCCGGTTTGAAACGCGAATTTCGGTCGGAGCGGATTAAAGCGGATCGAACTACACCCGACCCGTTAACAGCTCTCCTACGACCGTACCGCACCTCCCCTCCGTTTTAATAGACCTCCGTCTGCTCGCCTTCTTCCTCTATTCCACGTCTCTCTGTGTCACGTAAGAGTAAGAACTCTATCGCCATTTCCCCCCCCCCCCCCCCCCCTTGATTTCTCTTCTCTTTTTACCTTCAAAATATTTTTATCAACGGATTCTATCAATCATAAACCCGTCAAAGCTTCTTTCCTTTTTTTTTTGATCAAGTTTAATTCGATGAATTTCATTTTTCAAGTTGATGTTCTTCGTCCTCTTGAAACTCTAGGATCTTCTTGGGTTCTTGTTTTGGAATGCAGTTAAAGGACGTGATTGTCTCGATCGAAATCCTTCCTCTGTTTTTTTTTTTTTTTTTTCTGTCTTTTTTTTCTCCAAAATCTTTAGCATGCATGCGGAGACCTGACTGATTCTTTCCCACCAATCCTACCCTAATAATCGTACGTAATCGTTCTTGATTGCAAGAAAGACAATGCCAAGATCGATATTGCTTCATTGATTTCAGGTTTGACTGTTCGAGAATTCACCGATCATGTCTGCCGGAGCGAGCAGCAGCAGCAGTGGGTTGGCGCCGGAGAGCAGCAAGAACACGCCGCCGAAGACGATCGTCCTCAGGAGCTCGGACTTCGAGGAATTCGAGGTCGATTTGGTGATGGCGAAGCAATCGGAGTTGATCAAGATGATGATCCACGAAGACGGATGCGTGAAAAGAAGCGTGCCCGTCGCCGACGTCTCCGGCCGGGCTCTCGCCAAGGTGGTGGAGTACTGGAAGCAGCACAGTAGCGGGAAGGAGGACGACGATATCAAGACGTGGGACGAGGACTTCGTGAAGGTGCCCAAGGAAGAGCTCTTGGACTTGATCGCGCCGTGGCCGACATCGTCAAGTACAAGACGATCCCGGACGTCCTGAAGTACTTTTTCGAACCAGAGCAACCTCACTCCAATAGGGGAGGTTAAAGTGTTAGGATGTATTGACGCTTTTTATATTTAGAGGGACCGTCAAGCAGGTGTTTGGCGATTCGAACTACATGAGTTTTATACGTGTGCTACCAGGTCTTTTTAACATTCTTTCCCTCTGAATTCATGAGAGGGACTCTCTTTTCTATCTAGGTAGGCTTTTGTGTGAGAACTTTGTAGGAACCGTTCTTGCTAAGCACCAGTCTTTTGGCTGAGCTTTTGGTGGTGGTATTGGATGCTGAGATGATTCTGATATTTTCTCTCAGAGGAGATGCTTAAAGTGGAACAAATTCTATAACCTTTGAATAACAAAGGGAGCTGCTAACAAAAATTACTTTCTGCAACCTAAAAATTTAAATTTTTTTAAATTACTCTCCCATTGTTTGTAACTATAAAATTTCTCTCTACGCCCCCTTCAAATTTTTAAAATTTAAAATTACCCTCACACCCTATTTTCTTTTCTCTCAACATCCTTTCTTCCACACTCATCCCCTTTTCCTTCCAACTGAGAGACTTTCCTTCCGAGAAGGTATTATCTTAAGTAAATAAAGTTAAATTTCTATCTTTATCTAATAAAAATAAAATTAAATTATTAATAAAATTAAATTTTTATTTAATTTAATTTTAAATAAAAGGAATGGATAAAGATGTCATGTTAATAAAAAAAAAACAGAAAGAAGGTATTGCCTCTAATGGGTTCATCTTAGAAATTCCACGAAAATTATAGGGATAACAAAAGGGTTCAGAAATATCACACAATGATCAAGGTCATTACACAATGAGATAAATTGGATATTTTGTTTTTTTTTAATGTAGGTATAGAAAGTAATTTTTATGGTAGATATAGAAATTCCCTTTCATCACCATATGATTCTCTCTTTTCTTTTTCTTCTATTTATCTGTTTTATATTTACCATCACACGATGCTTAGGTGAAAATTAAGATCGTTGTCAAAAAAAAAAGTAAAGAAAATCAAATGAAATAGTTCCTAATTCCGTCCAAAAGGCATAACTCAAGAAATATTACTGTTCACAATATGAATTGAAAGAAAATATTGCTTGCCTTCAACTTTTAAAATATAGAAGAATCTGGTGGTGTGTTGCCATCTCTGACACTACTAATTATTTCCAGTTTTATTCTTCAATAAATAAATTTTATAAAGAAGTTAGATCAATTTTTATTGACCAATCTATTGATATTCTTTTGCTTCAATTAAAAAAAACAGTTAGAAAAAGATAAGTTACATTCTCAAATTATTATTTATCTATTAAATTAATTTTTTTATAAATTTTAAAATATATTTTTTATCTTTCTCGAATATATTTTTATTGCAATTCTTTCTTTCATTAATATTTCTTGATTCTTTTCATTCACCTATTTTTTTTACTCTCGATGCATTCTGAAAAGAAAAGATAAAAAAATAATATTTATTAAAATTTCTATAATTGAAATGAAAAAAATCTTTTTATAATATAATTGATGTTTTATAAAGTGATATAATAATTTTACTTAATTAATAAATAATAATATAATAATTAATTTTTATTAAAAAAATAGAATTTATATTATTAATGTATATATCGAAAGTATGACTTAAAATATAATTTGATAAGAAAATTTGAACTTTAATCATACAAAAATAGTATATAATTAGTATGCAAGCAAGATTGATAGTATAAAAGATATTATGAAAAAATATTTAAATTTTAGCAACTATCCAATAAAGTTATAATGTAAAAGAATATTGTCAAAGCTACTTTTCATATATAAAAGAATATGATTAGATTATTTTCTTATTTAAGAATTGCTCAAGTAACATTTGCTTAAAAAAATATAAATTTTTAATTAACTTTGATCCTTCCAAAGAATAGGAATTTCTTCAAATCTATTACACAAAAGTCAAAGAATTACAAGAGAAAGGATGCCAAGCAAAAAAGCTCACGATCACCGTTGAACAGAAGATTATAAAATAACTTCCTTTCTTGACACAAAATCTGAAGATCTAGCAGAAATTAATACAACGATCTCTGAAGCTCTTTCTATTCATCAACCGATTTTGAAGTACAAAGATTTTTCTCAACAATGAAAAAGAGTGTAGAATCTTATAAAAGACTGCAAATAATGAGCAATTCTATCGCAGGAAAATTGCTGAAATATTTGACTTCTCGGATGATATGTCCAGAGGACGTGAAGATTAGAAATCAAATTCATTGTCATCTTTCATCATAACTTCGAATATGCTTTGGTTGCTGGAAGCATGTTTCAGGAAGTGCTGAGTAGCCAATTTCTAGCCATTTTCTTCTGAACCACATCAATGACTTTTTCAAATCTGTTTTTCTTGGCATTCAACAGCTGGAGGTGCCAAATCAATAAGGGCTCGGCTAGAAGATTGGATGAAACATGAGGAGCAGCTGCTGGTAAAACGATCACCCCTGACAGCAATCATTATCACGACCATTGATGCGTTTCTCTCGGAAGATATCCAAATTTCAGACCTTGATGTTGCGCTAGCATCGTATTTTCTTACAAATATCCAGGATCTTTAGTTAACAATACAACATGATATAGCGCTATTAAAGCCTTGCCCCTTGTTAGTGAATAACTAGATGCCTGGCTGACTAAAAGAAGAGTAAAGATGGTAGAAAAAGATCTTTCCTAGGATTGGAACTGATCATAGGAACATTACTCCTCTCAACTGAGAAACCAACAGCTAGAGAAGCATCGGTATGGTAAAAGCATACATCGAAAAAGACTTGCTAGAAATGCATGATATTAGAATCTGAAAATTAGCTAAAATAGATATGGATTAAAACCAAGCAATATTGGCATAACTAGAGTGAATATTGTTATATTTTATTCAATGTAGAATAACAGATCTGAACTCCTACCAGATGCAGATGTCAAAAATTTAGCATACTACACATAACAACACATAATCCGCTGGTTAAACAAAAAGTCTAGTTGCTGACATTACGTGGGGGTCTCTGCTTCAGCTCCACTTGCTCCAACCTCAAAAACATGGATTCAACATGGTGATTGGGACAAGTAATTGATCTTCTTTCTGTCAGCATCAAGTGGAATTCACCATGCTATCAGAAACAAAGTATTTGAATTAGTCTAAATACATCACAGAGAAAACTTGATGGTAACAGCAAATGCCAACCCCTATAAATCATAAATCTAGAGGTGAAAAAGTTGTTTGTATCACTGATATAGAGAACAGGAACCAATTTTTATTTTATCAGAGATCCAGATAGATTCTGCTCTTTTTCTTTTCCCAGTGGGCTGATCTAGCCCAGTCTTGCTTAGTCAAAACAATGTGGCCTAGTCTTGATCACATGAAGTTATGTATGCAGTTAAACCATTAAAATCAAATGAGCTATACACAGCTAATTACCCACCACAGGAATCACCTTTAATTCAATAATTTCCACTCACAATCTGGAACGTTCAACTTCCAAATTTGTTTAATTCATGATTCCGAATTTTAATGAATCGATAACAATCACAAACAGATGTCACTCCTTTCATTGGATGGTAGCAACTTAGTAGCATTTAGGCATGTGTGTATATCATCTGTCCTCAACTGACCAATCAGTTTTGATGGTTTTGAGTCCTGAAACAGGAGATTCCAGAACCTATATAGCACTTGCCTTCTCCACAGTCAAGAAAACCAAAAATCTCTAGTTAATGCTACAAGAACTACATAAACATGTGCAATTAACAGAGTATAAATAGTAAAGAAATCAGCTGTTAGCTTAAGCTAATTAGTCAGCCATTGCTTTATAAGAAACAACTGGAATAATTTGGTGACAATATTGAATAAAAAGGCTAGTATACCACATGAATGGGCAACTATGGCTCCAGGGTTTGGTGGTGTCTGGCATGTTCCATTTCCACTGATCTCGGCAACACTCATATGCCAAAATGTCAAAGAATCTTGTGTACTTATGTAATCATATAATATAATTATGAGAAAGAAAATGGCGAGCACAATTTTATTGTTCAACAAGCTGGCATTTGAACCTTCAGATTCACTGAAGCAGATTCTTTAGTGACATAGGCAGATAATGGCAAAATATAATTTAGAAAGGAGTGCATTATTAATAAAGAACTCCCGATAATCATCCATAATATATACTGAAAATGTTTAAAAATAGAAAACAACAGAAACTATGATCTTGATTAAGTCAATATCAGCACATCTATTCCACAAGGTATGGTGAGTAGGTTGACATAGACAGTAGGATATAGCTCATTAGGTAGGTTTCAAAATTGTCAATCCTTGAGTAAACAGATTCCAAGAATTAACTAATGGTGAGAATTTGATCTTGATTTCTATATAAAAGCTTTCTAGATTGCTTCAAACTCACGATTTTCTCTCCAACAACAACTCAAAATCCCAAGGATTTCGCACCAGAGGCAACAATAATTTTGGGTAGGACAAGTTAGTATTAGTTCACACAACCTTAGTACCCTTGGGAATAAAATTGGTGTACCATAGGCATGACAGTGATCTAATTCTTACAAAAAGAAATATCACAAGTTTCTTGATGATAACAATGATAAAATGAGGTTGTAAGCATGCATCAATATAGATTACAATAAACAACAGTTATTTTTCCTTTTCCGATAGAAAATACTGGCAGATAAAGATATGCTTGTCATGTTTTCCAACATACAATAAAATGAAGTTTTTAGAAATGATGATGGCAAGGGGGGACACATTTCTTGCACCTGTATGAATTGTATAGAAGACATGAGATCAACTTCTCGATTCTCTGTTGGTGTCTATGGATTGATCACAAATCGAAAGATGGGTAGATCACTTATGTGCCTTAAGCTTATTAAACCCAATTCAGTTAATATCAATCTCGTAACATTTTCTCAATCTTTGTTATGGTCATTGCGGCTGTTGAAGCAACTATTGGGCTAGCTATGTTTCATCAATCCAGCATAATAGCAATTCAACTCATATCAGTCAATTGAATTTGCTAAATAATTAGTTATGATCACAAGATACATAACATTATCTGGTGTCAAATGGGTGCTTTCTATCTTTTGAAAAATACCTTGGCGTAGAAAAGTCAGATGATTGGCAATATATACTTTTATTTTTTTTCAAAAAGCCCCTGAGAACAATCTCTCCTTGCACAATATAATGGGAAATTGGTGTCTGACAGGATGTGGTATCACCTTAAGAACATTAACGCAGACTTGATCCAATTATTAAGGAGCTCCGAAAGAACAAAACCATGAAAATTTAGCAATCGCAGCTCTTTCCTTTCCCCACAGATGAAATGGAGCAAATCCATTATCATGGTGAACCACCATTATATTTTCACTATGGCCCTTCCACAAACTCCGGTCCCTCGAATATCAATGCCATCTTACCAAAATTGCAACCTTTTGCCCTTCTCATGATTTGCGAAATCCCCACCAACGCCCCACACCAACTCAAATCACATTCCAAGGTATTATGAATTCAATTAAAGAAGGGGAATATAAGCAGATTTATTAGAATTCAACGAACATCAAAGGTTGCGGATTCATCAAGGTCAACAAAGGGCATAATTCAATGAGGAGGACTTAATTTGTTACCACGAGAAGAGAGGAAGTCCTTCAGTAGTGGGATGTGATTCAATCGTCACCGTAGGCACGGAAGCGGTAGCGCTCCTCGTAGGGCCCGTCGAAGAAGAGGTCGGCCTCGAACCATTTGGGATAGCGGACGAGGTCTCCGGCGACGAAGCGCATGAAGCGGTCGCCGGATTTCGCGCCCTCCGGGACGACGCGGACTTCGCCGGAGACGATGTAGACCTGCTGGTCGACGTGCCAGTCCCAGGGGAAGCGGCAGCGGCCGGTCTTCCACATCGACCACCGGTCGACGCCCAACTCCTCTAGCCGCTCTTTGGACACCCCGCGCTCCACCCGCACGTTGTACACCTCCTCTAGCGGCCGCTCGAACCGCCCGTAGATCCCATTCGACGGAGGGCATCTGCGCCGGATTCGCGGCAGCATCATAGACGTGGAGAGAGGCCGGAGGGAAGTGGAGAAGCCGATGATGGCCGTGGCCGCCATACGCTCGTTTTTCCGTCAATTTGGTCGGCCGTCCTCTGAAACCCCTTATCCCCCTTCCGCTCGCTCGTATCAACGAACGGAAAAATAAGAAAAGTGAACTTGACGTGGCTCGAAATTAGTATGTTTAAGACTTATCATTTAAAAATTTAAAATATATTTTTATTCATTAATTTTTAAAAATTTATTTTGATTCATAAAATTTTAATTGTTATGATATAATATTTAGTTGTTAGAGTATAAACCTTTGCCTTCTAAAAATGTTGCATTCATGAATTTTTCTAACATTTGTAGAACAGAATAAATTTTAAAATTTAAAATTTAAAAATATTTTTATTTCAAACAACATAATATCTTTAACATATTTATCATATTATTATATTATTATTATTATTATTATTATTATTATTATTATTATTATTTCGGCTGAAAGATTGTATAAATAATTAAAAATAACTATAGCCTCAGATGGTGCCATAAATAGCAAAAATATAAAAAAAATACTAAGAAAAGATTAAAAGGGGTATTAAACGATGGATTCTACAATGGGATTGAAGCATGCGTTTTGAAATATATATATATCTAAAGTATAATACCAGGACCTTTTATCAAGGATCCCAATCCATTTGCTCTCGCTCTTTTCGTGGCTCCTCCTTCTCCTTCTTCACTAGCGTAATACAAGCCAATCCAGATAGATCCAAAAAAATTTTCTTTCTTACTAATAATTACACTAATCTAATACAAATCAACCTAGATAAATTTAAAAAAATAAAATTTACTTAAATACAATAGGTCCAAGATCTTTCTGCTTTCAACTTGCTTCCTACTCTAAAATTCAGAATAATAGACCATAAAAACTACAACCCAATCAACCACTGTTAACTTCTTGCTGCTTTTTTTAACTCTTCCTAGCAACAAGCCAAAGTCTACTTTGATATGGCTATTTTAATTATTATTTACAAAATTAAAGAAGCTATATATATATATAGTTTTTCAAAATCATTATTCGATTCTTTTCAAAATCATTAGTATTTGCAACAAATGAAGTCAGGATTTTTTTTAAAAAAAAAAATTTTGGGTGGAAAAGGAACAAGAGAAGCTAGTGCTCTCCTCTACGACGCCGCCGTTAATGTTAATGGCACGGCGTCTTTAACGTGCACCATATATCTTCAACACAAGAAATACAGCACAAAACCTGTCGAAATTGCGATTCAAAGTTCCATTGCCAGATCTCGTGGCACATAAATCCAGGCTTCTGCCCACAATATTGTTTTTTTTTTTTTTTTTTTTTTTTTTTAATGCCTATATCACTTAACAAATGGGCAGTGGGAAAATCCCATGCCACGTATCCCACACCAGTCCACAGTATTTACACGGAGTATGGATCCCAGGAAGTAAAATGTTTTAAGCTAATAGCAGGAGACTACTGAAAATTAGCAGCTATTAAAAACCATGGGGAGTAATCAGATCTAACTGAATAAACTCCAACAATTCCTGGATCTGCGGCCCAGTAAGCTAAAACCTGACAAATCAAACAGTCACGGATCAAAAAATAAGAGAGCCTTGATACAAGTCTTTTTTTTTTTTTTTTTGAAAAAAAGAGGAGGCATTTATTTTAAGGGACAAACCTTTTGGAGTCAGAATGATGAAGTGGCGACTGAGGTGGCACGTCCTGAAGCTTGAAGTTCCTTCAAAGTACTAGCCAGCCAATCCAAACCCTCGTAGAGGCCATCACCTCTAAGAGCACAAGTCCCTTGGATATGCCATATCCGGTTCCTCAGATCGTAGAGGCCAAGCCCCTCGCACACTTCCATTGGGGTCATTGCACCTTTCTGCATGAAAGGATATTTATGCATCAGATTTCAGAACCGATTCCCTTCTGAGAGTTGGAAGCCCATAAATCGGTGAGATTTTCAACTTGCTTGGGGTCAATGAAAGAAGCTATTCAAAGATGGGTGCATACCAAAGCCCTAACAAGACTTAATCCACGATCAAGTCCATCAATTACCTTCTCTAACTAAATAAACAGTACCTTCCAACAAATCATAAAGTCTACATGATGTCAGGGCCCATGCCTCAATATATATTCTTGGCCAGTGAAGTCACCATATCATAAACAAAAGAGATCTGAAATATCAATGGTCAGCCATGAATTGAAAAGGGACATGCTGCATGGCATGAATCTGTGAATAGAAATTACATCCAAGAAAATCTTATGAATCTCTCTCTCTCTCTCTCTCTCTCTCTGAGAAGTAGGACAAGAGAGTACTGGGCTGATCTTTGAAACAAAACCAGGATTTGTACTGCAGAAATCCCAGAGTAAATTACTCAGGATCAAAATCTTGAGGGATAAACTTATACAAGACTCAAAACCCCGACCAGTGCTTAGGAGCTGGGAATGATAGCTGCTGAGCTAAGTTGGGTCATAACATGCACAAAAATAACATGACATCTCCTTGAAATCTCACTGACATGTGAAAATCACAAACAATAAAAAAAATTCTCCCGAAGAAATTTTGATTTGTTAGCCTCCCAAATGAAACCGACTCCAAAAGAGGAGTAAACTTACTGGTTATTGTCACTTTGCTCCCATCTGTTTCAGGAGAGAGTCAAAAAAAGGGCAGATTTAATTCGAAACACAAATTTAAAAAAGTGCCAACAAAATCATCTAGATTTTGTTTACAAATACTCAACTCAACTCAACTAAGCCTTTTCCCAGCTACATGGGGTCGGCTACATGAATCTGCTTCCTCCACTTTGCTCTATTCAGGACTAAGTCGACACTCAAATTATAAATAGTTATATCTTTTTAATTATTTCTGTCCATATCAATTTAGGTCTACCTTTACCTCTATCATTACCATATATTGTTAAAAGATCACTCTTTCTAACTGGAGTATTTAAAGGTCTTCATTGTATATGTCCAAACCACCTTAATCAATTTTCTCTCATTTTATGCAACATGTAAAAATATGTAGATGAACTAATTATGAAACGATAAGAATTTTAACTACTAAATATGATGAGCCTAATTTAGGGGGAAATGGAAGCTTTGTGAAGAAAAGGTCTTGTCACATGAGTGATCCTTTTAAATGGTGACCAACACGATAGACTTTGGTCTCCAAGGATGCACATTTACAACAAGAAGGGAGGCTGTAAGAAAAAAGGTTTTGAGAGGCCAAAGGAAAAGCCGATGCAAGAGTAAGGGTACCTTCGTAACGGCAAGTCCTTGAGAAGGCAGTACAGAGATGAAGGATCAAGTCTTGGGAGGAAAAGAAGGTTAGAGTGGAGAAGACCACAAGGCTTATACAGGCCTGAGGATGAGCTGGAGGAGATTAGAGAGCACTGGATGCACCCATTGATGAGGGGATCTAACTGGGAAATCAACTAGTGCCAGAGTTCATCCATGATGCATTGAAAAGGAGATAAATTGTTTCAGCAACACCAGAAGACAAAGAAGATTAGCAATTAAAGGATTTCAATGTTGTACGTTCATTTTCAGAGACCCAGGTAGTTAATTTTCTGAACTGTGGGTCATGGATTGATTTGAAGACCAGGCTTTGCATTTTAAAAGGTCAAGCTCCATGCCTCAAATCATCTGTAAAGATGATTCCTATGATAACCAATCATCCTTTAGAATTAAAAAATGCTAGATGACAAACTACAAAAGCACAAATACATAAAATTTCACTAGTTATATAATGGCCTAAAACTTGCAAGATGTTTGACCAGATATAAAAACTTAGGGACTGCCCTCTGATGTTTTCCTCATGAAAATTGAAAAGTTGCACTTCAGAGGTTAAGAATTCATCAGTGAATCAAGATTCCTCATCAGTACTTCATCTAATGGAAAAATTCCAACTAGAACTTTGAAGGATTGGTCTTTTGATGTTTTCTTCACCAAGATCTGAAAGTTGTACTTTGACAGCTAAAATTCATCAAGAATTGGGACCTTCCACATAAGAGATTCCACTTTTCCACTAAACAGGACCAATAAAACAATAAGTTTACCTTAAATCTTCTCTTCAAATCTAGAATTACAAATCATATGGGAAAGAGTGAGGCTTAAACCTCATTCAGGAATTAGACGGCAACTCTGGAAAAGTCATAGAACCTAAGCGTCACTGGGTAATTTAGTGGAAACCTTTTTGAGGCATACAAAGAGACAATCATAAGAAATTTAAAATACATATGAGGTAGTGGTGAAGGAGTTTTAAAGAAGGAGAAAGATTAAATACCAGGTTTTGAATTGTGGTCAGTTCATCAGTTCATCCTTGCATCAACCTCCAGCCCTTATCTCTTTGTACTAGTCATGAATAAACTACACAATGATGTTGGAAATGATGTGGTGTAGATTGACTGAGTTAGGATTACATTAATTAAATAAAGTTTAGACAAGGATCTAAAAATCAAGTAGGCCCCAAGGAAAAAATAAATGAAATGGTTGCAAGCCAAATGTGAACACAAATACAAATGAAGCCAAACTAAATGCAATGGCCAAGTGATGCAACATAAAAAAACAAATAGATGATGGCATTTACATAGAAAATAGAATGAGACGAACAAAGACGAGATGTGCATACAGAATATTGCATGATTGAAAGATTTAACTGATCAAAAAATGTACAAACCGAAAATACTACAGGTCATGCCACCACATCTAAAACATAAATAGGTCAAAGTTTCAAGAAACATGGAAGACACATGTAAGAGGAGCAAAGCAAAGATCACACTGTTAAGGAGGTTGTACTGGAAAGTTTGAGAAAATTGGTGAATACTATAAAGGTTAAAGGATTTAATACAAGTCGAAACTTACGTGCCCTAGCAATGGCAGTCAAACAAAACCAACTAAGATAGCATGGTCCCAACAGAACTAAAAATGTGGAGTAAGGGGGGAGAAGGATGTTATATTTATCAAAGATCAATGTCTTTAGCTATTGCAGGAAAGACAGCAAATATGGACCCACAAAGTTAACCTAGTCTTAGGAAAAATATTTGCAGGACATAGCGGCATATTGCATGTTTATCTAAACACATCAACTTATGCACATGTATCTAGAAACATCAACCTACATACTTCTAAATTAACCACTTCAAGGAAGCCCTTCTCTAAAACTTTCTGAAGCAAAAAAGCGCCATCTTGATTCAAAATAGTTTGGTCTAGCTTTTTGAACATCTTCTCACTTCATCATTATTTTAAGTAAAATTGCAGCACGCATCAACTGAACAACAAAATTTAAGCAACTATTCAGTCCCTCATTGCTAATGAATTATAAAGAAAACATAAGCAGAATACATGTCCAATCTTCGAAAAAAGAAAAAAGAAAGAAAAAGGTAGGCCTTTGAAATGGTATGAAGCCAGCATGATATATTAGATATTAGGATAGCATGCTGGATTTCTATGCAAATGTTGAATTTATTTTATATAAGCAATACGCTCTTGTGATCTGTGAGTTGCCAGCTTGACTTACCATGTCCTGTTTGTTTGCGAATACCAATATGACACTGTTAAGCATGAAGGGATCATTGATGATGGCCTGATAGAAAATATAAAGTTGTAACCACATAAAAGCAGCCATGAGAAAATTTTTATGCAGCAATAAATGGTCTTAACTAAGAAGGAAACCTGAAACTCTGCTTTGGCTTTCCCAATTCTTTCTCTGTCCAAGGAATCAACTACATAAATCTGCAAGGAAGAAAATGAACAGCAAATTACATTATTTGTCAATAGAAGGACCTGCTTAATTGCATGACCACCCTTATCCATGTAATATGCCCCCACTAGGTGGGAAAGGCTGAGAAAAGGAGGCTGAATCAGAGAGATTGGGAGGTTGTCATCCTAGAATCATGAGATCTTGGAATACTAGGTATCACCATATAGTTGGATAGTGGTGTTTCAATAACATGAAATTTGGGAGACTTATAGTCACACACAAACCCCTGATCACTCCCACCTTTCTCTCCATCAGCCTTCTCTATTCAGCAATTCTCACTTGTGAGGAAAATAAACAGGGACATCCAAGCAGGGCTAGAATATATTCCAGCTTCGGCAACAATGCCATGCTTTACGAAACACATTCTGTAATGCGGCTGGTCACTAAACTATGCAGTTACTCTCACACGGGACTGGATTTTACATGATGCAAATGTGCATTTGCAAGAATGCAGCTTAGTTTCCCAACATTTTTGTAAAGCGTCTGCAAAAAAGGATTTTAATTGCAGACACAAAATTCTTTCATGAAGGAAGATTTACAACATTTTGAGTGCCAAAATGAAGCATCCAATAGCCTTATAGGAGAAATGGCAACTATAATTCATCTGTGAGATACTAGTGATTATTTACCAGACCATCAGTATTGGTGAAGTAATGCCTCCACAATGGCCTCAGTTTTTCTTGCCCACCAACATCCCACACTGTAAACATCACATTTTTATACTGAACTTTCTCGACATTGAAGCCTACATTACAAGAAGACAAAATAAAAAACCTCAAGTCCACTTTAAAGTCTATAAACCACAGTGCAAAATCTGTTATAAAAGAAATTTTTTACCACAACATAATAACAATGAACTAAGTTTAATGGCTCATCATATCAAGGTTTGCAATACCAGAAAGCTGTACCTTTGATACTTAAACGGCACAATTTGGTACAAGGCATCGATGCACCAGTCTGGTGAACCAGAAGGCCATAGTCCATGAACTGCCTCATACTGAACCAAACCATACTTAGCCGTATCAGGTAGTTCGGCATGGTACAAAGCGGTTCAAGGTGATATGAAGTGGTTCGGTCCCTCTACTGAACCAAACCACCAAACATACCGATTCTAGGACAGTTCACCATGAACCATCTAGTTCGGTATGGTTCACCCACCATTTCATCATATGACTTTATTGCTGCATAGTAATCAAAGGATATATAGATGAAAGAATCATTTCATATACTACACATTAAAGGTTGCTATCATTTTGACTGAAAAAGTTACAATGAACAAAAAAATAACAATTGCAATAACTTTCCATGAACATTTCTGAAAGAGGTAGATCAGCCCAAAAGCTCATGCAAACTAACCAAAATTTATGTAACAAACATTGCTGCTGAACTAAATTTTTAACAATTGTTACTGAGCAGGTGAGATGTGTACATTTGATTATTTTGTCTAAAGGCACATGCAAGAATGTTGTTAGACATCTATAGACACAGTTACAGACATCAATGGCCACCATGGCTGGATGCTAAGACTTACATGTTATGAAAAATAGACAAAATTTCAATGTTTCTGCATCAAGAGTTAATGTAAAAGATTACAGGGTTTTATTTACAATTTGAGCTTCTTGTCTATATTTGAATTTCTCAATCCTATATTGCACTAATTAATGTTTGTTAGTAGGTTTGATCTCTTTATTCTTTGTTCATGATCAATCACAATAATTTACATAATTAAATGACTAAAGGGATAAGCTGTTCAGTCTGAACTCTTATTTGTGTGCTCAAAACATGTATATCCCAAACTGAAGTCGAACTAAAAGATGACGAAATGCTAAAAACATAGGTTCTTGTTAGTGTTTTCTGGCAAATTTATGGCAATAACAATATCAGCCCCTAATACAAGCATGATATACGATACCTGAATCCCTTTGGACAATGCGTCAGAAGACAGGGAAACTTGATCTTGAGGATCAAGTCCTTTTCTACTGCAGATAAGATTTTCCCCATCTATCACATTTTCTTAACCCAATCCAACATATTAATTTAGTCATCACATCATGAGGACTGTCAAATTCAAGCCTCCATAAACACAGAGTGATGCAAAATAAATAAGACCCTGATTTCAGATGCAACCAAATCAACTGTCATATTTGTTATCAGTTGGTTTTCTTATTTTAGTTTTTATATTCTCTTGTTAGTGTCCTTTAAAGTTTACTAATATTTCCAGACCAGTTATTACCTCATAAAGAGATATCTTCCTATTTCATATTAATTAGTTTGCACTTATGAATACAAGTTCCACTGCTAAGAAGTCTAACCATTCTTTTTTCATATAAGTTCTTAGAAGAAAATGCCAAAAATTCCCAAAAACAACACCCTAGAAACAAATTTCAAATAGCTTATTTTATGATTACTGAACTAGATAAGAACATCTGCATAGAATGTTCATGTTGTCCCCCATGCATACCAATTGTTGGAACTGTTGATAGAACTTCTCCAATGTGCAGCTTGTACAAAATAGTAGTTTTACCCGCTGCATCCAGTCCAAGCATCACAACCTAAGGCATATCATTTCAGAAACAGAAGAAACAAAAGGAAAAAATCACAGTTAACTATATTAAATATTAAATTACAAAAATGATGACAAGAAAAAAGAATTTATTTTAGACCTTATCTACAAAAGCAAGAAAACACGGTCAAAAAGAACCTAGGAGTTCAGGGTCAACATCAAGGCACCATCAGAAATGTTAAGTGATGCAAATGCCATAAATATAACTTGAAGCAAATATAAAGCATCACTACTTATTCCAATATTTCATCTAATAAGGTCCAAAAATGTAATCAATACATACAAAGTATATATGCAATACATGGTATGGGAAGGTAAATTTTTCACAGCAAAATTCAATGAAACAAAATTAATAACTACATATTCTGAAAATCAAAATACATAGCTCCCTTATGAAAAAAAAAAGAGTTGAAGAACAATATCCAAGGAAAATAGCTATTGACCCCTCAACTTTCCCTCTGTTTTTACTTCCATCCCCTCTTGCTTAAAAATTTTAATGACATCACTTAAGTTCATCAAACAATCCAATGTGGTCCTGCTGTCCACCGCCCTTTACCCAATCTCAATATATTGAGACATGCGATGGTCATGTGATAACTTTAGGACTAAAATGCCCTGAGCGGTACTCTTTCTCTTTTTGAGAGTTGAGAGAGAAAGGGAGGGAGGTTAGAGAGCGATCAAGTGATGGCAATAACCTTGGTCTTGGGGAGCACAACAAGGTTGGGGTTAAGAGAGAAGAGATCAGATCTAACAATCCCTATGTAAATTCAGCCACCAGTTGAGATTCGGCCAAACCACCCCTCCCTTCCTGACCGTTGGCCTGCTTCTACCACTCCTTGTTCAGCTCATTGCAATAGAACAAGAAGCTCTCCAACGTCCCATTACTCCCTTCACTGCTGACATAACACTATCAAAAACCACCTTAGCTTGCAAATCTTTCATCCACCACCGATCCAGCCATCAAATCCCCAACCCATCTACCTATCACCTCTGAAGCCCACAAACTCACCAGGATCAGAGCTGAAATCGAGTCCTAGTTCTGAGAAATCACTCTGAATTCTTCATACAAACCTTAGAATCTTCTCTAATCACTCTTAGTCAAATGGCCTTCCAATCACCTCCATTTATCCACTACCTTCTCGTCTCTCCTTTTTTGAGAGCTCAAGAGAGGAGCTTCTTGTGAGTAAAGAATGAGAGGTGAGAGAGTGGGAGGAAGTCATGCGAGGTGGAGGGAGTTGGCATTTGCATAAGTGGCGTGAAGGTTGCTGGTGGCAGCCAACTATCTCCTAGGAGGCGAGATTGCAGTCAAAGAGGTAGGAGAGCAAACCCTTGTTTGCAAACTTCACAGCAAAGTCATCACTGAAGACCATAGAGGAATGGCAGTAAATTCCCCAGCTAAAGAAGAATGGAGAAGAAAAAAAAAAGGAGGATAGAAAGATGACGGAGGCCCATTTTGTTTTATTTTCCTATTTTTCTCCATTCTAAGTAGTGTTAACTGCATCTCCTCTCCTTTCTGTTTCCTTTACTATTGCCAATGCTGTTCTCAACATTGAAGAAGATCGTCAATAGATAGAGAACCGAGGAGGGCCAGCACTACCATTGCCTAAAAGAACTTTCATAGGACCTATATTAGGAAGTTGGACAACTGAAACTGGAGACATCACCTACAACATCATTGACACCCTTGATGCACTGGTATTGTACATGGACCAGACTTCCTTCAAGCAGGGTGGCAAGGGCCTCGGAACAAAGCAATAGTACTGAAGCCCATGTTGATTAGAAATTGGAAACAACAACAAGGATAACTTTGTCATTTTAGATGATGCTTAATGGCATTGGGTGCTAGTGGGGCTAAAAACCACATTGGATCACTAAATGAACCTAAGGGATTCAATTGATCTTTTTTTTTTTTAAAGAAAGGTAGTTAAAGTGAAATTCGGCCTAACATTTATTTGATGAACAGTGCAAAACCACATTACAATTACTCAATAGTTATAATTTGTGACCGAGCAAATTCCAACTCACAATAGCAAAGAAAGAATGGAGAACACAAGCAAAGATTAAAAAAACACGGTAAATAACCAGTACAAAGCACCCTACTAGTCCAAGTCAACCCCATAATGGATACAGGCACTCTCTTGTGCCAGCCAAATTGCAGCGTGGTATGGGCACATACTGGAGTGCAAGCCATATCAGCTTGTGACCATTATAGGCTGTGCCATGGTTTTTAAAACCTTACATACAACAAGAGAAAGAAAATTAGAATGTAAGATAATAATAAAATGTGTCTTAGAAAAATCTACATTACAAAAATGACATCTGATATAAGTAGACAAGTTCAAATACTAACTAATGCATCTTCCATCACATTTCTATAAATAAGCAGAAAATTTTCATCCTTCATAAATTTCCAACAAAATCAAGAGGAAGAGTTGCTTGAGAGATATAGGACAATCTATTACTAAAATAATGTATATCCCAATGGTAATGCTAGAACAGCAATGAGTTGCAGATAGACTACTACAACAAAGCATCTGCCAAACTGAACCTTTGATGCGCCAATGGAACCGTTGAAGTTCAAATCAAGAACTGAATAACCTTCAAAACATTATAGAACTAGTATGGGTGAAGAATCAAGCAATCATCAGTTGTAATTAGGTTGCTGTTGAAAATTTGAATGTATATTGATTCATTAACAATAGTAAGAACCAAAGAAAATGTCAGAGTTCTCTTTAAATGCCAAGGCAATATCTTTGTCAGTCATCATCTCTGTATGACATAACTTGCATGTTGTTTATTCATTAATCACCCCTATATTAAACCAGAAAACATTAATCATGACTGTTTATGATCAATAACACCCTCCAAGACATTAATCCACAAAAAAAAAATCCAGTTTGATCTTCCCAACGGAAGTTTTGATTTCTGTTTCTTTTAAAAGCACCTAGACCTAATTTAAGATCTTCATAACGCATCTTTAGAAAATAATATCTTCTTCTTTTTGTTTCTCCCTAATGTATGGTTCTTTTCTCTTCTAAGTCCTATTCAACTCTCAGATAAAAGAGCTTCCTCATTCTCAGTGTCACCTAAAGTCCTACATTTGTTTCCACTAAAACGACAGCACCATGCATGTCCTTGTTATTTGTTAAATCTATAGATACATCCTTAAAAATTTTAAAACCAACTAGCAGAGCATTATATCTCACTAATGGAAAATACCATTTAAAAAATTGCTGAAAGTTTTTGAGAACTAATGTTTAGAGTCCAGATATGGGGAAAAAATTACTTAGAAACAAGATTGGAGGCTGACAGGACAGATCAAATGGCAAGAGTTACATTTGAAAACCCTATTGAAGCCCATCTTCTCCAGTCCAAACCTCATAAAAGTTCTGATGCCATAGTCTAGTCTCAGCCTCACTTTTTAAGTATTTTGCATTATTTCCTATCATCTTAACATGATAAATTAATAAATTAAAAACAACAAAATCGTCATGACTGACTAATAAGAAGTTTATCACATTTTACCAACAGTCCAAGGTGGTTAGATTAAATGCTTAATTAAAAACGAAGATAGCACATCAATCTACCTATTACAAATCCTTTTCATCAAGATTCATTCATAACTATGGGAAACAAACAGGATCTACAATGCAACCAAATATGACCAAAGGTATTTGTTGCTTCTGATGACGGTTTTGAATATAGAAGCAATTGGCCGCAGAAGAACAAGTAGTTCCATCTAAAGCAAGAAGAGAAAGACGTAAAAAAGCAATTTTTTGGAAACTAGCAACAGTCACTACCATGACAAGGACCACGGAAAACTGGAAACACAAAACTTGTGGCCAAATCAAAATAGTTGCACGCTAACAATAATGTTTATGTAAATAAAAAAATTCTTCGCAATTGCGTAACAAAATAACATTTTTCCGTAGACGCCTCTCAAACTCCAATCAGGTGACAAAAATACACCAGAGAAGAAGCCCATGTATCAAAAACAATCCCGAAGCAACCTCAAAATTCTCAAGATACTTTATATCTTCCATGATCCCGGACCAACAGGCTAGAATCTAAGCCCAATACCTAGTTCGCGTTCCAAATCGCCAAACCCCAAGCTGCTGACCCAATCACGCAGGGAAATCAATAAGAAAATCCAAAAAGTACACGGGAAAGAATTTAAAGAAAAAAAAGAACCGATGAATCAATCCATCACGCAAGGATTCGAATCGAACCAAGAAAGGCGTACCCTCATCTCTTTGTTGCCGAAGAAGGCGTCGAAGAGCTTCCGAAATGCCTGCCCCATGGCCGATCCTTCCCCTGCCTCTCTCTTTCTCTTCTCCCTCTCGATCCACAGCTCAAATCGTCCAAATCCTTCAAGATTTTCCCGGAAAAATTCGCAGAGCGATAGACACCGAAAGGCTTCGTTTTTTAGGTGGAGGCTCTCTCTCGCTGTCTTCGAACAGCCCCGTTGTTATGTTATGCCCCGCAAAAACACAAAAACAACAAAAAAAACAACAAAAATAAAAAAATAAAAAAAAAAAGAAGGAGAAGAAAGAAAGAGACCAAAGAGAGCCGCTAATGCTGTGCGAATACCGTACACGTATTGGATTTGTATAAACAAATTCAACCGTTTGTTTATTGAGATGACAAAATGGACGGACAGGAAAATGTTAACACCGCTGTCGGCTTCTGTGGAAGACTTTCTTGCTCGAGATGAGTAAATTTTGAATCATTTTTGGGTTTAATAAGATTTCTTTTCCGGATTGAGACTTTAAAGGGAATTTCTATTTGCACCGCTCGAAGTGCTTAGCGCACCTTCCAAATTTAAAAGAAAAAAATTTTAAACAACCCTTAGCAGTTAGCATCCTCTTCTCTTTTATCTTTCTTCCTTTCTTTCTCAGCACTAGCACTGATGCCCTCCCTTTTTTTTTCTCTCTGTCATCACCTTCCACCTCTTCCTTCGACTTTCATCTTATCTCCTTTCCTCTTCGATAGCCCTTTCTCTTCTTCTCTCACTTTCTTTGGCACCATTCCTCACCCTTTCCATTTGGCCTCCATCTTCTTTCCTCTTCTTCTCAGATCCACCTCCTATCCCCTCTCTCGGTCCGATCTCCTCCCCATTTCTCGGCTCCGGTACCCCTTTTTCCTCTCTAGCACCGTGCCAGAGAGGAAAGGAGACGATGTCGAAGTTAGGGAATGGAAAGAAGATTGGGGCCAAGAAAAAGGGTAGATGGAGGGCGATGCTGAAAACGAAAAAGAAAGAGCTCTAAATAGTAAATTCGTAAAGTGATTTCAATTTTAGTGATCATGTGACTTTCACATGAAGTGTCTTGGCCAAGGTCTTGCTAAATTAAAACACAAGCATTTCTCTTTTTAACGGAATAGGTCAAATTTCATCTTGATCCACAACTGACTACCATAAGTACTTGACTGCACCCAGTAACCTTTCGTAGCTAGATTAGAAATCCAGATGGTCCGGCACCTAAGTACAATGAGTTGCTTGTAAGCCACTGGTTGCAGTTCCAATAATTCATAGGATCTCAAGATCCGTGCTGTAACTCAAGGTAGGATTATATCTCTATTCTGTAGTATTCTAAGATTAGTGCTGCGGCACGTACGTTTGAAGATCTGATTCCTCTGTTCCAATTGGTCGATAAAGGCTCCGTTTAAAGCAGGAATCCAACTGGGTAAAACCATGCTTGAATTTAGGCTATATTGCTCCAATTCTGTTGACTGAGATAGACCAAATGTTCGTAAGCATCGGATTAGCAGGGCCAGAATGATAATTCTCTTTCTGCATCTAAGAAATAACCGACAGGGAATCACCTTCAATCAAAATCCTCTGAGCCTGAAGAGTCATTACGGCATAAGAAATGCCCGCCCAAGCTGCATAAAGCTCAGACATCGGGATGGAGGAGTCAATAGTACCAAAACTTTCCGCTCCCAGCAACTCACCATGTGGGCCACGGATGACGAAAGCAGAACCAGCAGCTTTGCCGCGGACACTCCCATCAAAGTTGATTTTGACGAACCCTGGAGGAGGGGGATCCCAGGAGAGGTGTCCTAAGATGAGCTCAACGAGAACAGAAATCTCGTGTGGAACAAAAGGGTAAAAGCTCGTTTGATTCTGGTTTCCAGTACGAATACGAACCGTGAAAGCGTGGCCTATCGATCCTTTAGACCTTCGGGGTTTGAAGCTAGAGGTGTCAGAAAAGTTACTCGCGGAAAATGACTTTGCTGATCTTGAATCCTCCCACTTAAATTCTTCTTCTACGATCCTTCACACTTCTGTTAGCACCAGAATCACCAGGATTTTTTTTTCTAATTCTTTAGAAAATCAATTCATGACATATCATGTGTTGTTTTTCTCTTATGTGTAATCTGGTGAGGGATGTCCTCTATTTATAGTCTCTTTTTAGTCAGTCCATTAAATTCTAATATTTAGAATTTTGTCGCTTGGCGAAAACCAAAGAGACAGGGTCACTGATACTGAGAAAGAAAGAGAGAAAAAGAGAAAGAGGTGCTAAGAATAGTTTAAATTTTTTTAAAAAAAATTTTAAAAAATACACAGAGCAATTCCAACGGTGCAAATAGAAATTTTCTGACTTTAAAAGGGACGTGGTGGTTGGACCACTAAAGAATAATGCTCACTTTTGGGTAGGTCTTTGGTGGTTTATTTTTTCCCATTAATTCGTCCACTCACTTCAGAGGGCCACAACTCATCCTTTTGCGCAGTCCCTTGGTGTCAACTTCCTTTGGATAAGCATCAATTTACCCAACTCATGAATTAAAGGGATAAAGTTTTTTTTTTTCTTCTATTTTATTTATGTTTCATATTGGGCGATCAAGATTTGAGACTTTAAGAAGGTTGGGTACGTCATGGGATTCAGCCACCCTCAGACTGAGTCACTTTGATGCATCTCATAGTAGTCTAAGTTCGTTGTAAGATTTAATACCATTTGATGCCAGCTTTTTTTTTTTTTTTTTCCATCGACATCGAGTTTATGGCTTGATATCAAGATGGGCAATCGATGCCGCAGTAAAGGATGGTCGGCAAATTTTTGGAACATAATTTTGGTCCAAAATCGCACTAAGCTGTGGCTTTCAACAACGTAAGGATGATGAAAGATGCCTTCGCATCTAAATTTATCACACTATTAGTAATATAAAATTTTATATTTATAATATTATCTATCTAATCCATTTCTTATATTTACTTCATATCTACCATATTTTTTTTATTTTTTAAAATTAAATAAGTTTAATAAATCATAAAGTAGAGTAAAGGTAGCAGATCCACGTAGCCTATTCTATGTAATTGAAAAAATGCTTAAATGAGTTGAGTCAAGTCTCAATCAAATTTAAAGTTCAAACATACGTAAAATATAATTTTAATATTAAAAAAATATAATTTAATATTCATCGCTAATATGAAGTGGATGGAATGAAAAAATCTTCGTATGTATGCTTGTCCATATCCCTGCCTTATGAGTATATATATATTTTTTTTCTAACTCTTATATCCACTTCAAATGAAGGAAAGGAAGGTGAGTACCCATAAATTTATATTTGAAAAAAATTGCCACTTCAACTTAAAATTATCATTTCAGCGAATAATTTTGATCCAAAATTATTAAATTACTTTTTTTTGGCTTTTTTTATTCTTTTTTCTTATAAACTTTCAGGCGAAATTAATAGATTATAAACCAACTCCCCTTAAAGAATATGAAATAGAAATTGCATAAATTAAGTAGGATTGGATGCAATGCTCATCCTATATTAAATCTTAATTTTTAACATATATCTGCTCCATTCGATGTTCTTGTCTTTGGATCCCACGCCACATGCATATGCTTTGCAACCTTGTTGCTAATAGATCGGCCATGAAGTGTTATTTTTTTTTAAACAAAAATCGATGTTGATCTAAATTCTCATCTTCTCATGCATCAATATAGAAATACTTTTCTTTATGGTTTCTCTGATACAGATTACATATGTATTTAAAATGAAAGCTGATACAATGCATCCCAAGCTCAAACAGAGACATCAAAGTGCAGCCTTTTTTCACTAAGAAAATTTCTCACAATTAGTCTGTGCAACAAGAGCAAATCCATTGCAGTGATCCACGCCTAAAAATAACTCTGGAGTAGCAACTGCCAAATTGTATGGTTCCTTGCATAAAATTTCCATGCAGCGTGTCTTGAAAGGTAGGCCAAAATCAAACAGGCAAGTACAAAAGATTTAGGGGAGAACACATGCAATGCTACTGAGACCTACCAGTTGTTAATGAAACTGAAATCTTAATGAACCTTTACTCCATTGTAACTAATCAATACCAATGTTGTCAAGGTACATGGTACATGGTTTCCTAACTAAAATTGCAGGGATGACTAGTGCATTCAGTAAACCTGAATTTAAAGTACAAATTGATTGATGTAGGAGCCACAGAGTTGAGTAAAATCAAGATGATAATTTGAAGTTCTCTGCTATTCAAGACACTTTAATTTGGTGATCTCGGCCTAATGTAAGCTAATGAAGCACTTGCTTGTTGAATGGCTCAGGAATTGGAAATTGAATGGCAAACGCATTAGTTAACCAAATCCATGAGACCTGTATATATCCCATGGGTGCAGTGTTTGCTCTGTAGAGGAGCATTAGTTGGCCTTTCAGGCACAGACAAGTCTATCAGATGATCAAGAAATTCCTGTTTAGGTGCCTGGTCGCTGTTACTTNACTGAACCTCTTGACTTAATTCACAGTGATCTATGTGACTTAAAGTCAATTCAAACTAGAGGAGATAAAAAGTATTTTATAACATTTATAGATGATTCACAGATACTGCTATGTGTATCTACTAAAGTCTAAAGATGAGGCTTTTAGAAATGTTTAAATGTTATAAGAATGAAGTTGAAAATCAACTTGGCAAAAAGATTAAGGCCATAAGGAGTGATAGAGGTGGTGAATATGATGCCTTTTGACGAATTTTGTCAGAAGCATGGCATTATTCATCAAACTACTGCTCCTTATTCACCTCAATCTAATGGAATTGCGGAATGTAAAAATCGCACATTAAAGAAATGATGATGCTATGTTAATAAATTCTGGTACACACAGAATTTATGAGGAGAAGCAATTCTCTCAGCAAATCATATTCTTAATAAGATACCTCTTAAGAGAAGGAAGTGACTCCATATGAGTTATGGAAGGAAAGAAGCCTTCTTACAATTACTTAAGAGTATGGGGGTGTCTAGCTAAAGTAGCTATTCCGGACCCCAAAAAGGTCAAGATAGGACCTAAAACTGTTGATTGTATATTTATCAGATATGCACATAATAGTAGTGCATATCGCTTTCTTGTGTATAAATCAGATATAACTGATATACAGAAAAATACAATCATAGAATCAAGGAATGCAACATTCTTTGAAAATATATTTCCAAGTAAAAGGAAATTAGAAATAAGTTCAAATAAAAGAACTTATGAGGAATACTGCTAGTAGTAGTCATCAGGAAGAATATCCTGAAGATGAACCCAAACGCAGTAAGAGACCAAAAGTTGCTAAGTTCTTGGTCCTGATTATGTAACTTATATGTTACAAGATGAACCTCAGACATTCAAGAGGCAATGTCTAATCCAGAAGCACCCTTTTGGAAAGAAGCTGTCAATAATAAAATTGAGTCCATCATGCATAATCATACCTGGAGTTGGTAGACCTACCATCTGTATGAAACCTTTAGGGTGCAAGTGGATATTTAAGAAAAAGCTAAAGCTGATGGATCAATTGACAGTATAAAGCCAGATTAGTGGCTAAGGGCTTCAAACAAAAAGAAGGTATAGACTTCTTTGATACCTATTCACCAGTAAGTAGAATAACATCTATAAGAATGTTAATAGCTTTTGCAGCCATTAACAATCTTAAAATTCATCAAATGGATGTTAAAACTGCTTTTCTGAATGGTGAATTAGATGAAGAAATATACATGGAACAACCTGAGGGATTTATTGTTCCAGGACAAGAAAAGAAGGTGTGTAGACTTGTTAAATCCTTATATGGATTAAAACAAGCACCTAAGTAATGGCATATAAAATTTGATAATGTAATGTTATCAAATGGATTCAAAATAAATGAATGTGACAAATGCATATATGCCAAATCCCTATCTGAAGGGTATGTAATAATCTGCTTATATGTAGATGACCTATTAATCATTGGTAGTAATACTGAAATGATTAAACAGACTAAGAAAATGTTGATCAAACATTTGATATGAAAAATAGGGTGTTACAGATGTTATACTAGGAATTTGAATCACTAGAACATCTGAGGAAATAATGTTATCTCAATCTCATTTATTGAGAAAATATTAAATAAGTATAAAAAGTATGATACTAGCCCAGTGAAAACACCTGTAGATGTTAATCTACATTTGGCTAAGTATACTGGAGAACCCATATCTTAATTAGAATACTCACGTATAATTGGCAGTTTAATGTATGTCATGAATTGTACTCGTCCTGACATAGCATATGCTGTCAATAAGTTGAGTAGATTTACAAGTAATCCAGGTCCAAATCATTGGACAGCTCTAATAAGGGTATTAAGATATCTGCGATATACCCTAAGTTATGGATTACATTATTCAAGATATCCAGCTGTATTAGAAGGATACAGTGATGCAAATTGGATATCTAACACAAAGATACAAAATCAACAAGTGGATATGTATTCACCTTAGGAGGAGGTGCTGTGTCGTGGAAATCTTCTAAACAAACTTGTATAGCTCGATCCACTATGGAATCTGAGTTTATTGCCTTAGAAAAGGCAGCTGAAGAAGCAGAATGGCTTCGAAACCTTTAGAAGATATTCCATATTGGCCAAAGCCTGTGTCTGCAATATGCATACATTGTGATAGTCAATCGGCAATATGCAAAGCACAGAATAAGATGTATAATGGTAAGTCTAGACATATACGTCGTAGACATAATACCATTAAGCAGTTACTTGAAATTGTTGTAATTTCTATTGACTATGTTCAGTCAAAGAAAAACCTAGCGGATCCATTAACAAAGGGGTTACCAATAGATCAAGTAAACTGTTTATCGAGGGGAATGGGTTTAAAACCTATAACTAAAAAATCTTCATAGTGGATACCCAACCTAGCTGACTGAAGATCCCAAGATCTAGGTTCAAAAGGGACAACTAAATTATGAAGAAACTTGATAGCACTAAGGATGTACAATCCTACTCATTCCTATGATAATTGGTGCTACCTGCTAAAGGTACTAGGATAAGCATTGCTTTTAATGATTCTTATGACATGAACATCATGTGGGTATAGCAGGATACTCTTAATAAGAATCACCTATGTGAGTGTGAACTGGGCCAATTCTATGAGAATTTTAAGGTTTAATTCTCTGAAGCACTCATGAGACTAGAAGTTGTTCGGGGCCAAAATGAACACAACCATGAGAACCAAAAGAATGCTCGGGAAGAAGTTGCGTGATTGTTATTGTCTTAGTTTACACAAAACGCTGAAAGGTTCAAGACATCGTGTTCACCTTTTAGCAAGTAAACTCGATAATAACTCACTAAGGAAGGTTCAAAGCCATAAGCTACCTATCCCGATACAACTTCATCCCATTATACTCTCTTTAGTGTGTCTGTATATTCATTTGCATTAAATCCTTTTATGTGGGGGTTTGCCTTTGCTGATCTCTGATGATCTTTGATCTAAGTCCAATTTCCATTCATGTGGGGGATTGTTGGGTAATGGGCCAAAGTGGACCCTAAATACCCTAATGGGCCTTGAAAGCCCATTACCACCTTATGTGTGTGAATGAAATTGCGGGGACATTTAGTCCCATATCGAAAAAATCAAGAAAGAAAGGTTCACTTATATGGAAACCACTTCCTTGAAGCTTAAGTTCCTTAGGCTCACCACAAGTGGAGAGCTTGAGGGTGATGCTACGCATCACTCTCGCGCACGCGCACGCGCAAGCGCACGCGCGTGTGCGAAGGGCATAATGGGCGCTTTGTAGGCGCACTTTGCACTTCGCACGTGCGCATCATCGCGAGGAGCTTGAGGGGCTTTAAATTTTTTATAGTTCAAGATGATCCGATGGTGGAGATTGATCGGATCAAGATAAGGGGCTGAGATCAATTGATCGTTGATCGATCAGATGAAGGGTCGAGATGCGGTGATCAAATCACAATCTTGATCACGATCCAACGGCTGACATCCGTCGGTTGACTAGTCAAGTTGATAAGTCAACAGGACGGTTGGTTGACCAGTCAACATGACGGTTATGATAAGGTGTCCGTTCGATCGTACGGTTGTGATAGGCATCCACCTATCTGATAACGTGATCATCAGATCAGGATGATGAAAAGGCTTATCAGGATAAGGATAGACTTATCTGATCGGCTGATCTTCAGATCACAGCCATGAAAAGGCTTATCCGATCGCCTGATCTGAAGATCACGATGTCTAAAGGGCATATCAAGGGTGATAAGCCCTTAACCTTCACATCCTTTGATAATAGAATTTAAATTTAATTAAATTCGTAGGGTTGCTTCCAAGGGGCACCTAAAAACATATAAATAGGACCCTAGACCCTCTCATTTGAATATATCCTAAGCCATTCCGAATTGAGTTCAATTCTAGTCTTCTTCTCTCTTAGGCATTTGCATACTTTCCTAAGGATAGTATAGCAATAGTGCATTAAAAAGAGAGTAGCATCTTGGTTCGAAAGTTTTGGTGAATTGTAGTGCTGCTTTCATCAAAAGGAGACTGTTGTATCCTGGGAGATAATCGTCATACTGACCGTAAGCACCATTGCGGGACGAAATTGTCTTAAGAACATAGAGTGAAACTCTAGCCTCAGTCTGATTCATTAGGTAGCCACCATCTGCCAACATACCCACCTACATTATAAGCAACTATGAAGTTCCAAAATTTGAGCACTAAAGAACACGTAAGATGGTTTTTAAGTTCTTTAAGATGGGAAAGTTGCTGGACCGACAAGGCAACAAATAACCTTTCATCTCTATACACTTACATTGCAGCTAATAATTATTTAAAAATAAAATTGCAACATATGACAAAGAGCATTAAGATTTGAATAAATTAAGTTTATATTTGCATTAAAATTTCAAAAAGTTTGAGTGATTGCTGCGCTTATCTAGTAAAATTATTGATAGGACAAATGAAATCATCAGTAACTGACATGTCTTGCTTCTTCTTTTTCTTCTTTTTTTATTATTATTATTTTGCTGCTGTTGTTCTTGCATCATATTGATATAGGAAAGCATGTTTATACTTTAGTAAGGCATGTAAATTAAATTCAATGTCATAACTAGCTTTCATGCAGAATATTTCTCAGTACTAAATTCAATAGAAATGAGATTATTCACATAAATATCTGATTTTTCAAAATATTATCAATCTTTACAATGCAGAATCCAATTAGACTGATTCATTTCCTCTGTACTGTACAACCAATGCAGTAGTGAAAGGAAAGTAGTTTGTGATAATTTTCCATGTAATAATATATCACAAGAAACACTTTTGTTTCCAACAAGATTTGTACCTCCAACTTCAATTATCTAACATGACTTTCTTCAGTGTATATTTCCTTGCAAAAGCTAGATAGGCAGCAAAATTCAACGTACACAGGCCTGTCAACCCCAAGAAGTAATAGTCGAGATGCCCACTGTTCAAATCATCCGGTATCCACCCAGGACTCCCTCCTGTTGCTGTTACAGGAGCAACAAATGTGACAATAAAAGAGTTCAAGTAATGGCCTAGGGAGATGGTGAGCAATGCTATTGCTGTGCAAACGCTCTTCATTGTATCAGGTGCCTGGCCATAGAAGAATTCAAGCTGGGTAATGAGACTGAAGACCTCCGAGCCTGCTATAATAACATACTGGGGAAGTTGCCATGCAATACTTAAAGATTGACCAGCCTTGCTTCTCTCCAATCTCTTCGCCTCCATAAGTGCTGCCGTTGCCATTGTTAGGATCATCAAAAAACGACCAATTCCCATCCTCTGCAGTTGTGAAAGTTCTGTTCCATTTCTGGTGTATCTTCTAGTTATTGGAACTATGATTTTATTGTAACAAAGAACCCAAGCCATTGCACACATCACCTCAAAAGAACGCAAGGATGCAGGAGGGATAGAGAAGGACCCGATCTTCGTGTTCATTGCACTACCTTGTTGGATGAAAGTGGTAGTCTTCTGAGTAAATGCAGCGCAGTGGATAATGCCAGTCGCCCATATTGGCAGCAAGCGCAGAAGTATCTTCAATTCTTCCACTTGAGTAGTTGTACAAAGTTTCCATGAACTTTGAGGATCATTATCTTTTCGGTCTGAATCTAAAATAATAGCAGCTTTGTCCAAAAACCTAAGCAGACATTAAACAATTCCTTAAAGAACACCTGTATAATAAATTCTACCACCTTAAAAGAAGATTCAGAGAGACAGTATGTGATGCCCCTCCCAATAGTCCCATATCGAAAAATTGGGAGTTGGTTGAGTGATTTATATATAGTAAAGTAAGAAGGAAAAGGTACCAATTGGATCCCTTTTGGGCTGTGGTGGCCCAAGTTGGTGTGGACCTTGTTCGTCTTGCTTTCTTGTAATGAAACGGGCCCGAGGCCTGGGTCGTTTCACAGTAGGAGTTAAATGAAGGAACAGCTTAGGATTTCATTCATCAATAGCTGATTCATACAAACATAATTTTCTTAAATGACATAAAACTAGAAAGGGAGCATGTTGGATTCAGCAAAATGACTAGTTGGTAGAAAGTCAGTTTAGTCCATGCTAATGAGTCTCAATACTTTCCGAAATTTACCAAGCGGATAATTTCATCAGCAATGCCTAGAAAGAGGCACTGTTCACTGACATATCTAAAACATATATTTGAGAAACATATCTAGACTTGAAACCAGAATATGGTCTCTTGTCTTCATTTTAAAGTTTAATAAAAGATACTAGTTTTGGCACCTCTCACTTTAAATTTTTTTCATGATGTGAAGAAAAGTCTTTGATACAATAGCTATGAAATGTACCTGAATTCTTCAGTATGTGCTAATTTATGTTGTCCCAAATTCTTTGAGTTCTTGTCATTCACCTCATACAATAGAGTGCTATCTGTGGGTACTTCTAAGATCCTCTTTCTATAAGAGGCAACCAATACCTGAAAAATACTCTTCAGAGGACTCCCACTTGGCATCCGCAACTGATAAACTGGGGTTCCTAACACAAAGCCTCCAAAGGCTAGCGCTATGCACAAAGTTGCAATGCCAAACCCAAGTGCCCAATCTACATATTCCTGTACATAGACTATCAAAGTTCCCGAAGTAAGAACTCCAACGGAGACAGTAAGATAGAACCAACTGAAAAAAGTACGCTTCTTTTCTCTGTCGACTGGATTCTCATCATTGAACTGGTCTGCACCAAAAGGTAGCGTTGCCGACCTGACTCCTCCACTCCCAAAAGCAATGAGATACAGCCCAGAAAAGAAGACAAGATTTTGAGCTGGGTGACATGAATTTCCTTCACATGGAGGAGGCTTTAAAGGAGTGAAAGCCGATACAGTGATGATAATCATACCCTAGCAGTAATTAAGAAAAGAAGATCAGTGTAGAAGAATATATATATATATATATATATATATATATATATATATATATATTCTCAAGATTTATTACAATGGAAAACATGTTATTACACTAGAATTTTTGGAGTGAGAGATGAAGGATTTTAATTCTCACGGACCAGAAGATATACTGTGAGGGAGATGAGGATTGTCTTGTAACCTCCCCAATATGTATCAGCTATAAGAGCTCCAACTAATGGTGTAAAAAAACTTGTTCCACTCCAAGTAGAAGCATTTGCTGCATTTGAAGCATTGCTCCCATGGAGGACAGAGCGTAGATATACAACCAAGTTCGCAGCAACGCCATTGAAAGCCGTACTTTCCAAGCATTTAAATCCTAAAAGGAGAAGGAAAGTTGACTCATATACTATGTACTCAAAAAGGATTATTTATTTAGAATAAGAAAAAGTGCACAACTTGTACATGGCAATAATATATTGGAAAGGAAAAAAAGGGGTAAAAGAAACCATGAGAATCTCAGTTTGATCGTATGTTTCCTTTTAGTATCCATGTCGTGTCAAACTAGGCCTAGAAATTTTGAAGTTCTCAGTTAAATATCTGCACACTTGCTGCTTTTGAAGTCAATTATAAAAGAGCATGCTTTGTTTTGTACCATATAATGGCAGTAATAGTAAATCTTAGAAAGTTATCTGGAATAACCTACAAGAAATAGAAACAGATTAAACCTCACCCAGAATAATCATTGGAGCTTTCCAGTCACTGGGTTTATTCTGTAACTGAGAGTGTTCATGTCCTTTTATTGACATGTCATCTTCAGAATGCCTTGATGAATGGTTCTGGGGAAAAGACCAAATATCATCAGCATAAGTACTTGATTTTCTAATGCAAGTTCCACGAGTTAACTTTATTGTTCAGTCAATATAACTGATTGTGATTGGAAATAGTGTGACATGCATCAACTGTATGAAGTTCTAGTTGCACTAAACTGATCAAACGCAGTGCAAAATATTTCCTGGTCATATAAAACATATCAAAGCATGACTAAATGCTTGGATTTGTCTGTGATTGTCATGACAGATCATGTAGAATAAGATAACACAATGCAGTTCCTACAAACAAATTGTGATTAAAGTGCACTTCTACCTATATTAATCTGCAAAGCAGAAAAAACATTTACAAGTTGTACTTTATAGCTTAAACTGCTGATGTTCAGGAAAATTTAGTTAAGATCGTCATGTGAAAACTAGGATAAATCCTGAAATGTAATTATGCATGTGTTTTGGCTAACGAAGGCCTAGAAATCAGCAGGGCTGACCATAAGCAGAAACAAAATGAAGCCCAAAAATAAACTCAATACCCAATGATATCCTAAAGAACATCATTTTGATCATCATCATCATCGTGACGAGGGTGATCCCCTACCAATCTTCTATTCAAGAATGAACGAATTTACAGAGAAGAAGATGAAATTGTTGTTGGATTATTAATCCAACATTGGGCTTTTATGTGAAATAATTATGTATTACGGATTGTCAAATAAGGTTAAGCCCAATTAAAAGTGATCTTCCAAGGATTCAGTGATTTGGACTTTAATGTATCTGATAGGGTATGAGCCTTTAATGTGTAGAGATCTAAGGGGTTATTTCTATTTTTATGATGGACTAAAATAAAAATACCAAAAGATAATGATGAAGTTATCTATATAGCGGTTATGATCCCTGGATCGCACGTACAACTTTCTTCTCTGAATCCTCATAAAGAAAACCCTAGAGAAAGGCCAACCGCATGGCTCTGGAGAACGATCAAGTAATATGGATTCAGGTACGTATCTGTTTATCATTTATTAATTCTTGATGATTGAATATGAATGATTTTTGGGCTTCTTGGTGATGATTTTCACTAAAGGTTTAGGTTTAATTTCTAACAATTGGTATCAGAGCCCCTATTCATATTGAATCATTAAGAATAAGTTCAGTTTAGTATTTTTTATAGATTTAGATCCATGCGTTGCCAGCTTCGCATGGGAAGAACGCATAAGAGTCCATGGCGAGTTTTTGTGATTTTTCTTCCCCTTCGTGTGATTTCTGTGGGATTTTAGATTCCATCAGAGAGTGTCAGGGAAAGAAATTTTTTATGAGTTCCTGGGCACAAGGTTTCATGGAATTCCTGGCCATTAACCAAATTTTTTTTATATATTTTTAATGCCCTATTCCATGGAACTCCAAAGGGCATTGCGTGGTGGAATTCTTCTGCTAAAAAACTGGAAAGCAGAATTTTTTTTTTACATACTAATCCACTTCCACTTCTCCGCTGAAACTTAGAAAACAGTTTTTTTAATCCGCTGGATAAAGTTGCATGGATTCGGGAGGCTTTACGTGGAGATAAAGCCAAAACCTCCCATGGTGATTTTCGTGGGCGTCTGAAAATCTGGCTGCGAACGTTGTATAGAGTTGCAATCCGCTTGGAATCTGGTTCTTCCATATTTCGTTGGGAATAACAAAGATCTGGCTATTTTTTTTAATAAAAAAGGGGAACAATGGCTTTACGGATGTTCCAAGCGGATCTGATTCCGTAAGCATGGGAAACCTCCTCCCATGCGATTTAATGGGCAAAACTTTATTCATTAGGATAAATTATTTTTTCTTTGAAACGGATAAGTTTTATTTTTGATATGTTTGGAACTAACTTAGGCAGAGATAGAAAACAACAAAAAAAACAACATATTAAGTTCAATCAAATATAAATTAATGGTATTTTTATGCATAATAAATTTATCCATCGTTTTAAACTAAACTAATTAAAACAAGATATCATCAAAGTAATCTCTCTTGTGTAGATGGTTCATGAAGGATGTTGTATATGTGTATATTTTATGCGGGTATTAGTCAACCCAAAGGAAGGTTAATGCTTGGCCAAACTACACATGTGTGATGGAAAATATGTAACGATTATAAGGATTTACATGTGAGTAATAAATCGATCCAAAGGTATATATATTATTTGATATGCATTATTGTTAGTGTTTGATCATTACAACAAGAGTACCACTAGCAGTTAATATTACTGTCCAAAGGCTTGATATTAATATTGCACTTTATCTTGAGATGGATTTACCATTATTTGAATTTGTTGATATTTGGTATTAATTAATTATATAAGCATGTTATTTATGTATTTCTTTTATTTTCTTTACAGCTAATGTTGCTACTATTTCTGGTAACCTTAATTCAATGCTGATCAATGGTACTAACTTCAAGGATTGAAAGGAGAACATTCTCATTATTTTTGGCTGCATAGATCTAGACCTTGAATTAAGGATTGAGCAACCCACTCCTCTTTCAACATTTAGTATCTTTGATGAGAGAAATAAATATGAGAAGTGGGATCACTCTAACGCATGAGTCTCATGATCATCAAGCACGGTATATCTGAAGCTTTTAGGGGTGCGGTATCCGAAGGAATTACCAATGCCAAGAATTTTCTTGCTAAGATTGAGAAATGCTTTGCCAAAAGCGATAGGACAGAAACAATCACAATTTGAAAAGCTTGATTTTCATAAAGTATAAGGGTAAGAATAAAGGCAAGAAAAGAAAGAATGAGACTGCTAAGGGTCCAGCAAAGAAGAAACAAAATCAAGATAAGGATAGTTATTTCTTCTCCAACAAGCCTGGACATATGAAGAATGAATATTTCAAGTATCATGCATGGCGTAAAAAGGAAGGTATATTTCTTAATTTGATATGTTCTGAAGTGAATATTGCTTTATTACCTAGAAATACTTGGTGGTTAGATTCTGGTGCTACTACTAACATCATTGTTTCAATGGAGGGTTGCCTGAGTTACCAAAGGCCAACTGATTCTGAAAGACACATTATTGCAGGAGATGGCAAGTCGATAGATGTAGAGGCAATTGAGCATTTTAGATTGTTATTGAGTTTTGATTACTATTTGGATTTGAAAGACACTGTTGAGAAATTATTGAAACATAATTACCCCAACTTTATTGATTTTGATGATTTCCAAAAGCCATGAGTACCTTAAAGAATACAATGTGTTTATTTATCAAAAACCTTGAGCTTATTCAAATTGAAAGGAATGAACTATCAATGGTTATATTCAATGAGTTTTGAAACCGTTAGAAAAAGGAGTTTCAAGTTCTATGCTTAAAAGATTTCAAAAAGGAATTTTTATACATTATAATTCAATCGATGAATTCTTGAAACATGTCTTGAATCCATGATAAACGTCATATTCAAGTCAAATTTATATTTAAATTTAATTGGGATAAGTTTTAAAGTCTATCAGAACATTTTTCTGATTTTTGTATCGGTCCCGAGCCGACTCAAGGGTTTCCGAGTCGACTCCTCAAATTGTCTGATTTTCTCGAGCCGACTCTTGTCTGTGCGAGCCGACTCCGCTCAAACAACAGAACCCATGTTTTTTGAGCACTTCTCGAGTCGACTCCCCATTTTCCTCGAGTCGACTCCCGACTTTCAGGAGCCGACACTTTAGTTTTCGCGAGTCGACCCTTCAATGTTTTAAAATGTTTCTATTTTTGGTAATCGACTTCGAGCCGACTCCCTCAGAGCTCGAGTCGACTCCGCGAATTTTGGGCGCGATTTTTAACGATGACACATCAGCCCCAACGGTAAGATTTTTGAATAACGGCTATTTTTCATTGTCTCTAACGGATATATTTTTGTAGATTCTATAAATAGAGAAGCTCTTTTCAAATCAAAAAGACCAAAAAAAAAAGATAGATTTTGAAAATCAAAGAGAAAAGAATATCATTTGAAAAGAGGGAAAAACAGAGCATATCGTGAAAATCATTTAGCTCAAAGGAGAGAGATTCAAAAGGAGTGAAATCCAAGTGGAAGCTTCGTCTACTCCTTCTCATCAATCCACAAGAGCCAAAAGAAAATCCACAAGCATCTCAAAGGTCAAATCGGAGGATTTTCAAAAGAGAAAAAAGTTCATCTCAACTCCAAAGTCTTCAATGGTCAAGAATCTTGCTGAGGCGTGATTCAACGTTTCAAGAGGAGTTGAAGAGAGAAGAAGGAAGAAAGCCCAAGGCTCTACCATCTGCAATACATTCAGGCTTTTCTAACCTTATATTATTTTGTACTTCATTTGTATATTTGCTCAAGGGGAGCATTTTATTGTTCAAACACTCTATTCTATTTGTTTGCTGATTCAATCAGTGGATTGAATCAATGGAGGTTGGTATACCTCGTTACAAGCCGGAGTGCTTGTGTTGGGTTAGTTGTGAGCCCAAGAAAAACAACGTGTAGGGTTTTGTGCTGGTAAGCCCGAGGTAAAACCAGCTGGGTTCATTGTGCACCCGGTAAAACAACAAGTTGGAGTTGTGAGCTTGGAAAACAACTCGGCTGTAATCTAGAGAGATTATAGTGTGGACCCAAGTGAATCTTGGGAGTGGACGTAGGTGTTGATTGCACCGAACCACTATAAAATTATCTTGTGTTGCCGTGCCATATTTTCTCTTTCTCTATCTCTTTATATTTGCTTGTGCATTGCTTATTAGTTAGCCTCTCACTTGCACATCTTGCTAACTAATCAATTAAAGTTAAAAAAGACTTAATTTTTTAAGAACCCAATTCATCCCCCCCCTCTTGGGTTGCCATCTGGGCCAACAATTGGTATCAGAGTGAGTGCTCATTTAGAATTTGATCTCACGATCAAGGGCTAAAGATCCATATGGCAACACAAATTGGTTCAAGTTTTGCTGAGGGTTATTCTACGAATCGACCTCCTTTGTTTAATGGAACCAACTATTCATATTGGAAAGCAAGAATGAGAATATTCATTCAAGCTTCAGACTATGAATTGTGGGGAGTAATAATGAATGGACCTAGTACACCCACACACCTTATTGATGGCACTATTGTTCCTAAACCCGAAAGGGATTGGAATGATAATGATAGGAGAATGGCACAACTAAATGCTAAGGCCATTAATATTTTATATTGTTCCTTAGACTCAAATGAATTCAACCGAATCTCAACTTGTAATTCCGCAAAAGAAATTTGGGATAGGTTGAAAATTACTCATGAAGGAACAAACCAAGTAAAAGAATCAAAGATAAATATTTTGGTTCACAAATATGAATTATTCACTATGGAACAAACTGAAACCATCACATGCATGTTCACTAGATTCACTGATATTGTGAATGGTTTAAAAAGTCTTGGTAGAACTTATTCTAATGCTGATCTTGTGCGTAAAATTCTTAGGTCACTACCAAGATCGTGGGAAGCTAAAGTCACTGCTATCCAAGAAGCAAAGGACCTCAATGCATTACCTTAGAGGAGCTTCTAGGATCCTTAATGACCCACGAGTTAACAATGAAGCAGCATGTTGAGGAGGATACAAAAAGAAGGAAAACACTTGCCCTCAAGACTGCAGAAATGGAAGAGAGCAGCAGTGAAAGTAATGATGAAGATGATGAGGAAACTGCTCTCTTGGCCAAAAAATTCAGAAAGTTCATGAGAAAAAGGCCATTCAATAAAAAGAAATTTGGAGCAAGATTTGAAGGAGAAAAGGATAAGAAAAAGGACAAGGAGAAAGAAAAGGAAAAAGAGCCCTTAGTATGTTATGAGTGCAAAAAGCCAGGGCACTTTAAGTATAATTGTCCTTTGCTGAAAAAGGCCTACAAGAAAAAGAAGAAAGCATACATGGCAACATGGTCTGATGAATCTTCCTCGTCGGAAGAAGATGAGCAAAAGGAAGTTTCCAATATCTGTTTCATGGCCAACGACGATGACAACGACAATGAGGTAAGTTCTGAAAAACTCAAATGATGACTTTACATTTGATGAAATGTTTGAGGCTTTCAATGAACTTATGATTGATTTTAAATCCTTAAAAAAGAAGTATAAGTTTTTGAAGAATGATAATGTAGTTTAGCTAAAAGTAAAAATGAATTAGCTTTAGAAGTTAAGAACTTAACAAATGAAAAGAAGAAATAAGCAAAGAAAGAGATAATCTTAATCAAGAAATAGATTTGTTAAAATCTGAAACCAAAAACTCAACAAATGATTTAAAAGATCAACTAAAAACTTTAGCTTTAGAAAAAGACAGCAAATTAAAGAAAATGACTCTCTTAAGAAAGATGTTAAAAAATATAAAGACATTGTTGAGAAATTCACTTTAAGTTCAACTAAACTTAACATGATCTTAGATAGTCAAAAAGCTATTTTTGACAAAGCAGGTTTAGGATATAACACATTAAGGAAACAGAAATCTCTAAAGAATATTTTTATAAAAGCCAACCAAAGTAATATAACTTGTTTCAAATGTAATGAAAAAGGTCATAATCATTTGAATGCAAACGTTAAATAATAACTACAAGTTAAATATTAAAGCTAAGAAAATATGGGTTCCGAAAGGAACAATTTTTATTGCTGCTAACCATGAAGGACCCAAGAAAGCTTGGGTACCTAAGCATAAAGTTTGATTATATTGCAGGAATGTCTAGAGATATGATCTGCTACCATATTTTTGGAACCCTTTTTATCTAGATTTCCAAGTCAAATTCCTATAGTAGAAGGATCCATCTAATCAATCTAGGTTTTGTATCCTTTTTTTATAACAAATGTCTTAATGCTGCATGATCAGAGTAAACTAAGACCTTAGACCCCTAACAGATATGATCTAAATTTTTCTAGGCAAACACGACTGGTAGTAATTCTTTTTTAGTGGTCGTATAGTTCATTTGTGCATCTAAAAGGGTTTTGCTAGCATAATAAATTACATGGGGTTTTCGATTGAGTTTCTATCCTACAACTGCCCCTACAGCATAATCAGAAGCATCACACATGATTTCGAAAGGTATGGTTCAATCTGGGGCTTGATAATTGGTGCAGTGGTCAAAGCAGTTCGCAGGATGTTATAGCTATTAGACAATCTTCATCAAAATTAAAAGAACTATCTTTGGCCAGCAAATTATACAAGGGTTGAGAAATTTTACTGAAATCCTTGATAAAGTGTCTGTAAAAATTGGCATGGCCAATGAAAGATCGTACTTATTTAACTGAGGTTGGGGGTGGTAGATTTGAGATCAATTCAACCTTGGCTTTATCAACCTCAATTTCTCTCTCTGAAACAATGTGTCCAAGCACAATTCCCTCACGAACTATAAAATGGCTTTTTTCCCAACTTATGACTAAATTCATTTCCATATATCGTTTCAGTACCTTAGTCAAGTTCTCGAGGCAACTATCAAATGAAGCACCAAAAACTGAAAAATCATCCATAAATATTTTTAAAAATTGATCAATCATATCAGAAAATATGGCCAACACACATTGTTGAAAAGTGATTGGTGCATTACAAAGACCAAATGGCATGCGTCTAAAGGCAAATGTTCCAAAGGGATAGGTGAAGGTGGTCTTTTCTTGATCTAAAAGAAATATTGGGACCTGATTGTATCTTGAATATCCATCTAAGAAACAAAAGAAACTTTGTTCCGCTAGCCGTTCCAGAATTTGATCGATAAAAGGCAAAGGAAAGTGGTCTTTCTAGTCACGGTATTCAACTTTTGATAATCTATACACACTCTCCAACTAGTTGATGTACGAGTAGGAATTGATTCACCCTTTTCATTTTCAATCACGGTAATACCCGACTTTTTAGGTACTACTTGGATTGGACTGACCCATTGACTATCCGAAATTGGATAAATAATATCAGCATCAAGCCATTTTACTACTTATTTCTTAACAATATCCCTCATGTTCAGATTTAGCCTCCGTTGCATGTCTCTATGTGGTTTGGCTTCAATTTCACTATGAATGTGGTGCATGCAAACGGAAGGGTCAATTCCCTTAAGATCAGCTATTGTCCATCCAATTGCTTCTTTATGTTCTTTAAGTACATCTACCAATTTATCTTCCTGCTCAGAGGTTAGGGTAGATGCAATGATTACCGAAAGGGTCTCATTGGGTCCAAAGAACAAATATTTTAAGTCAGCAGGAAGAGGTTTCAATTCTAGTCAGGGTGGTGCTTACAAGGATGGTATTAAAGGGCTTGATTTAGTTGGAAGTGGTTCATATTTTATAGTCCAAGGAGGGATGGTATCAAACTTAGGTGGTTCTAATAACAGGTTTATCTCTTTGGTGTACTCATCAATATCAAAGTCATCTATTCCAAAATGTGCAAGACATGTTCGTAAAGGATCCAAATCAAGCAAACTTTAAAATTTCTTATCTTCAACTTCTTCGATCATGTTTATTTCATTTAAATCATACACAGGTGGTCCTTGTGAAGCATTAAAAATATTTAATCTCATCTTCTTATTTTCAAAAGATACATCCATCACACCCGTTCTATAATTTATACATGCATTAGCGGTAGCCAGAAAGGTCTTCCAAGAATGATGGGAATTCCTTCAATAATATATCTTTCAATATTCCATGAGGTACTTTGACTGATCTATCTGCCAATTGTTGTATTATCGTCATGGGTTTCAACTCTCTGAATCTGAATAACTCATATACTAAACTTGGAAGAAGGTTTACACTCGCACCCAAACCTAGTAATGCTTTTTTGATTCTCAAGTTCCCTATGACACATGATATAATCAGAGTACCATGATCTTTTAGTTTGGGTGGGGTTATTTGCTGAACAACTAAGCTGACTTGCTCAGTCAACTGGATCTTTTTTGGTATTTGTGTCTTGGCTTTCCGTTTTTGTGTGCATAGATCCTTCATAAATTTGCCATAAGCTGGAACTTGCTTGATAGCATTGAGAAGATGTAAGTTTATTTGGACTTGCTTAAATAACTCAAGCATCTCATTCATTTTTATATTCTTCTTGTCCAAAGAAGAAGGAGATTCTAAAGCACTAGGGAATGGAGCTTTAGGTGTGATTTCTTGATCATTGCATTTCTTTTCTTCTTCATTTCTTCTCTTTTCTGGTTTAGCCACTTCTAATTTCTAGGTTGGTTCAGGTGGGTTCAACGTTTTTCCACTTCTTAGAATCATGACTGATTTAGCATGTTCTGGGAATTTGTCAGGACTATTGAAACCCTCAGCCATGAATTGTCCTTTCGGGTTATAGATAGGCTGACTAGGTAACTTACTTCCTTCCTTCTACTAAATGCTGTGGCTAATTGACCTATCTGAGTTTCTAGTTTTGCAATAGATTGTGTGTGGGAGTGAAGGATTTGAGTATTCATTTCTAGCTTTTTCAATGCTTGTAACACCTTGTCTTCGAAAGTAGGATGATTATTCGGTGGAGGTGGTGGGATGTTTGGGTATTATGCATATGGCATGCTTCTAAAATTGGTTTCCTAATTATTAGGTCTGATTGATGATGAATTGGCTATAGGTTGAGGTTTCCAAGAAAAATTTGGGTGATTTTGCCAGCCATGATTGTAAGTATTCGTATATGGATCATTTTCTATTCTAGAAGCCAATCGGGTTTGGGCTTGGTGGGCTTGGTCTTGAACAAGCTCAGAAAATTGATATGCAGCTGGACATTCACCTATAGAATGAGTCGGACTTGAGCAAATTATACAAACATCATGATTTTGAATAGATGGGGAAGAGGTGTTTCCAACTGGTAGAATTCGGTCAAGTTTATGAGACAGTTCATCTACCTTAGTATAGATATCTATAGAATGACCTATTTCATATATTCCACCTCTTTTAGGTTCTACGGGAGGGTCTTTACAAGCGACTGACATGTGATGTAATGAATTCTCACTCAATGTTTCAAAGAGTTGCCAAGCTTCATATTCATTCTTTAACATAAATGTCCCACCACATGAAGCATCAACCATTTGTCGATACTTTTCTGACAATCCATCATAAAAATATTGAACTAACTGCCATTTAGGTATGGCAGGATGCGGACATTTTCTAATCAATTTTTTTAAATCTCTCCCATGTCTCATGAAACATCTCGCCATTAGTCTGAAAAAAACTTGTTATGGCTTTTCTAATTTGATTCATTTTTCTTATAGAAAAATATTTCTTAAGAAACTCTCTTTGAAGATGATCCCAAGTTGAAATTGTTATAGTATCTAATGAATTTAACCAATATTTGGCTTTATCCTTAAGAGAAAATGGGAACAACTTAAGTCTAAGAGCATCATCAGAAAAATTTTAAATTTTTACGGTCGAACAAATCTCCAAGAATTCATTGAAGTGTTTGTATGGATCCTCATTTGTAAATCCATAAAATGAAGGTAACATTTGAATCACACTTGACTTGATCTCATATTGAGTGGCCTCCACTGGAGGCACTTAAATGCAAGGAGAGTAGGTATACTTTGAAGGAGTAAAATATTCTTTTAACTGTCGTGGTGGATCATTTTCGTTATTAGGGTCCATAATTCTAAGTCTGTTTGCTCTAAGGTAGTGTTTGACTCCCCAAAAGCTATCCCTGGATAAATGTACAGGATAGCATTTATCCATGATAGCTGAGGGAATAAGCACCTTTTTAAAATTACAAGTCTGCCATCAAGGGATAACTTTAGTTGTTCGTGGGTTCCCTAGAGAATAAGTTCAGGGGATAACCCATGGTTAAACATGGGTTATCCCCTATGGTTAAACTTTTTCAGAACATTCCCTCTAGCTATAGCATTTGGGGATAAGGGGGGATATTCCCTGGATATCCCTCCTTATCCCCCATATCAAACACAGCCTAAAGGTTCTCTCTATTTCAGGATCTAGGGGTATGAGATTAGGTTGTAATAATCGATGACCAAGCATACACCCTATCGGTGTACTCTAAAGCAAAAGTAATTCATTTTTTTTAAACTAATGCAATAGAAGAAAAAGAAGAAGATTCTAAAAGAAGTATCCTAAGAAATTCCTAGAACTAAGAGGAATGAAGACTAATTTAATTAGGATTTAATAATTATTAGCAATCAAGTTAACAAAGATTAAACTCTTTACCCTAAGCTTAACCTAAATCTAGACAGCTCCTAACTTCCAAGACCGTCTTGGAGCCCTCCAAGTCAAAAATTAGCCGATCAACTAGCCAGTTAAGAATAAGGTCAGTGGGGGTCCTCCCGTCGCTTACTAGGTAAGTGAATGGAACCAATTAAGTAACCACTTTCCTCTCCTTTTCTAGACACCAGTTAAGCAGTAAATCTTGACCTAGTCCAGCTCTTTTGGGTGCCTTGTCCTATTGAGCTCGAGTTCCTTAGGGGCTGACGTCTAGTTAATTTTAAAATTAAAGGTTTGGGTAAATGCAAAATGAAGGATGTGTTTATGGGCCAAGGAAGGGTGATCAACTCCTCACCTTATCTTGATTAGGGGTTTGTGCCCTTAAAGTTAATTATGAAAATGCTATGCAATAAGCAGATGTCAAGCTCTTGAAGAAATTAATCTACTTACTTTTTTTTATATAGATTTTTGTGGCTAAGTTTCTAATTCCCTAATAAATTATGAGATGTCAATGAAAATATTTTAAGTTTTACAGAAAATAAATTTACCTAAGTCAATCTAAGCATAAAAATAAATAAAATATTTTTTTTAATTTTTTAATTTTTATTATTTTATCATTTATTTTTTTAAAAAAATTAATTATATTTTATGGAAAGTGTCTTAGGGTTTTCCTTCAAGTTTTTTTTAAGTTACGTTAATTAAAAAAAAAGTTGATTAGGTTAAAAGTGGATTTGTGATCAGAAGAAAAATAATTTTTATATTAAAAAGAAAATAAGAAAATCTAACAATTAAGGTAACTAAAAATAAGAATAAAATTAATAAAAAATTTATGATAATTTTTTTTAAAAATTAAATTTTAATATTTTTTAATATTTTTTTAAAATAACTGCACTTAAGTCTCCGATAATGACGCCAAAATTTGATGCATATCGTAGCGCAACGATTAAAACACCTTAATTTCACTAATAGAGTAGCAAGAGTAAGGGATCAAATCCATAGGAACTTTAGGGTTATCTTGAATTAAATTTATGCAATTAGAAATTTAAATAAAGAGATAATGAGAATAATTAAATTTATGCAATTAGAAATTTAAATAAAGAGTTAATGAGAATAATTAAGATGTAATCTATCTTAATGAGAGCATGGCCAATAGACCAGTCAAGAATTATTTTCACTTAAAAAAATTCACTAAGAATCAAACATAAATAATTATTTTAAAGCTTCCAAAGGAATACATAAAAATTAAAACTAAAAAATCTTCTTCTCTGACAAGAAGGCAACAGCATCAAGAAGGCAATAGCAGCTTTGGATCTACTTCTAGACCAAACTCCTAGGATCCTTGCTTCCTGAATCAGATTAGGGAACGTCTTTAGGGAACATCTTCCTGGACTTCCGAGCGTACGATCGCCTCATGGACACCTCTCCTTCTTCCTCTGTTCGGGGTTGATCTCACATCTGCCTAGCCAAAACTATTTATAGATGCTCATATGTGGAGAGGACACGAAGAGAACGAGGAGAAATCACAGAGTGATCATGCCTCTCTGTTTTCATACCAGACGCCTGGACGAAGAAATAACACGGGGCTTCCTAACTTTTTCATATCTGATTCGAAGCCCGGACGGATGCAAAGAGATTGCGGACGATTTGTTTGCGTGATCCATAAATGCGGAGAAGATGCGAAGAGATCATGAACGTCGATACTTTTTCATATCTGATTCGAAGCCCGGACGGATGCAAAGAGATTGCAGACGATTTGTTTGCATGATCCATAAATGCGGAGAAGATGCGGAGAGATCATGAACGTCGATATCAGATGCATGGTTTCTTTGCGTGTTTCACGAATACGGAGAGAATGCGCTGATTTCCTTCCAAATTTAAGATTCTTTTCCGATTTGGCATCCGAACGAAATGCGAAGAGATTTTGGAGAGATAACAGACGATTCTCCTTCCAATTTGAGAGTCTTCAATCCAATTTATTCGGTTGGTGGAGTGATGTGATAGGAAGCGATTGAACTCGGCAATTGGTCTACCAAGTTTGCTTTGAGATGCATGCAGATAAAGATAAATCCTTCTAAATTTAATTTTGAGCTCATTTTAAGTTCGATTTGAGTATCGTTTACATCGTTGGACTCCTAAAATCGAGCTCTTTAAGTTGATGAAGTTTTACCTAAAATATTATATATAATATTTAAATATTAAATAATAATAGGTACTTTGACTTATTAATTAATAGGTTTATGGTGATTATTTGTGCGTTTATCAGCTGTATAGGAACTAAAGACAGCTTTGTCTCAAAATTTTGAGATGAAGGATTTGAGGCCAGCCAGAAAGATCCTAGGGATGGAGATTATCAGAGATAGACCCAAGGGTGTGTTGCATTTGTCTCAGGTTGATTACATCAAGAATATTTTGGAGCGATTTGGGATGAAGGATGCCAAGCTGGCAGCAATGCCTTTGGCAGCACATTTTTTCTTATCGAAAACCATGTCGCCACAGACTGAGGTGGAGGCTCAGGAGATGGAGAAGATACCATATGCTTCTGGTGTTGGTAGCCTTATGTATGCCATGGTATGTTGTAGGCTAGACATAGCTCATGCAGTGAGTCATGTGAGCAGGTTCATGGCGTAGCCTGGCAGGGAGCACTAGCGAGCACTGAAGGGGATCTTCAGGTACTTGATGGGAACAGTTAGAGTTGGCATTTGCTATGGACAGCAGGAAGGTGCTGAGGGATCCAACTTATCCAAGGAGGCTCATGGACAATTATATGGGTATGTGGATGTAAACTTTGGTGGAGATGTGGACACCAGGATATCCATAATAGGCTTTGTGTTCAGCCTGATTGGTGGTCCAGTCTCGTGGAGATCATGTTTGCAGCCCATCACAGCCTTATCTACTATGAAAGCAGAATACATAGGCATTACATAGGTAGCGAAGGAAGCCCTATGGCTGAAGTCTATCATGCCAGAGTGCTTTGATGCTTGCGCAAAATGCAGTCTATCATGCCAGGATGAAGCACATTAACATCAGATACCAAAGAATCAGAGAGCTAGTGGAAGAAGGTAAGGTGAAGCTGGTAAAGGTACACACTAAGGAGAATCCAGTAGATGCACTGACTAAGGTTCTTCCATGGGACAGCTTTCAGAAATATGTTTCGTTGATACAGTTGATGGACATGGCGATCATGCTGAGGCCTTGTGTGGTGCTTTCAAGGCCCAGGTTGGGCTAACTTATATTGGGCTAGGTGTGAGTCCAAGGGTTGAGATTAAATCAAGTCAGGGGTATACACGGGCTTGGGGATTAGTTTAATCTCATTGGATTAGTCCATGAGAGTTTTTGTGAAGTTTGGGCCAATCCTGCTCCGTTATAGATTTAAACTCTAGTCCTTAGGGTTTATGGACATAAGAAACATATTCTTTTCTCCTAAGAATGATTTTTTCTCTCTCTTCCCTCTCTCTCTTTCTCTCTCCTCCATCTTCTTCCCTCCTACCATGGTGGAGACGCCAAAAAAGAATGCCCAGGTAGCGTTCGTGGTATGCTAGGATTCTTGGGTCTTTCCGATAGGAAACGGAGCCATGTTCTCCCAGGAAGCAGGCTCGCGCGGATTGGAGGATTCATAAGCAAAAGCTCACGTGGAGTGGAGAATCCTCACGTCCTCTCAGGAAGCAGCGAGTGAATTGGTGGGAGGAGGTGTACGTGAAGGAGGCTTTGTGACTTTTTTGTGGCTTCGTACGGGAAGAAAGATGCCCACGTGATACGGGCGGAAGCAGGGGCTTCCCAGGCGTTCGTGATTCCAAGAAGAAACGAAAGACTCAGCGAAAGACTGGAATCAAAAGACTAAGAAAAGGGGGCAATCATGTTTCGAACCAAAGACCAGGGAATCAAGTAGCACCCCCTTAATCGCTATGCTATTCCAATTGGTGGCAACTAGAAGGTGAAAGCTCAAAGTTATTATACGGGGAGGAATCCCACCACTGTTCTAAACCCCAACACCAGTATATTATATAGCCTAAATAAACTAGATACAAGGGGTGGCTTTGGGTGTGGATTTCAGAAAATAGCATTAGGACTTGTGAGTAAAAAATAGTTCAGTAGCATTTAGCAATTGTTACAGACATTTCAACTTTGATATGAAACGAATATAATTTTAATATCAAAAAATATAATTAAATTTTCATCACTAATAATAATATTAATATATTTAGTAAATAAAATTAATTAAATAATTTTACTAATAAATGAAACGAATGGATAGGATGAAAATATCTTCATATTTATGCTCGTCAATATGCAAGCCATAGCAGTATTTTTTTCTAATTCTTATATCCGCTTCAAATAAAGGAGAGGAAGATAAATGCTCATGAATTTATATACGAAGAAAATTGCTATTCCTACCTAAAATTATCGCTTCAGCAAATAATTTTGACCCAAAATCATTTAATTACCTTATTTTTTTAGCTTTTTTATTTTTCTGATAGAGATTATATATGTATTTAAAATGAAAGCTGATACCATGCATCCCAAACTCAAACAGAGACATCAAAGTGCAGCCTTTTTTCACTAAGAATATTTCTCACAATTAGTCTGTGCAACAAGAGCAAATCCGTTACAGTGATCCATGCCAAAAAATAACTCTGGAGTAGCAACTGCCAAATTGTATGGTTCCTTTTGAATAAAATTTCCATGCAGCATGTCTTGAAAGGTAGGTCAAAATCAAACAGACAAGTACAAAGATTTAGGAGAGAACACATGCAATGCTACTGAGACTTACCAGTTGTTAATGAAACTGAAATCTTAATGAACCTGTACTCCACTGCAATTAGTCAATACCAATGTTGTCAAGGTACATGGTACATGGCTTCCTAACTAAAATTGCAGCGATGACTAGTGCATTCAGTAAACCTGAATTTAAAGTACAAATTGGTTGATGTTGGAGCCACAGAGTTGAGTAAAATCAAGATGATAATTTGAAGTTCTCTGCTATTCAAGACACACTTTAATTTGGTGATCTCGGCCTAATGTAAACTAATAAACACTTGCTTGTTGAATGGCTCAGGAATTGGAAATTGAATGGCAAACACATTATTAGTTAAGCAAATCCATGAGACCTGTATATATCCCATGGGTGCAGTGTTTGCTCTGTAGAGGAGCATTAGACGGCCTTTCAGGCACAGACAAGTCTATCAGATGATCAAGAGATTCCTGTTTAGGTGCCTGGTCGCTGTTACTTTTTATACTGATTTAGCCATCGCAATCCTTTGCTTTTACCAACAACATATCAACCATATGATCATCCTAAATTTACATATCTCTCATGACTTCTGATCAACTCTAGCCAGAGTTATATGTTGGGTAATGGGTCAAAATGGACCCTAAATACCTAATGGGCCTTGAAAGCCCATTACCGCCTTATGTGTGTGAATGAGAAATTGCGGGGACATTTAGTCCCATATCGAAAAAATCAAGAAAGAAAGGTTCACTTATATGGAAACCACTTCCTTGAAGCTTAAGTTCCTTAGGCTCACCATAAGTGGAGAGATCACGCGCACGCGTGTGCGAAGGGCGCAATGGGCGCTTTGTAGGCGCACTTTGCACTTCATCTTCGCGAGGAGCTTGAGGGGCTTTAAATTTTTTAGATCAAGATGATCCGACGGTGGAGATTGATCAGATTAAGATAAGGGGCTGAGATCAATTGATCGTTGATCGATCGGATGAAGGGTCGAGATGCGGTGATCAAATCACAATCTTGATCACGATCCAACGGCTGACATCCGTCGGTTGACTAGTCAAGTTGACAAGTCAACAGGACGGTTGGTTGATCAGTCAACATGACGGTTATGATAAGGTGTCCGTTCGATCGTACGGTTGTGATAGGCATCCGCCTATCTGATAACGTGATCATCAGATCACGATGATGAAAAGGCTTATCAGGATAAGGATAGACTTATCTGATCGGCTGATCTTCAGATCACAGCCATGAAAAGGCTTATCCGATCGCCTGATCTGAAGATCACGATGTCTAAAGGGCATATCAAGGGTGATAAGCCCTTAACCCTCACATCCTTTGATAAAGAATTTAAATTAATTAAATTCGTAGGGTTGCTTCCAAGGGGCACCTAAAAACATATAAATAGGACCCTAGACCCTCTCATTTCAATTATCCCAAGCCATTCCGAATTGAGTTCAATTTGAATCAATTCTAGTCTTCTTCTCTCTTAGGCATTTGCATACTTTCCTAAGGATAGTATAGCAATAGTGCATTAAAAGAGAGTAGCATTCTTGGTTCGAAATTTTGGTGAATTGTAGTGCTGCTTTCATCAAAAGGAGACTGTTGTATCCTGGGAGACAATCGTCATACTGACCGTAAGCACCATTGCGGGACGAAATTGTCTTAAGGACATAGAGTGAAACTCTAGCCTCAGTCTGATTCATTAGGTAGCCACCATCTGCCAACATACCACCACAAATCTTAAGACAATTTTTCCTGCTACCACGAAAGTGCTGCTGCAGATGGCTACTATGACGACATCCATTCAAGCCGAGAGACCGGAGAAATTTTCTGGCACGGATTTCAAGAGGTGGCAACAGAAGATGCTGTTCTACCTCACAACTCTGAACCTGGTCAGAGTGCTGAATGAAGATCCGCCTGTCCTGAAGGAAGGGGAGACCGACAAGCAAGTCATTGCTGCGGTGGAGGCATGGAAGCACTCAGACTTCCTTTGCAAAAATTACATCCTGAATGGTCTGGACAATACCCTGTACAATGTGTACAGCAGTATTGCTACTGCCAAGGAGTTATGGGCATCCCTGATAAAAAGTACAAGACAGAGGATGCTGGACACAAGAAGTTTGTGGTTGGAAGGTTCTTAGACTACAAATGGTCGACCACAAAACAGTTATGGAGCAAGTCCAAGAGCTCCAGATCATCCTGCATGAGATACATGCAGAGAGAATGTCTCTCAGCGAGTCATTCCAGGTAGCTGCCATCATAGAGAAGCTACCACCACTATGGAAGGACTTCAAGAACTACCTGAAGCATAAGCGGAAGGAGATGGGACTTGAAGACCTAATTGTCCGCCTAAGGATCGAGGAGGACAATAAGAGCCAAGAAAGAAGGCAGGAGGACAACCTGCTGAGCCAAAGGCCAACCTCATAGAAGGGAAGAAGAAACGCAAGTTTCCAGGCGAAGGCTTTAAACAGAAGAAGGGCAATCCAAAGAAATATAAGTTCAAGGGAAAGTGCTTTGTTTGTGGAAAGCAAGGACACAAATCCAAGGACTGCCGTTTCAAGGATAAAGAAAAGAAAGAAGTCAACGTTACTGAAACCCTATCCAAAGAGGTATCCGAGATGATGCTGTCAGCTGTTGTATTTGAAGCAAACATGGTTGACAAAGCAAATGAGTGGTACATCGACACTGGAGCTACCAGACATGTCTGCTCTGATAAGAGTATGTTCTCATCATATACTCCTATCAATGGTAGAAATTTGGTCATGGGTAACTCCGCTACATCCAAGATAGAAGGACTTGGCCGCATCGTTATGAAGATGACATCTGGCAAGGAGCTTCTACTGAATGATGTGCTACATGTCCCTGACATCCGGAAGAATCTCATATCAGGCTCCCTCCTAAGCAAACATGGCTTTAGGATGGTCTTTGAGTCTGATAAATTTGTACTCACTAAGGGGGGATATTTATTGGAAGGGGTTACTTGAATAATGGATTATTCAAGGTGAATGTAATGACTGTACACAGAAACCTTGAAATGAATAAAGCTTCTTCTTCTGCTTATATGGTTGACTCTCTTGTTTATGGCATGATAGATTAGGACATGTAAATTTTAATTCATTACGAAAATTAATGAAATTAAATTATTACCTAATCATGAAATCGATCCACATTACAAGTGTGAAGTGTGTGTTGAAGCTAAGTTAGCAAAAACACCATTTCCATCAGTTGAAAGAAATACTGAACCTCTTGACTTAATTCACAGTGATCTATGTGACTTAAAGTCAATTCAAACTAGAGGAGGTAAAAAGTATTTTATAACATTTATAGATGATTCAACAAGATACTGCTATGTGTATCTACTAAAGTCTAAAGATGAGGCTTTAGAAATGTTTAAATGTTATAAGAATGAAGTTGAAAATCAACTTGGCAAAAAGATTAAGGCCATAAGGAGTGATAGAGGTGGTGAATACGATGCACCTTTTGACGAATTCTGTCAGGAGCATGGCATTATTCATCAAACTACTGCTCCTTATTCACCTCAATCTAATGGAATTGCGGAACGTAAAAACCGCACATTAAAAGAAATGATGAATGCTATGTTAATAAATTCTGGTACACCACAGAATTTATGGGGAGAAGCAATTCTCTCAGCAAATCATATTCTTAATAAGATACCTCTTAAGAAGAAGGAAGTTACTCCATATGAGTTATGGAAAGGAAAGAAGCCTTCTTACAATTACTTAAGAGTGTGGGGGTGTCTAGCTAAAGTAGCTATTCCGGACCCCAAAAAGGTCAAATAGGACCTAAAACTGTTGATTGTATATTTATCGGTATGCACATAATAGTAGTGCATATCGCTTTCTTGTGTATAAATCAGATATAACTGATATACAGAAAAATACAATCATGGAATCAAGGAATGCAACATTCTTTGAAGATATATTTCCAAGTAAAAGGAAATTAGAAATAAGTTCAAATAAAAGAACTTATGATAATACTGCTAGTAGTAGTCATCAGGAAGAATATCCTGAAGATGAACCCAGACGCAGTAAGAGACCAAAAGTTGCAAAGTCTTTGGTCCTGATTATGTAACTTATATGTTACAAGATGAACCTCAGACATTCAAGAGGCAATGTCTAATCCAGAAGCACCCTTTTGGAAAGAAGCTGTCAATAATGAAATTGAGTCCATCATGCATAATCATACCTGGGAGTTGGTAGACCTACCATCTGGTATGAAACCTTTAGGGTGCAAGTGGATATTTAAGAAAAAGCTAAAAGCTGATGGATCAATTGACAAGTATAAAGCCAGATTAGTGGCTAAGGGCTTCAAACAAAAAGAAGGTATAGACTTCTTTGATACCTATTCACCAGTAAGTAGAATAACATCTATAAGAATGTTAATCGCTTTTGCAGCCATTAACAATCTTGAAATTCATCAAATGGATGTTAAAACTGCTTTTCTGAATGGTGAATTAGATGAAGAAATATACATGGAACAACCTGAGGGATTTATTGTTCCAGGACAAGAAAAGAAGGTGTGTAGACTTGTTAAATCCTTATATGGATTAAAGCAAGCACCTAAGCAATGGCATATAAAATTTGATAATGTAATGTTATCAAATGGATTCAAAATAAATGAATGTGACAAATGCATATATGCCAAATCCCTATCTGAAGGGTATGTGATAATCTGCTTATATGTAGATGACCTGTTAATCATTGGTAGTAATACTGAAATGATTAAACAGACTAAGAAAATGTTGATCAAACATTTTGATATGAAAAATATGGGTGTTGCAGATGTTATACTAGGGATTCGAATCACTAGAACATCTGAGGAAATAATATTATCTCAATCTCATTATATTGAGAAAATATTAAATAAGTATAAAAAGTATGATACTAGCCCGGTGAAAACACCTGTAGATGTTAATCTACATTTGGCTAAGTATACTGGAGAACCCATATCTCAATTGGAATACTCACGTATAATTGGCAGTTTAATGTATGTCATGAATTGTACTCGTCCTGACATAGCATATGCTGTCAATAAGTTGAGTAGATTTACAAGTAATCCAGGTCCAAATCATTGGACAGCTCTAATAAGGGTATTAAGATATCTGCGATATACCCTAAGTTATGGATTACATTATTCAAGATATCCAGCTGTATTAGAAGGATACAGTGATGCAAATTGGATATCTAACACAGAAGATACAAAATCCACAAGTGGATATGTATTCACCTTAGGAGGAGGTGCTGTGTCATGGAAATCTTCTAAACAAACATGTATAGCTCGATCCACTATGGAATCTGAGTTTATTGCCTTAGAAAAGGCAGCTGAAGAAGCAGAATGGCTTCGAAACCTTTTAGAAGATATTCCATGTTGGCCAAAGCCTGTGTCTGCAATATGCATACATTGTGATAGTCAATCGGCAATATGCAGAGCACAGAATAAGATGTATAATGGTAAGTCTAGACATATACGTCGTAGACATAATACCATTAAGCAGTTACTTGAAATTGGTGTAATTTCTATTGACTATGTTCAGTCAAAGAAAAACCTAGCGGATCCATTAACAAAGGGGTTACCAAGAGATCAAGTAAACTGTTTATCGAGGGGAATGGGTTTAAAACCTATAACTAAAAAATCTTCATAGTGGATACCCAACCTAGCTGACTGGAGATCCCAAGATCTAGGTTCAAAAGGGACAACTAAATTATGAAGAGACTTGATAGCACTAAGGATGTACAATCCTACTCATTCCTATGATAATTGGTGCTACCTGCTAAAGGTACTAGGATAAGCATTGCTTTTAATGATTCTTATGACATGAACATCATGTGGGGTATAGCAGGATACTCTTAATAAGAATCACCTATGTGAGTGTGAACTGGGCCAATTCTATGAGAATTTTAAGGTTTAATTCTCTGAAGCACTCATGAGACCAGGAGTTGTTCGGGGCCAAAATGAACACAACCATGAGAACCAAAAGAATGCTCGGGAAGAAGTTGCGTGATTGTTATTGTCTTAGTTTACACAAAACGCTGAAAGGTTCAAGACATCGTGTTCACCTTTTAGCAAGTAAACTCGATAACAACTCACTAAGGAAGGTTCAAAGCCACAAGCTACCTATCCCGATACAACTTCATCCCATTATACTCTCTTTAGTGTGTCTGCATATTCATTTGCATTAAAATCCTTTTATGTGGGGGTTTGCCTTTGCTGATCTTGATGATCTTTGATCTAAGTCCAATTTCCATTCATGTGGGGGATTGTTGGGTAATGGGCCAAAATAGGACCCTAAATACCCTAATGGGCCTTGAAAGCCCATTACCCCTTATGTGTGTGAATGAGAAATTGCGGGGACATTTAGTCCCATATCGAAAAAATCAAGAAAGGAAGGTTCACTTATATGGAAACCACTTCCTTGAAGCTTAAGTTCCTTAGGCTCACCACAAGTGGAGAGCTTGAGGGTGATGCGCATCACCTCGCGCACGCGCACGCGCACGCACGCGTGTGCGAAGGGCGCAATGGGCGCTTTGTAGGCGCACTTTGCACTTCGCACGTGCGCATCATCGCGAGGAGCTTGAGGGGCTTTAAATTTTTTATAGATCAAGATGATCCGACGGTGGAGATTGATCGGATCAAGATAAGGGGCTGAGATCAATTGATCGTTGATCGATCGATGAAGGGTCGAGATGCGGTGATCAAATCACAATCTTGATCACGATCCAACGGCTGACATCCGTCGGTTGACTAGTCAAGTTGACAACAGGACGGTTGGTTGACCAGTCAACATGACGGTTATGATAAGGTGTCCGTTCGATCGTACGGTTGTGATAGGCATCCACCTATCTGATAACGTGATCATCAGATCACGATGATGAAAAGGCTTATCAGGATAAGGATAGACTTATCTGATCGGCTGATCTTCAGATCACAGCCATGAAAAGGCTTATCCGATCGCCTGATCTGAAGATCACGATGTCTAAAGGGCATATCAAGGGTGATAAGCCCTTAACCCTCACATCCTTTGATAAAGAATTTAAATTTAATTAAATTCGTAGGGTTGCTTCCAAGGGGCACCTAAAAACATATAAATAGGACCCTAGACCCTCTCATTTCAATCATCCCAAGCCATTCCGAATTGAGTTCAATTCAGTCTTCTTCTCTCTTAGGCATTTGCATACTTTCCTAAGGATAGTATAGCAATAGTGCATTGAAAAGAGAGTAGCATTCTTGGTTCGAAAGTTTTGGTGAATTGTAGTGCTGCTTTCATCAAAAGGAGACTGTTGTATCCTGGGAGACAATCGTCATACTGACCGTAAGCACCATTGCGGGACGAAATTGTCTTAAGGACATAGAGTGAAACTCTAGCCTCAGTCTGATTCATTAGGTAGCCACCATCTGCCAACATACCCACCTACATTATAAGCAACTATGAAGTTCCAAAATTTGAGCACTAAAGAACACGTAAGATGGTTTTAAGTTCTTTAAGATGGGAAAGTTGCTGGACCGACAAGGCAACAAAATAACCTTTCATCTCTATACACTTACATTGCAGCTAATAATTATTTAAAAATAAAATTGCAACATATGACAAAGAGCATTAAGATTTGAATAAATTAAGTTTTATATTTGCATTAAAATTTCAAAAAGTTTGAGTGATTGCTGCGCTTATCTAGTAAAATTATTGATAGGACAAATGAAATCATCAGTAACTGACATGTCTTGCTTCTTCTTTTTCTTCTTTTTTTATTATTATTTTGCTGCTGTTGTTCTTGCATCATATTGATATAGGAAAGCATGTTTATACTTTAGTAAGGCATGTAAATTAAATTCAATGTCATAACTAGCTTTCATGCAGAATATTTCTCAGTACTAAATTCAATAGAAATGAGATTATTCACATAAATATCTGATTTTTCAAAATATTATCAATCTTTACAATGCAGAATCCAATTAGACTGATTCATTTCCTCTGTACTGTACAACCAATGCAGTAGTGAAAGGAAAGTAGTTTGTGATAATTTTCCATGTAATAATATATCACAAGAAACACTTTTGTTTCCAACAAGATTTGTACCTCCAACTTCAATTATCTAACATGACTTTCTTCAGTGTATATTTCCTTGCAAAAGCTAGATAGGCAGCAAAATTCAACGTACACAGGCCTGTCAACCCCAAGAAGTAATAGTCGAGATGCCCACTGTTCAAATCATCCGGTATCCACCCAGGACTCCCTCCTGTTGCTGTTACAGGAGCAACAAATGTGACAATAAAAGAGTTCAAGTAATGGCCTAGGGAGATGGTGAGCAATGCTATTGCTGTGCAAACGCTCTTCATTGTATCAGGTGCCTGGCCATAGAAGAATTCAAGCTGGGTAATGAGACTGAAGACCTCCGAGCCTGCTATAATAACATACTGGGGAAGTTGCCATGCAATACTTAAAGATTGACCAGCCTTGCTTCTCTCCAATCTCTTCGCCTCCATAAGTGCTGCCGTTGCCATTGTTAGGATCATCAAAAAACGACCAATTCCCATCCTCTGCAGTTGTGAAAGTTCTGTTCCATTTCTGGTGTATCTTCTAGTTATTGGAACTATGATTTTATTGTAACAAAGAACCCAAGCCATTGCACACATCACCTCAAAAGAACGCAAGGATGCAGGAGGGATAGAGAAGGACCCGATCTTCGTGTTCATTGCACTACCTTGTTGGATGAAAGTGGTAGTCTTCTGAGTAAATGCAGCGCAGTGGATAATGCCAGTCGCCCATATTGGCAGCAAGCGCAGAAGTATCTTCAATTCTTCCACTTGAGTAGTTGTACAAAGTTTCCATGAACTTTGAGGATCATTATCTTTTCGGTCTGAATCTAAAATAATAGCAGCTTTGTCCAAAAACCTAAGCAGACATTAAACAATTCCTTAAAGAACACCTGTATAATAAATTCTACCACCTTAAAAGAAGATTCAGAGAGACAGTATGTGATGCCCCTCCCAATAGTCCCATATCGAAAAATTGGGAGTTGGTTGAGTGATTTATATATAGTAAAGTAAGAAGGAAAAGGTACCAATTGGATCCCTTTTGGGCTGTGGTGGCCCAAGTTGGTGTGGACCTTGTTCGTCTTGCTTTCTTGTAATGAAACGGGCCCGAGGCCTGGGTCGTTTCACAGTAGGAGTTAAATGAAGGAACAGCTTAGGATTTCATTCATCAATAGCTGATTCATACAAACATAATTTTCTTAAATGACATAAAACTAGAAAGGGAGCATGTTGGATTCAGCAAAATGACTAGTTGGTAGAAAGTCAGTTTAGTCCATGCTAATGAGTCTCAATACTTTCCGAAATTTACCAAGCGGATAATTTCATCAGCAATGCCTAGAAAGAGGCACTGTTCACTGACATATCTAAAACATATATTTGAGAAACATATCTAGACTTGAAACCAGAATATGGTCTCTTGTCTTCATTTTAAAGTTTAATAAAAGATACTAGTTTTGGCACCTCTCACTTTAAATTTTTTTCATGATGTGAAGAAAAGTCTTTGATACAATAGCTATGAAATGTACCTGAATTCTTCAGTATGTGCTAATTTATGTTGTCCCAAATTCTTTGAGTTCTTGTCATTCACCTCATACAATAGAGTGCTATCTGTGGGTACTTCTAAGATCCTCTTTCTATAAGAGGCAACCAATACCTGAAAAATACTCTTCAGAGGACTCCCACTTGGCATCCGCAACTGATAAACTGGGGTTCCTAACACAAAGCCTCCAAAGGCTAGCGCTATGCACAAAGTTGCAATGCCAAACCCAAGTGCCCAATCTACATATTCCTGTACATAGACTATCAAAGTTCCCGAAGTAAGAACTCCAACGGAGACAGTAAGATAGAACCAACTGAAAAAAGTACGCTTCTTTTCTCTGTCGACTGGATTCTCATCATTGAACTGGTCTGCACCAAAAGGTAGCGTTGCCGACCTGACTCCTCCACTCCCAAAAGCAATGAGATACAGCCCAGAAAAGAAGACAAGATTTTGAGCTGGGTGACATGAATTTCCTTCACATGGAGGAGGCTTTAAAGGAGTGAAAGCCGATACAGTGATGATAATCATACCCTAGCAGTAATTAAGAAAGAAGATCAGTGTAGAAGAATATATATATATATATATATATATATATATATATATATATATCTCAAGATTTATTACAATGGAAAACATGTTATTACACTAGAATTTTTGGAGTGAGAGATGAAGGATTTTAATTCTCACGGACCAGAAGATATACTGTGAGGGAGATGAGGATTGTCTTGTAACCTCCCCAATATGTATCAGCTATAAGAGCTCCAACTAATGGTGTAAAAAAACTTGTTCCACTCCAAGTAGAAGCATTTGCTGCATTTGAAGCATTGCTCCCATGGAGGACAGAGCGTAGATATACAACCAAGTTCGCAGCAACGCCATTGAAAGCCGTACTTTCCAAGCATTTAAATCCTAAAAGGAGAAGGAAAGTTGACTCATATACTATGTACTCAAAAAGGATTATTTATTTAGAATAAGAAAAAGTGCACAACTTGTACATGGCAATAATATATTGGAAAGGAAAAAAAGGGGTAAAAGAAACCATGAGAATCTCAGTTTGATCGTATGTTTCCTTTTAGTATCCATGTCGTGTCAAACTAGGCCTAGAAATTTTGAAGTTCTCAGTTAAATATCTGCACACTTGCTGCTTTTGAAGTCAATTATAAAAGAGCATGCTTTGTTTTGTACCATATAATGGCAGTAATAGTAAATCTTAGAAAGTTATCTGGAATAACCTACAAGAAATAGAAACAGATTAAACCTCACCCAGAATAATCATTGGAGCTTTCCAGTCACTGGGTTTATTCTGTAACTGAGAGTGTTCATGTCCTTTTATTGACATGTCATCTTCAGAATGCCTTGATGAATGGTTCTGGGGAAAAGACCAAATATCATCAGCATAAGTACTTGATTTTCTAATGCAAGTTCCACGAGTTAACTTTATTGTTCAGTCAATATAACTGATTGTGATTGGAAATAGTGTGACATGCATCAACTGTATGAAGTTCTAGTTGCACTAAACTGATCAAACGCAGTGCAAAATATTTCCTGGTCATATAAAACATATCAAAGCATGACTAAATGCTTGGATTTGTCTGTGATTGTCATGACAGATCATGTAGAATAAGATAACACAATGCAGTTCCTACAAACAAATTGTGATTAAAGTGCACTTCTACCTATATTAATCTGCAAAGCAGAAAAAACATTTACAAGTTGTACTTTATAGCTTAAACTGCTGATGTTCAGGAAAATTTAGTTAAGATCGTCATGTGAAAACTAGGATAAATCCTGAAATGTAATTATGCATGTGTTTTGGCTAACGAAGGCCTAGAAATCAGCAGGGCTGACCATAAGCAGAAACAAAATGAAGCCCAAAAATAAACTCAATACCCAATGATATCCTAAAGAACATCATTTTGATCATCATCATCATCGTGACGAGGGTGATCCCCTACCAATCTTCTATTCAAGAATGAACGAATTTACAGAGAAGAAGATGAAATTGTTGTTGGATTATTAATCCAACATTGGGCTTTTATGTGAAATAATTATGTATTACGGATTGTCAAATAAGGTTAAGCCCAATTAAAAGTGATCTTCCAAGGATTCAGTGATTTGGACTTTAATGTATCTGATAGGGTATGAGCCTTTAATGTGTAGAGATCTAAGGGGTTATTTCTATTTTTATGATGGACTAAAATAAAAATACCAAAAGATAATGATGAAGTTATCTATATATAGCGGTTATGATCCCTGGATCGCACGTACAACTTTCTTCTCTGAATCCTCATAAAGAAAACCCTAGAGAAAGGCCAACCGCATGGCTCTGGAGAACGATCAAGTAATATGGATTCAGGTACGTATCTGTTTATCATTTATTAATTCTTGATGATTGAATATGAATGATTTTGGGCTTCTTGGTGATGATTTTCACTAAAGGTTTAGGTTTAATTTCTAACAATTGGTATCAGAGCCCCTATTCATATTGAATCATTAAGAATAAGTTCAGTTTAGTATTTTTTATAGATTTAGATCCATGCGTTGCCAGCTTCGCATGGGAAGAACGCATAAGAGTCCATGGCGAGTTTTTGTGATTTTTCTTCCCCTTCGTGTGATTTCTGTGGGATTTTAGATTCCATCAGAGAGTGTCAGGGAAAGAAATTTTTTATGAGTTCCTGGGCACAAGGTTTCATGGAATTCCTGGCCATTAACCAAATTTTTTTATATATTTTTTAATGCCCTATTCCATGGAACTCCAAAGGGCATTGCGTGGTGGAATTCTTCTGCTAAAAAACTGGAAAGCAGAATTTTTTTTTTTACATACTAATCCACTTCCACTTCTCCGCTGAAACTTAGAAAACAGTTTTTTTAATCCGCTGGATAAAGTTGCATGGATTCGGGAGGCTTTACGTGGAGATAAAGCCAAAACCTCCCATGGTGATTTTCGTGGGCGTCTGAAAATCTGGCTGCGAACGTTGTATAGAGTTGCAATCCGCTTGGAATCTGGTTCTTCCATATTTCGTTGGGAATAACAAAGATCTGGCTATTTTTTTTAATAAAAAAGGGGAACAATGGCTTTACGGATGTTCCAAGCGGATCTGATTCCGTAAGCATGGGAAACCTCCTCCCATGCGATTTAATGGGCAAAACTTTATTCATTAGGATAAATTATTTTTTCTTTGAAACGGATAAGTTTTATTTTTGATATGTTTGGAACTAACTTAGGCAGAGATAGAAAACAACAAAAAAAAAACATATTAAGTTCAATCAAATATAAATTAATGGTATTTTTATGCATAATAAATTTATCCATCGTTTTAAACTAAACTAATTAAAACAAGATATCATCAAAGTAATCTCTCTTGTGTAGATGGTTCATGAAGGATGTTGTATATGTGTATATTTTATGCGGGTATTAGTCAACCCAAAGGAAGGTTAATGCTTGGCCAAACTACACATGTGTGATGGAAAATATGTAACGATTATAAGGATTTACATGTGAGTAATAAATCGATCCAAAGGTATATATATTATTTGATATGCATTATTGTTAGTGTTTGATCATTACAACAAGAGTACCACTAGCAGTTAATATTACTGTCCAAAGGCTTGATATTAATATTGCACTTTATCTTGAGATGGGATTTACCATTATTTGAATTTGTTGATATTTGGTATTAATTAATTATATAAGCATGTTATTTATGTATTTCTTTTATTTTCTTTACAGCTAATGTTGCTACTATTTCTGGTAACCTTAATTCAATGCTGATCAATGGTACTAACTTCAAGGATTGAAAGGAGAACATTCTCATTATTTTTGGCTGCATAGATCTAGACCTTGAATTAAGGATTGAGCAACCCACTCCTCTTTCAACATTTAGTATCTTTGATGAGAGAAATAAATATGAGAAGTGGGATCACTCTAACGCATGAGTCTCATGATCATCAAGCACGGTATATCTGAAGCTTTTAGGGGTGCGGTATCCGAAGGAATTACCAATGCCAAGAATTTTCTTGCTAAGATTGAGAAATGCTTTGCCAAAAGCGATAGGACAGAAACAATCACAATTTGAAAAGCTTGATTTTCATAAAGTATAAGGGTAAGAATAAAGGCAAGAAAAGAAAGAATGAGACTGCTAAGGGTCCAGCAAAGAAGAAACAAAATCAAGATAAGGATAGTTATTTCTTCTCCAACAAGCCTGGACATATGAAGAATGAATATTTCAAGTATCATGCATGGCGTAAAAAGGAAGGTATATTTCTTAATTTGATATGTTCTGAAGTGAATATTGCTTTATTACCTAGAAATACTTGGTGGTTAGATTCTGGTGCTACTACTAACATCATTGTTTCAATGGAGGGTTGCCTGAGTTACCAAAGGCCAACTGATTCTGAAAGACACATTATTGCAGGAGATGGCAAGTCGATAGATGTAGAGGCAATTGAGCATTTTAGATTGTTATTGAGTTTTGATTACTATTTGGATTTGAAAGACACTGTTGAGAAATTATTGAAACATAATTACCCCAACTTTATTGATTTTGATGATTTCCAAAAGCCATGAGTACCTTAAAGAATACAATGTGTTTATTTATCAAAAACCTTGAGCTTATTCAAATTGAAAGGAATGAACTATCAATGGTTATATTCAATGAGTTTTGAAACCGTTAGAAAAAGGAGTTTCAAGTTCTATGCTTAAAAGATTTCAAAAAGGAATTTTTATACATTATAATTCAATCGATGAATTCTTGAAACATGTCTTGAATCCATGATAAACGTCATATTCAAGTCAAATTTATATTTAAATTTAATTGGGATAAGTTTTAAAGTCTATCAGAACATTTTTCTGATTTTGTATCGGTCCCGAGCCGACTCAAGGGTTTCCGAGTCGACTCCTCAAATTGTCTGATTTTCTCGAGCCGACTCTTGTCTGTGCGAGCCGACTCCGCTCAAACAACAGAACCCATGTTTTTTGAGCACTTCTCGAGTCGACTCCCCATTTTCCTCGAGTCGACTCCCGACTTTCAGGAGCCGACACTTTAGTTTTCGCGAGTCGACCCTTCAATGTTTTAAAATGTTTCTATTTTTGGTAATCGACTTCGAGCCGACTCCCTCAGAGCTCGAGTCGACTCCGCGAATTTTGGGCGCGATTTTTAACGATGACACATCAGCCCCAACGGTAAGATTTTTGAATAACGGCTATTTTTCATTGTCTCTAACGGATATATTTTTGTAGATTCTATAAATAGAGAAGCTCTTTTCAAATCAAAAAGACCAAAAAAAAAGATAGATTTTGAAAATCAAAGAGAAAAGAATATCATTTGAAAAGAGGGAAAAACAGAGCATATCGTGAAAATCATTTAGCTCAAAGGAGAGAGATTCAAAAGGAGTGAAATCCAAGTGGAAGCTTCGTCTACTCCTTCTCATCAATCCACAAGAGCCAAAAGAAAATCCACAAGCATCTCAAAGGTCAAATCGGAGGATTTTCAAAAGAGAAAAAAGTTCATCTCAACTCCAAAGTCTTCAATGGTCAAGAATCTTGCTGAGGCGTGATTCAACGTTTCAAGAGGAGTTGAAGAGAAGAAGGAAGAAAGCCCAAGGCTCTACCATCTGCAATACATTCAGGCTTTCTAACCTTATATTATTTTGTACTTCATTTGTATATTGCTCAAGGGGAGCATTTTATTGTTCAAACACTCTATTCTATTTGTTTGCTGATTCAATCAGTGGATTGAATCAATGGAGGTTGGTATACNTAAAGAGAAGAAGGAAGAAAGCCCAAGCCTCTACCATCTGCAATACTATCAGGCTTTCTAACCTCATATTATTTTGTACTTCATTTGTATATTTGCTCAAGGGGAGCACTTCATTGTTCAAACACTATCATTCTTATTGTTTGCTGATTCAATCAGTGGATTGAATCAGTGGAGGTTGGTATACCTCGTTGCAAGCCGGAGTGCTTGTGTTGGGTTAGTTGTGAGCCCTAAAAAACAACGTGTAGGGTTTTGTGCTGGTAAGCCCGAGTTAAAACCAGCTGGGTTCGTTGTGCACTCGGTAAAACAACAAGTTTGAGTTGTGAGCTTGGAAAACAACTCGGTTGTAATCTAGAGAGATTATAGTGTGGACCCAAGTGAATCTTGGGAGTGGACGTAGGTGTTGATTGCACCGAACCACTATAAAATTATCTTGTGTTTGCCGTGCCATATTTTCTCTTTCTCTATCTCTCTTTATTTGCTTGTGTATTGATTTTAGTTAGCCTCTCACTTGCACATCTTGCTAACTAATCAATTAAAGTTAAAAAGTCTTAAATTTTTAAGAACCCAATTCACCCCCCCCCCTCTTGGGTTGCCATCTGGGCCAACACTCCCTCTCAGAGTGATTATTCCACTGAACTTTGACATAAGGGATGGTACGCCGCCTCAAATCTGATCCTTGCGGTCCATACGCACAGGATATTCCTCATATGATAAATCCTTCCTCAACTGAATAGGCTCATAAGCTATAACATGACTGGGGTCTGAAACATACTTCCTCAGCATAGATACATGGAATACATTGTGAACACCAGATAAGATCGGAGGCAGTGCTAAGCTGTATGCAACCTCCCCGACTCTGCTCAAGATCTCAAAAGGTCCAATATAGCGTGGACTAAGCTTTCCTCTAACCCCGAATCTCATCACATCCTTGGTTGGTGATACCCTTAAGAAAACATGATCCCCAACCTGAAATTTAACTCTCTCCTTCTGATGTCAGCATAACTCTTCTGCCTGCTCTGAGCTGTACGAAGACGCTCCCTGATCAAATGCACCTTGTCAACTGTCTGCTGGATCAGCTCAGGGCCTAGCAATTTCCTTTCCCCTACGTCATCCCAACATAAAGGAGATCTGCACCTCCTACCGTACAAAGCCTCAAATGGGGCCATCTGGATACTGGCTTGATAACTATTGTTATAAGCAAACTCCACTAAAGATAAGTGGTTATCCCAAGCCCCACCCAAGTCCATTACACAGGTGCGCAACATATCTTCTAGAATCTGAATGGTCCTTTCTGACTGCCGTCTGACTGGGATGATAAGCCGTACTGAAGTTCAATTTGGTCCCCAAGGCTTTATGAAGACTCTTCCAAAACTGTGATACAAATCTGGTATCCCGGTCAGATACAATAGAGACAGGAACACCATGGAGTCTCACAATCTGCTCCAAATACAAGCTAGCCAATCTGTCACTCGAGACTCCAACTCTGAAAGGTAGGAAATGAGCTGACTTTGTCAGTCTATCCACAATAACCCAAACTGCATCATTACTCCTGGGAGTTTTGGGCAGACCAGTCATAAAATCCATAGTAATCTTTTCCCATTTCCACTGAGGAATCATCAAAGATTGAAGAGGTCCCGCAGGTTTTTGATGCTAGGCCTTCACCCGCTGACATACTAAGCACTTGGCCACAAACTGAGCAATATCCCTCTTCATCCTTTCCACCAAAAATTCTTCTTTAAGTCTCTATACATTTTAGTACCACCAGGATGCACAGTATAGGGAGAGTAGTGAGCCTCTCTCAAAATCTCGGCTTTCAACTCCTCATTGCTGGGCACACAAAGTCTGCTTTCAAATCTCAGGGATCCATCATCCATTACATAAAATCCACTCTGATCTCCTGACTGAACTGCAACTTTAATTCTTTGAAGATCTGGATCTTCCATCTGGAGGACTTAATTCTGTCAACAAGAGTCGGCTGAAGAATAAGTGCAGCAACAAGTCCATCAGACTGCTGTACTCTCAGTCCAATCTCCCACCTCTCGAGGTCCTTCAGAATGTGAGGCTGGGAGGTAAGCATAGCAGCTAACTCAGAAGAGGTCTTCCTACTCAAAACATCAGCCACAACATTAGCCTTCCCTGGATGATAATGTAGATTCAGATCATAGTCCTTCAGAAGTTTCAACCACCTCCTCTGCCTCAAATTAGCTCCTTCTGTGTGAAGATATATTTTAGACTCTTATGGTCTGTATACACATCACACGACACCCCATAGAGATAATGCCGCCAAATCTTCAAAGCAAAAACCACCGCAGCTAATTCTAGATCATGAGTAGGATAGTTCTGCTCATAAGGCTTCAGCTGTCTGGAAGCATAGGCTATCACCTTTCATTCTGCATTAGGACACATCCCAATCCTTTCCGAGAGGCATCAGTATAAAGTGTAAAACCCTCAGATCCTGTCGGAAGAACAAGGATGGGAGCTAATACCAAACGCTGCTTTAGCTCCTGAAAACTTTCCTCACACTCCTTTGACCAGTCAAACTTCACTCGTTTCTGGGTTAAACGAGTTAGGGGTAGAGCGATGCGAGAGAAGTCTTCCACAAATTTTCGATAATACCCGGCTAGCCCCAAGAAGCTTCTGACTTCAGCCACATTGGAAGGTCGGCTCCAGCTAATAATAGCTTCAATCTTCTTCGGGTCCACAGAGATGCCATCCACAGAAATTACGTGACCCAAGAAAGCTACTTGGTCCAACCAAAACTCACACTTTTGCAGCTTGGCATAAAGCTTCTTCTCCCGAAGAGTCTGAAGCACAATCCTCAAGTGATCCTCATGCTCCCTTAGACTCTTAGAATAGATCAAAATATCATCAATAAATACAACCACAAACTGATCCAAGTATGGCCTAAATTTCTGTTCATCAAATCCATGAACGCTGCCGGGGCATTGGTCAAACCAAACGGCATCACCAAAAACTCATAATGGCCATATCTAGTTTTGAAAGCTGTCTTAGGCACATCCCCATTCTTGACTTTAAGCTGATGATAACCTGACCTGAGATCAATCTTAGAGAATACCCGGGCTCCTTGAAGTTGGTCAAACAAGTCATCAATCCTCGGCAAAGGGTACTTATTTCGCACTGTCACCTTGTTGATTTCCCGGTAATCAATGCATAGCCGAAGACTGCCATCCTTCTTCTTAACAAATAGAACTGGAGCACCCCAAGGAGAAGCACTAGGCCTGATAAATCCCCGATCTAGGAGTTCCTGCAATTGGTCCTTCAGCTCTTTTAGCTTAGCCGGGGCCATACGATAAGGGGCCTTGGATATAGGTCCAGTTCCAGGAATCAAATCAATGGAGAACTCAACCTCCCGGTCAGGGGGCAACTCCGATAATTCATCCGGAAAGACATCAGGGAATTCTCTAACTATAGGAATATCCTCCAACTTGGCCTCTTTCTTTTGAAGATCATTAATAACAGCAAGAAATCCTTGGCCACCACTCCTCAGATACTTTTCAGCCTGTAGTGCTGAAATAAACACTGAGGCTAGAATTTTCTGGCCACCAGTAAAACTAAATTTGGGCTGACAAGGAATTTTGAAGTTGACGATCTTCCTGAAACAGTCTACAGAAGCATGATAGGAAGCTAACCAATCCATGCCAAGGATAACATCAACGAATTTCAGTGGAAGGACAATAAGATTGACATTCAGCTTCCTATCCTCAATGATAATCAAACAGGATTTGCATACAGTATCAACTTTCATAGTATTACCATTTGGAAAGGCAATGTGTAATTCATGGTCTAGAGGTTCAGATGTCAATGATACATTCTTGCCAAGGTAGGTGTCAGATATATACGAATGCGGCACCCGGATCAATTAGAGTCTGAGCATAATCATTGCCTATCTTAATCATTCCTGGACGTAAATGAAATTTCATTTTAACAATAAGAATATAATGTCCTAACTAATTATTAATGCATTGCACAGGATAAGAATGTAATGCTAGATGTGAAGTATTGATATACCTGTCACCACAGAATTAGAAGCGACAGCATCCTGCTGAGTGAGAGCGAAGACCCTTCCCTGAGTCCTCGGTGGTTGCTGCTGCTGCTGACTCGTCCCTTGACTGGAAGATGGCTGCTGGTTCTATCGAAGGGGACATGTGGCTATCTTATGGCCAGTCTTTCCATAGGAGAAACAGGCACCAGACACTCCACGGCAAGGTCTCCCGGGTGGAAATTCCCACAGCGAAAGCAGCGAGCCTCACTATTCGGTTGTCCTCCTGGGGCCTGAGGTGCACCTCTCCTCTTGGCATGAGCTGGGGGCTGACTAGAATTATGCCCTTTCCTCTTCTTCTGCTGCTCCCAATCCCTCTGAACCGTATTCATATCTCTCTCAATGACTAAGGCCTTATTTACCATGGCACTGTAAGTGTGAAGCTCAAATGCGTTGACCGCCTGCATCAGTCTGGGTCGAAGTCCCTCCGTGAATCGGGTGATCTTGGCCATTTCATTAGATACTATACTTGGAGCAAAACGGGCCAGCCTGATGAATTCAGCTTCATATTGGGCCACCGAAAGATTCCTTTGCTCCAACTTAAGAAATTCTGATTCCATCCTCCTTTGCATACTCCTGGGAAAGTACTTGTCGAAGAATGCCTCCTTAAACTGTTCCCAAGAAATAGTCTGACCACCCGACGCTGTTCCTCCACTAACCACCAGTCATAAGCCTCCCCTTGGAGAAGATAAGTAGCAAATCTAATCCTCTCCATCTGACTACCATGGGCCATAAAAGCCTTCTCCATATCTCGCACCCATCTCTCAGCATCAATAGGGTTGCTTGAACCAGAGAAAGGAGCAGGGGCAAACTTCTTGAAATCTGCAAAGCTGCGGCCGTTCCCCACCCAGGATTGAGATAAAGCAGACTGGGTCGGCGGTGCTGAATGAGTGGGTAAGGTTGGCTGCAGTTGCGGAACAGGAAGGGTAGGCTGAGTCGGAGCAGAAGGGGGTGTAGACTGAGCGGTCAAAGCCTGCTGGATCTGATGCTGCATGTCCCGCATAGACTGCGCCATACCCGAGAGAGCATGAAGCATCTCGGACTGAAATCGCTGGTGATCAGTCCCTACTGGGTTGGCAAGGGCCGCACCTCCAGTAGTTCCTTGCCCCACCGGCAGATCAGCATTACCGGCCAGAGAGTCTTCCTCATATTGTTGGCTCCTAGTATGGCGAGCCATATCTATTTCCTATTAAATTAGTTGTAGTTAATATCATCATAAGCTAAAGTGTCAGGTTTCTCTAAGTATAATGTCATCAAAATATGTTCTCTACGTGTTATCATGTCAATATGTCTGTGTCCCTAGGGTCATAACCATTATCATGTCAATATGTTCGTGTCCCTAGGGTCATAACCTGTGCTATGATACCACTAAAGCTGTCACACCCTAGACCCAAATATCGGGCTAGGGTGACAACCCACCGCGTGCCGGGCACGCAAGGCGTCACAAATTTTTAACATATAACACCATTATATATATAATCAAGCCAAATTCATCACTGAATACTAAAAGTTTTGGGTTACAAACCCTTACACACCACAATAATAAAGTTTGGGCATCAAGCCCTACACATAAGTAATACTGGGGTTACAACAAAATAATGGGTCTTGATTTATTTAATAGAATATCTATCACCCCAACCATCCATCTTCAATCTCGTGGCTCTGACAAAAACATTGTAAGATTTTTATGAGCTTATACTCAATAAGTAAGCCACGTTATACAGTAAATCATAGCATAACAATTTATAAGCACATAAATGATTTGCATGCTTAAACATTCCACAAATACTCAAACATGCAATGTAAGTAAACCCACTGTTTATACTCTCAATGGTAACTGTAAATGTGACCCACGGCCCTGCAATATCTCAATAGTGTACCAACAAGCATCCCCCTACTGAAAGGGTCCAGATACCAGGGTCATGCCATATCATAATCCACCAGAACACATACTCTATATGTGTGATGCCACCTCGAACCAAGCAGAACACATCCTCTAGATGTGTGATGCCACCTCATAGTAACTCAGAACACATCCTCTAGATGCATGATGCCATCTCGGACCCAAGCAGAACACATCCTCTAGACGTGTGAATGACATAAACAAGCAGAACACATCCTCTAGATGTGTAGGTGGCATAAATCATCAGAACACATCCTCTAGATGTGTGTGTGGCATAAATCATCAGAACACATCCTCTAGATGTGTGTGGGTATGACATGATAAAGGAGAACCGCGGCAACACATAACAGTACCTCACATCACATGCACAAACATATCAACATCTTTATATTGCATAAACAGTGGATTATACTTACTTAACAATTGCATGTAATATATCACATCAATGTAATAATAACTGCATTTCTCATGCATAGCATCCACATATTAAATCATTCTCAATCATAGCACATAAACAATAATGTACTCATCTACTTACAATTTAACCAATATCCATAACAATTCTTCATGTCACAATATAATTCACAATTTGAACATTCATATAATGATTAAATAATTTATTAAATACTGATAACTGGCTTACTTACCTCTGTACACAATCCAACAGGTATATATCAGCTAGTCAGATGTTTGAGCACCTACAGGATCATTTTACACAATTAATTTATTAGAATAGGAATATTAAAATGACCCTTAGAATTTTACCCAGACTAGTTCACGGGCCCAACTTTGGGCTCGAATATCTCCCAATATATACACCCAATTGGGGAAGTAAAAATACCCTATGAAACTAGAATTAACCCAGATTCTAGTCATATAATTATTTTGCTAATCCCGATCCGTTACGGGGCCCAAAAACTAGCCCCAAAACTCATTGCTGCACGGCCCAAAAAGGCCCTGAACCAGCCGGCCCAGTTCAGCCAATCCGTCCCGATCCCCTGTTTCACCAAACAGGGGACGGGGACTTAGCCGGCAGCCAGGGCCGCTGCCGGCCAAATTGAGGGCGGCCCGGCTGCCGGTGGCCGGGCCAGAGCCGGCCGCCACCGCGGTCGGCCACCAATCCCCCTTTCTCTCTCTCAATTTCTCACTTCTTCTCTCTCACATCCGCGTGGCACATTACTGTGCCGGCGGCACAGCCGGCCACCTTGGCCGGCCGGACCTCCACCGGATGCACGCCCGGCGCCGGTGGAGACGACAGGCCAAAGCTCAGGCCCGGCGAGGTGGCGAGCATGCCGCCGGGCCCGAACCAACTCGGCTTCCGCCACTGCGCGAGAGAAGGGCCGATTGGCCCTCTCTCTCTTCTCTCTCTCCACCACCACCCCGCTGGACACCTCCCCCGGTGTCGACGGGGTCGCCGGCCGAAGCTCAGGCCCAGCGAGGCAGCGAGCATGCCGCCGGGCCTGAACTGAGGGATCGGCCGGTCACCAATTCTTCTCTGTCTCCCTCGCTCTCTCTGTCTCTCTCTCTCTCACACGCTCTCTCTCTGTCTCACGCTCTCTCTCTCTCTCTCTCTCTCTGAGTGGCAGGGGAATGTACCTGAGGATGAAGCGTGCCAGCGTGAAGGAAGGAGTCCTCCTCCTTCATATTTAATCATCTATGTAACGCCTCGGATCAGGATTTTCCCGAAGACTAAATGCTTCACCTGGAGCGAAGCGTCAGCCTGGGGAACCCAACAGACTGGAGCTTGGTTCATCTGAACCAGACCTGGTTCGTCTGAACCAGACCTGGTTCGTCTGAACCAGACCTGGTTCGTCTGAACCAGACCTGGTTCGTCTGAACCGGGTTACTACAGTATGCGTGGTGTGGTAATTTTATTACCGTAGGGAACCTTGTTTATTTGATGCCAGCATTCCTAGCTAGAGAGCGCTAGGCATTGGTCTACATCATTGCTTAGTGCTGAGTTGCTTATGCTTTACTGAAGAGTGATTGGGAAATTATTATTAAATTAAATTCTAATCCAAAATCTTCAATGTTGAAGCTCAATTTTTTTGGTTGATATTTGAAAATTACTCATCATTGAGAGAGGCCAATGATGCCACAAATTGAGCGGCTGCTGGTACCGTTTATCCTCAAAGAATAATATTTTCTTAGGTTTTGCTATCATATACTTTTACTATTATTTTAAAAAACTATGCACAAAACAAAAGCCTTAATATTTTAATTTTTTAAATTATTTAACTTTTATTATCGATTAAACTGATAGAAGCACAAATATTTGTCTTACTTCAAAAATATCGAGCTGTCATCTTCTTTGCGGTTGTCTCTCTCTTTATTTTTCAACCAAAGTTATGGGTCTTCTTATTATTTTATTTTTATAACAAAGTTTCTATATTCTCTGTTTATTTCTGCTAGAGCCTATGGTTTCACCATAATAGCAATTTCGATAAAAGTGTCAACAATTCCATCATGAGCGTAGATTCGATAAAATCTTATTTTTTAAAAAAATTATGAATTACACCAACACCTAGTTCTTTCAAGTCCTGGTATTTCTCTCTCATGATGCATGATTGCTTTCCCTTTTGACTTTTTTTTTTTAAGTATCATGAAAAAGTTCAGGCTGATCATAAGAATGTCTGCTTAAAAAAATGATAAACAGAGCTGTTACGATATTTTGCCTAAAATTTTAAAACCAACATCCTTCAGCGCTTCTTTGAAAGAGTGCATATAGAAGTGCGGGTAGGATACAATCAAATTGTAGTTAATTAACCTACCATTTGAGCCCTTTTTTCCAGCCTCCCTTTTAACTCCAGGACTTGTTCGAAAGTGCGCAAAAACAAGAGCCGGTGGGAGACAATCAAACTGCAGCAAGTCAATCTAGCATTTGAGCCCTACTTTCCCCTGGCTCTATTCGTATCGCTTTTCTTTTTGGCGTTTCTCATGAGGGTTGGGTGCCCTCCACTACTCCTCGTATGCTTTCCCCCAGTGCCTTACGTGGTGACAGGAAAAGGGGACATAACCGAGATCGATATGATATTTGAAATGGAGCTGTGGCTTCAAGGAACAATTTTGTCGCTCAAGCTTCACTACAACAATTTTTTAATTAGACTACGTCTAAAAAATGTAGTATTTTATATATGACTACATTTTCTAAACCGTAGTCTAGGTGAGTGTAGTTAAAAGTGTAACTGTAGTTAAAAGTCCCTCTTTTAGACTACGTTTTTAGACGTAGTTAAAAGTCAAAAAAACGTAGTCTTTAAATACATTTAGACTACGTTTTTATTGAAAAATGTAGTCTAAAGTCGAAAAAACGTAGTCTTTAAATATATTTAGACTACGTTTTATCAGAAAACGTAGTCTAAAGTCAATAAAACGTAGTCTTTAAATACATTTAGACTACGTTTTTATCAGAAAACGTAGTCTAAAGTCGAAAAAACGTAGTCCTTAAATACATTTAGACTACATTTTAATCAGAAAATGTAGTCTAAAGTCAATAAAACGTAGTCCTTAAATACATTTAGACTACATTTTTATCAAAAAATGTAGTCTAAAATCAAAAAAACGTAGTCTTTAAATACATTTAGACTACGTTTTATCAGAAAATGTAGTCTAAAGTCGAAAAAACGTAGTCTTTAAATACATTTAGACTACGTTTTTATAAGAAAATGTAGTCTAAAGTCGAAAAAACGTAGTCTTTAAATACATTTAGACTACGTTTTTATAAGAAAATGTAGTCTAAAGTCAATAAAACGTAGTCTTTAAATACATTTAGATTATGTTTTTATCAGAAAATGTAGTCTATTATGAACATTTAGACTACATTTTTATATTAAAAATGTAGTCTAATATCAAATCCTGTCATACAAACATATAATTTCAATTCCAAAAAAATCCTAAAAATATTGAATTCTTCGTGCAAACTGTCATACAAACATTTACTGTCATACAAACATATAGTTTCAATTCCAAAAAACCTCAAATACATTGTCCAATACTATCATACAAACATCTTTCCACATAACATTTCTTCAAATGCAACCTTGTAAGTACTCGACCCATTCTCCACGCATAATGTCGATCTCTTCTTGTTTATAAGTTTTCTTCTCGCCAAACTGCATATATACATAAGTTAATCAGAAAAGAGCACTAAATAACACATGATACAAAAATCTAAAATCATAAAAAGTACTACTTATATGAATCATGTACGCAATAATAACAAACCTTTTCATATAAGTTACTCATAAAAAGAGCACTAAATAATACATGACATAAAAACCTAAAATCATAAAAAGTAGAACTTATGTGAATCATCTACGCAATAATAACCTACGTACCTTTTCATCGGTTGAAATGATATAATTCTCGATGATCTCCTTCATATACATGATGACATAATAGCCACATTCAACACCAGATGGTTGCTTTGGACACTTGAAAAATGAATTTAAAAGTTTTTATAAGATTAAAACAAATAAGATCTAATTTTATGAATTATTAAAAAGAATATGCAACTCAATATACCTTAATTGACTCCCAAGTAAGTGTTTTTCTTGCAACTCGGTCAGCTTTAGCATTGTATATTTTGAGTGCACTAATTTAACAAAGTATAGTAATAGTGTGAGACTCAAATGATATAATCCAGACAAATTACTGCAAAATTAAAAAGAAATAAATACTTACATATTAATAACACCTTTCAATTCTTTTCCCACTGAACGTCCAATAGAATCACAAAAATACACTTTGTCCCCATGAGGGTCAATAACCACCAAGGACTAGTGATCCCTTCATAAACATAATAACAATAATCAACAACTTAATATTAAAAGTATTAATTTTCATTAAAAAACTACTTACCCAAAGTTATAAGGAGCTAGAAACAATTGGTCCACATAACAACGCTCTAATCTTTTAGCAATCAAATCTGATCGTACTCTAGCCGATTCAGAGTGTACAGAGATCTGTCCAGGATCTATGAAGCCATACATGTTGAGCAATTTTGATTTCTTGATTTGGTTGTACAAATAGCTACACAAATCAAATTATTCAATCCCACAGTTTTTATTAGAAACTTGTAACATATAGTAATTGCATATGAAATGCAAAAAAATAAAAATATCTTATTACCTCATGTATAGCACAATACAACTAGAAGTAATCTTATCCATTGAGCAAAAGTTATCGATATCTTCTCGAATAATATAACAAACCCGTTCATGACCAAAGACACCAACATCCAATACCACCATTATTGTATTTGTATCTCCCAAACTTTTTGCAATGTGATTCTTTAAATATGACAAACTCCATGGACCCTTTTTTTTGTTTTCTATCTGACAATCTTAGCCTGTTCATAATAATGAAATTCAATTCACATATGTTACATAACAAATAGTTTATCAATATAAATTAAAGACAAATTTAAAGATAAGTTAAAAGGTTTCAGATACCTTTCTTTGATCATCAATAACTAATTATCGAGGCTATGCAACGTGAGAACTAACAAAATCTTTACCAAGTCCATAAAAAGTTGACAATGATTTCATGAGAATTAATTGGAACAGATGCAATTCAAATTCCTTCTAACACAAACCTTTCTCTAAAGCATTTGCTAACTATTGGATGTTCAGCGGTTTACCTGTTGAACCAGCTCAGAGTAAACCTGGTTTGATTTTATTGGCCCAACTTTAGGCCTCTCTAAGGTCTTGGGTTGATTGGATCTTTGTGCTGTTAAGGCCGGCCTAGTCGATTGACATCACTACCAATTGTAATTTCTTCTGGATAGGTTACTCAAAGCTGGCACAAAATTCTAATTTATTCTTTACAAACATAATTCTAATTTATTCTTGACAAGCAAGCCATCTTTTATTCATGCAAATTATTGCCAGATCTTTTGTGGCATAGAATTTAACATTTAGCCCTCATTAATTAGCCATATAATATCCAACATATCCAAAATATAATATTATGGACCTAAGTGGCTCATTGAAGACTAAATGTTAAAGTCCGATCCATCAAAGGATTGGACATCAATAACTCCTAACTCTAAATAAGTTCGTAAGGAAAAGGTTCTGACTGACGCTCTCGGAGCTTCGTCTTTAAAATTCTCTCACGAAGATTAACTGTTCAGTGGCGGAACCCATTCCATGAGAATTTTAGTTTCATGTGGATGCAAACAAACAAGGGACTTTGTAGCCTTTCAAGTGTCAGCTTAATCGCACAGGCTCCAACGTTTGTCATCTCGCCTATCATCAAGTCTCTTGAGCCTGGCCTTAGCGACAGTGATGTCATGGATTGTTTTCAGATGTATAGTTTCACGCTTCTTTGCTTTATTAGCAGAAAGAAGGAAGAACACTTATAAAACAACACAACTATTTCTTCTAAGATCTGGACAAAAAAAATAAATAATATTTATCAATTAAATAAATAATATTTACCAATTATAAAGGCCTGGTCCTTCTGTTGCTCATCGGTGGGGAGGGAGGCGGCGACAGAGGCAATGGTATAGTAGCGACCTCATCCCTAGCGGCAAGTATCTCCAGTGAGATCTCGAAGAAGGCCTTGGAGAAAGTGTCGAGGTTGCTGCAGCGCTTGAGGGAGAGGGCCTCGACGCCGCCTGACCAAGTATCGGCGCCGCGGACTCGGATCTCGGCGTCGATGGCTGTGTGGACCATCTTGGCGATGTTGTCGCCGTGGATGGAGGAGGATGGTGGCGAGGCGGACGCTGCCGACACCATAGAGGATGATGTTGAGGGCCATATAGATCTCGGGGTACTTGCGGTGGAGCTTCTCCGGGGTGACATCGTTGCTGCGGCAGGCGGCGACGACGACGCTGACAGCCTGATTGACGGTGTTGATGCACTCGAAGACGTTGTTGGAGCGGCCGCGGTCGGAGTCGCGGTCCACGGTGGTGATGCTGAGGACGTAGATGGTGTTGACGAGATGGTAGATGACGCGGTACTTGCTCTCGACGTCGACGACGACCTGGCCACTGGAGGCGGCAAGGGGGTCGTCGCTGAGGGCGGAGTCCAGGTTGTCAGGGGCGGGGTGAGGCCCGACGGTGGAGGACTGCTGCTTGTGGAAGGCAGCGGCGAAGGCGAGGCGGGTCTACCGGAAGGCAACGAGGGCTCTAACTGGGGGGGAACCACTCACGCGTCTGGAGGAGGATGTCAGCACCGTTGGACGAGCCTTCGTCAAAAGCAGGGGCGAGCGAGGATGTCGATGCCTGCGTCATGGCCGCGGTAGCTACCCTGGCGCTGCACGTCTGGATCCCAGCGCCGTCATAGTCCATGGGTGGGCCTCCCCCATCACCGTATCGCAGCTACAGGAGCACCTCCCATGCCGGGCATGCGGTGATGCGTCAATCAGAGGAGAAGAGCACAGAAGAGAGGAGAGGATGAGGACAGAGAGGAGAAAAGAGAGAGGTAGAAGGGGAGGAGGGATAGGATAGAGAAGAGGAGAAAGGGAAGAAGATGAGGAGCTCTCCTCAAAGATGAAACCTTAATCCATGACAAAACTACAGATGGGAGGAGCATGAAATTTGAGTTTGAGTACAGATGGTTTTTTTTTAAAGGAAAGGAGGGAAGTGAAATAGGAGGAGGGAAATTAGAATCAGGAGGAGGGAAAAAAGATAAATTTTATTTTTATATTAGACTACGTCTTAATTAAAATATAGACTTTTTATATTATAGGACAATACAGGACTACATCTTAATTAAAAATGCAGTCTTTTTATATTATAAGATAATATAAGACTACGTCTTAATTAAAAATGTAGTCTTTTTATATTATAAGATAATATAAGACTACATCTTAATTAAAAATATAGTCTTTTTATATTATCAGATAATATAAGACTACGTCTTAATTAAAAAAACATAGTCTTTTTAAATTATCAGATAATATAAGACTATGTCTTAATAAAAAACGTAGTCTTTTTATATTATCAGATAATATAAGACTACGTCTTATTTAAAAACGTAGTCTTTTTATATTATCACATAATATAAGACTACGTCTTAATTAAAAACGTAGTCTTTTTATATATAAGACTACGTCTTATTTAAAAACATAGTCTTTTTATATTTTTAGATAATATAAGACTACGTTTTAAATAAAATATGTAGTCTTTTAAATTATGAAAAGTTATGAAAACGTAGTCTAAAATATTAGACTACAGTTTTTACGAAAAACGTAGTCTTTTTCCTAAAACTTACCGTAGTCTATTTCACTATTTATAGTAGTGCTTTTGGGTATTATTACCACGTTTCTTTCTAAACATCATTTTAGAAAACACAATAGCATGTGAGTTGTCTTTATCAACCCTTTGATTAAAAACAAACAAACAAACACCTTTGGTTTTTTTTTTTTTTTGGTACAGATGGATAGTCACACAACTCCGATGCAAGGGCAGCCCAAAAAATCAAGGAAAAGATGCCTATGAAAGAAAGGTAGAATCATATCGTCCTAAGTTCAGATCCAATCAGTGGAGTGTTGAACTACATAGGAGGCAACCCAATCGGCCGCACAGTTTGCCTTCCGATAAACATGACGGGCTATGGTCACCGTCAGGCCCTGCAAAAGTTGTCAATGTCACGAAGGAGCAGATGGGCATCGTTGCGATCCACTCTATCTGAATCCAACCAATGACTGTAGAAGAGTCTCCCTCGATGAGAAGCCTTTCAGTCCNCCCTTATCGTATCGCCGAGACACTCCACCGGGGGACATACAAGCTAGAAGAACTCAACGGACAACCTATTCCGTGTACCTGGAATGCGGATAACCTCCGCCAATATTATCAATAAAGTATTCCCCTGGGGTATAAGCAATAAAGGAGGTCCCTTCTGACGCCATAGCCTACTCTCCCTCACTCAAAGACCGGGTCTCTCTAAAGGAGCTCGCCGGCATCGCGGCTAACGGGACACCAATCGGCCTCGGCACGGCGGTGCCCCCGAGTCTGTTAAGACCCTAACAGCTCCGTACCCGGTCGAGTCACCCCTCAGGCGGCACACAAACCCCTGAGGCAATTCAAAAGGAGCTCAACATCGCGCTAACGGAACACCACTCGGCCCCGGCACGGCGGTGCCCTCGAGTCGGTTAAGACCCTAACAGTTCCGTACCGATCGAGTCACCCCTCAGGCGGCACACAAACCCCTGAGACGGTTCAAAAGGAGCTTGTCGGCATCGCGACTAACGGGACACCACTTGGCCCCGGCACAGCAGTGCCCCCGAGTCGGTTAAGATCCTAACAGCTTCGTACCCGGTCGAGTCGCCCCTCAGGCGGCACACAAACCCCTGAGGTGGTTCAAAAGGAGCTCGCCGCATCGCGGCTAACGGGACACCACTCGGCCCCGGCACGGCGGTGCCCCCAAGTCGGTTAAGACCCTAACAGCTCCGTACCCGTCGAGTCCCCCTCAGGCGGCACACAAACCCTGAGGCGGTTCAAAAGGAGCTCGCCAGCATCACGGCTAATGGGACACCACTCGGCCCGGCACGGCGGTGCCCCCGAGTCGTTAAGACCCTAACAGCTCCGTACCCGGTTGAGTTGCCCCTCAGGCAGCACACAAACCCCTGAGGGGTTCAAAAGGAGCTCGCCGGCATCGCGCTAACGGGACACCACTCGGCCCCGGCACGCGGTGCCCCGAGTCGGTTAAGACCCTAACAGCTCCGTACCCGATCGAGTCACCCCTCAGGCGGCACACAAACCCCTGAGGCGGTTCAAAAGGAGCTCGCCGGCATCGCGGCTAACGGGACACCACTCGGCCCCAGCACGGCGGTGCCCCGAGTCGGTTAAGACCCTGACAGCTCCGTATCCGGTCGAGTCACCCCTCGGACGGCACAAAACACTGAGGTGGTTTAAAAGGATCTTCGGCACCGTAGTTAGCAGGACACCCCTCGACCCCGGCACGGCGGTGCTCCTCCTAATACCTCCATATGCGTTCAGGTCGCCCTTCATATGGAACCCAGATCATGGATATAGCTCCGGAAGGCTCTGCGTAACCCTCACAAACTTCGAGTCGGTCGGCTCAGCCACACCTTTCCCGATCGACCCTGACCGACCCAGGCACCTCCAACACTGACCGAGTCGGCGTAAGCCACCCCGGTCAGCCCCGCTCGTCCTTGGCGCCCTCGCGACGGCCGAATCGGCCTTGACCATCTCTGACTACAGCATCGTAAGGCCTCTTGAGTAACCTTCCACATGGCCGACTTACATTCCGGGGATGCATTCCAACATCATCCGATCCAAAGTCGCAGTTCGGCTGCGGCATGGTCAACACATGCAACATTTGAAGCTAAGAAAACGTTTCAGAAGATGCAACGTTCGGCCGTGACGTTTTCAGCATATGCGATTCGGCCGCGTGAAGTAAAAACATAGTTAGGCGTTTTTCCCCAAAAGAAGAAGGAATGGATGGAGCAAAGTTTGATAAAAATCTCTTCTTTATTAGTAATCAAGAAAAGGTGCTAAATTGAGAAGCCTTGACAGAAAAGTTTCTTCATTAATAGTCAAGAGTCAGTACAAAATTGGGCCTAAAGCCAGTTACACAAGACAAAAAGAAAAATGAACAGTGGGTCTTCAAGGCTCGCCGGGGCCGGCTTCTCGTCCTCTTTCTTTGCTGGCTCCTCATCAGGCTCCCCAGGCCGGATGTCTTCAAGTTCAGCAATGTCGATCTCGAGGGCCGCAGATATCTTGATCTTGCACATCTCGAAGCCTTGAAGGTAAGCATCGAGGCTGGCCTCGATGACTTCTTGCTTAAACTCCGGCGAGGCTTTGTAATTGGAGACGGCCTGCCCCGCCTCGGCTTCAGCCCGCTGCGCTTTGGCCTCGGCCTCCTTGGCTTGCACCTCGGCCTCCTAGGCCCTGTTCTTGGCTTCTTCGGCACGGGCACTTGCCTCATCGGCACAGGCCACCGCCCCGGCCTTCTCCGAGACAGCTTCCGCTGCCGCTTTCTCCGCGGCAGCGGCCCTCTCCCCTGCGGCCCGGACCTCCTCCTCGGCGCTTTGGAGCCGTCGGGTCAGCTCTTCATTTGCGTCGCGGCGGCCTTCGACCTTTCTGAGGCCAACTCCATTTTGGCCTCGCTGTGGAGACCCGGCTCTCCATCTCCCTTAGGCGGCCGGCCGCTCTCCTCCCGGGCCGAGGCCTCTTGATGAAGGCGAGCAAGGCTCTCGGCCTGCGTCATGCTCTCCTTCTTATATTTGTCGGCTCTCGCCAGGCCTTGATCATCGTATTTGAGTGGACGAGTGCCTCATGAAGACCAATTGCGCCGTTGGCCATCTGTAGCAGAGGAAACATGTTAACTGCGAGAAGAAAAAACATTGGGAAAATGAGGAAGGTTCAAAAAGTACCTGGACAACGGCGACCATGACAATATCCAGGAGTGCGGAGTGGCTCAATCCCCGCATCTCCTCTTCGAACTCGGCGGTCCGAACTCCCGACAGGAGGCGGGAGGCTTGTGCGGCGTCCGCCATCGTGCCGATTGTAGGGACCAGCCGTGTCTGTCCCTCCTGCGGACCTTCGGCTTGGGGGCGGGCTGGGTGCCGGGCCGGTTGAGGGGATGAGCTCCTCGGCTCACCCCTCCACTTCTCGGTCGCCTTCGCCCCATCCCGGGCCTTCCTGGCGACTCGCTACCCCTCACCGGCAGTTGGGGGAGCGCTCTCCCTCCCGGCTCGGCAGTAGCCGGGGGGCCGACAGCGATGGTAACCCCCCGTCTCGGGCATATCGGCGGCGGCGGGGGTTTCCTCCTCATCCAAGACCACCACCATCATTTCGGTGGTGGTCGGGATCTCCCTTCTTCAATTTCAGCCCCAGCTGGCTTCGGAGCCGCTCCGCCGACCGGCTTCTTCTCAACCGGCTCCTCACAGAGCTGGGGCAGTGAGGGCTGCGGCCGGCCCGGCTGGCTCCCTTCTCCGAATCTTTTTCGCTGGCCTGGATGGCTCTCCGGCCGCCTGCCTCTTCTGCCTCAAAACGGCCTCGAAATCGCTGGCGGAAACCTTCATTGTTGCACAGAAAAGAATAATGGGCATTAGTGGCGGCATACAGTAAATCGAAGGACAGGACAGAAGGATTAGGCGCCAAGCTCACCGTTGCCGGGGCTAACTCGGCTTCTACCAGGTTCTCCTCGGACAGGAGTTCCTTGTAGCCGGGGATTTGACAGTTGGACACTGGTGAATAACTCCCTATCCCTATCCCTTACGGTGGAATCTTCGTTGGAGCTAGTATCGGGCTCCCTCCAAGCGGCCCTTACCCCCTCGACGTGGGCAAAAAGGAATCTAGGTTTCTACCCCCCTAATTTTGGACGGGAGGCCTAAGGGGAAAGCTCTACCTGGCCTGGCGGTAAATGCCCACCAGGCACCCTCACCTTAACGGTGGAGCTTATAGAAAGCTCGGAACAGAGATAGCCCTGGGCGGGCCCCCTCGAAATGACAAAGGATGACAAAGGCGCAGATGATCCGAATCGAGTTCGGAGTCAACTGTGCCGGCACTAACCTATACCTATCTAAGAGGTTAAGGAAAAAAGGATGGAAAGGAAGGCGCAGCCCGCACCGAAAGAACTCCTTATACAGAGCGACCCGACCTGGATGGTCAGAGGTCACCCTGTCTTCGGGCCCCGCATGGACAGGCCAATGAAGTCAGGGACCTGGTATTTAGCCCTAACGGCCTCTGCGTCCTTAGAGTCATGGTTGAGGCCACCCCCGCTGGATCAGAACTCACCGCCGAGGTAGCGCCGGACGGCGAGGACAGGGGGACTGCCCTAATAGGGGGACCGGAGGTGGTCGAAGGTCCTATTGCCCCGATTGGTTACGGATAACGATGCCACCCACCGACTGAGGCATTCGACTACTAGCTGCAGGGCATGGTCTTCACTACTAGATTGGGAAGACTCCTCTATGGGTCTCTTGCCCTCCCTAATGGCACGGCGGTCCATAGGTGAAGGGGATGAAACTAACCTGGGAATTGGAAGGACTCAGGTCGCAGAAGAACTCAAGGAAGAAGAAAGTGGAAGAAAGCAATGGCAGTGTAAAGGTTTCGCAGGCTCTTGCAAGCTTTTATAGCCTCCACCATCAGCTAATGCCGCCCGAGATCCTGCCACGCAGCGCGCGTCCATTGCATTACAGGCTGCCAGCCGGAAATCTGCCTGCGCCCGAGGCGTGCCGCCTTGATCACTCCAAAAGGGGTGATCCCTGGCCAATCGTGGGACATAGAAAACAGAGCGGCAATGATGGTCCTTGCCTTTTTTCCATCCCCCGATAAGCTCTCTCTCCGGAGCGATCGGCGCCAACGCCTCACCTAACGCATGATTGCAGGAGATCTTCTAAGCGCGCTGCCTCGGGACAAAGCGTAGCTCATCAAACCATTTAAAGCGCACTAAGAAAGCAATCATTCTTTTTGAATTTTCGCGCCCCTTTCGCCCAAAGGATTGCAGACACGCGGTCCTTAGTGCTCAGGGCCGGGGGGCATCTGATGTGACTGGTGCAGCCACAAGGGCAATTTCGATAAAACCAAAATATTAGTGCGCCCGGCGTCTCCAAGCCCGCCGAGTTGGCCCCGACCATTCCTGGTCGGCCCCTCTCGGCCCGCATCGCCAAGCCCGCCGAGTCGGCCCCGACCATTCCTGGTCGGCCCCTCTCGCCCCGGCGTCTCCAAGCCCGCCGAGTCGGCCCCGACCATTCCTGGTCGGCCCCTCTCGGCCCCGGCATCTCCAAGCCCGCCGAGTCGGCCCCGACCATTCCTGGTCGGCCCCTCTTGGCCCCGGCATCTCCAAGCCCGCCGAGTCGGCCCCGACCATTCCTGGTCGGCCCTCTCGGCCCCGGCATCTCCAAGCCCGCCGAGTCGGCCCCGACCATTCCTGGTCGGCCCCTCTCGGCCCCGACGTCTCCAAGCCCACCGAGTCGGCCCCGACCATTCCTGTCGGCCCCTCTCGGCCCCGGCGTCTCCAAGCCCGCCGAGTCGCCCCGACCATTCCTATCGGCCCCTCTCGGCCTCGGCGTCTCCAAGCCCACCGAGTCGGCCCCAACCATTCCTGGTTGGCCCCTCTCGGCCCGGCGTCTCCAAGCCCACCGAGTCGGTCCAACCATTCCTGGTCGGCCCCTCTCGGCCCCGCGTCTCCAAGCCCGCCGAGTCGGCCCTGACCATTCCTGGTCGGCCCCGCCCCGGCATTCCTAGTCGGCAAGGCTGGCCCCGGCCACCCCTGGCCGACCCAACTGAGCCTCGGCTCCCTCGGGAGAGTCGAGACTCCCCAGTCTCCTCCAAATATGCCCCAACACGGCCCTGGTAGCTTAGGACGCTACCTCTCTGACCCGCGCCGCCTGACAACACCAGATCCAACTACCCACTGGCCACGCTGCTGATGGACTGGACCCAACTACCCAATAGCCCCACTAGCTGATGGGACTTAGCCCACCAACCGCCATTTTCTTCCTCTCGATGGGACAGGACCCACCAACCAGCCCAAGTTCACACAACTCCCAAGAACTCCGTGACATTCTCTTTTCATGGAATCCCATGTGATCATGCAGATGTCAACCCCTATAAAGAGGTGAATCCACTCAGTAATCAGGTATGAGCGATAACCCCAAAAAATCGCTATCCTAACACCCAGAGAGGAATCCCTCCTCCCCGGGAACACCTTTTTCATCTGAAAAGAGCTCATTCGAGCTCCTCTTCTACTGTGACCTCGATTGCTGACTTGAGCATCGAGGGTCCCACCGAAGAATCCCTCCGGTCCTAGGGCTTTTTGCAGGAAACTCGATAAAGCAAAGATCCTCCAATTAATCCGCTTTCTCATCCCAACGTTCAGGATCAGTGATCGGGCGTCATCAGTACCTAAGTTTCATGAAGCCATTACATCGATTAGCTTAGAAATGATTGAGGAGGACCACTGTGTGTACATTAAGAAATCAGACGATGAAATTCTAATTTTGGCACTATATGTGGATGATATTATAATGGCTGTGAGTTCTATAGGAGTGATCAATGCCACTAAGAAGTGGCTCTATCTTTGAGATGAAGGACATGGGTGAGGCAAATTTTGTGCTGGAGTGAGGATCCCAAGGAATCAAGCTAAGAAGTTTCTTAGTTTGTCTCAAGAAACATCTATTGAGAAAATCTTAAAACGATTCTGAATGCATTATTCTACCAGTTAATACCCCAATAGAGAAGGGTTGTACTTTAAGCATTGACCAGTACCCTAGAACTGATGAGGAGAGAGAAAAGATGAGCAGTATCCCCTATGCTAGTACAATAAGAAGCTTAATGTACGCTATGTTGTGTACTCGTCCTGATATTTTCTTTGCAGTTGGCTTGATTAGCTGATACCAAAGTAATTCAGGACTTGCTCATTGGGTTGCAGTTAACAGAATTTTCGTTACCTTCATGGTACTGCCAATCTCACCCTATGCTATTAGGGTGGAGATTTAAGATTAAAGGTTTTTGTGACTCTGGTTGGCTGGTGATAGGGACGAACGTAGATCCACCATAGGATATGCGTTCATCTTTGGAGGTGGAGCGTCATTTGGTGCAGTAAAAAACAAAGCTGCACCACCCTATCCACTATGGAAGCCGAATATATTGCTTGTTCGGCTATTGTCTAGGAGGCCGTGTGGCTAAGGAGACTCTTGAGGCGATTCAAGATATCAGCTAATGCACATGATGCTATTTAGATTAATTCTGATAGTATGATAGAATTATAATATGCTAAGGATCCTAAGTACCATGGAAGGACCAAACATATTGACATCAGAGATCACTTCATTCGGGACATGGTCAAGCAAGAAGTTATCCTATAGCATATATCCACTGGCAGGATGCTGGCTAATCCTCTACAAAGCCCATTCCTAGGGATGTGTTCCAGGCTCATATGAGGAGCTAGGTCTGTATAGAGTGTGACAGACCAAGATATGTTTTAGACTTATGATGAGTTTGTGTCTATTTTTTTGTTATCAGACAAAGATTGTATGGACATCAATGACTATGTGTTAATGTTTATAAAATGTTTATTTTCATTATAATGAGTTCATATTCATAGGCACATATGTGTATAAATGCTACAGGCTTAGATCAGCCTACTCATACGATGATCGTCCTGACACTTTTGTAGTGGGCAGGATGAGACTAAAGTACCCATTATATATGCTTGAGTAACAATGCATGAATTGGAGATTGCATAAGTTACAAAATGGGCTATATAAATTATAATAGAAAAGATTATAATCAAAGTCGTTTTGGTTTTCGACTGAGATGACACTCAGGAGAATCAAGTACAGAGTACGGAGTATGAATATGGATATGTCCATAGAACTGTACTAAGCATGTTGTAGTCGAACTGGGAGCATTGGAGTGTGCTCGAGTCAGGCAACTTTGTGATACCTAGACTTGTGTTCGTACAATGTTTGAATACGACATGGCCCATTGAGTGTAAGCTCCACCGTAGCATGTATTATGTTGCATGTGCTAAAGTCGACCCTATAAGGGGTAACATGATATATTCCCTCTTCGTTACCTTATGAGCCTTACAACTATGTATTGTCCTTGGACTTGAACCTATATTATGAAGTTGGAGTTCAAGATAACTTCCTTAGCCTTGTCCTCCAGGGTCATGAAATTAATAATAGGTATGAGTATTCAAAAAAGATTATTCGTGACCATACCTTATGTCTGTAATCCATTGCCTGGGCAATCATGTATATGAGTTGCATATGATTATGGATACAAACATTTTGACTTTGTGTTTTTTCAAGTGCTGCTTAGGAAAAATCTTTTGAGGGATTGAGAGTGCTTGATCATGTGTGATCAGATTATCTAGGACACAGACGAAATTGGATTGTATTCCTGTTTGTTACGTTAGTTGTTTATTAATTTAATGCAGTATATCCACTATGTGTCGCTGTGTGTGAGTTTCGTCGGGTCGCACACCCTACCTCACAACAAGTTGAGAGAGTTGAGGTTATAAAATATTGTTCTTGATGTGGCTGATCACATCCTCTGGGCGGTAGCATAACACCTTGCATGATTCCCGGAACCGAATGAATTGATAGCTTGTTTTTGGCGTCGGCATTCTCGCTTCGGCCCTAGCTTCGGCCTCGGCCTCTAGCTTCGGCCCTTGGCTTCGGTCCCGGCCTCTAGCTTCGGCCTCAATACTGCACATTTTCTTAGTATAACGGAGCTGGTCTCAAATAACGGACCCTGGGATCTGAGGCACTAACCGCCGCATATCTTGCTCATCTGTTTTACCGAGATCACGGGCGGTTACTAATGCACCCCATAGTTGCCGACATACACGGCGCCCATTCAGCAACAGCTCACCCACCTGCCGTTCACAAAGCTCATCCTAACAAGAAAGACTCGACGGTTTCAATGGAACGAGGTAAAAGAAACCTCCCAGACAGGTATAAAAGGAGGACCTCGAGCTCAGGGCAGGGGATCTTCTTCTTCTCTCTGAAATATACTCACACAACACATTCCTATTCTACAATTTCACTAACTTGAGCATCGGAGGGTCCCCGCCGGAACCACCGGCCCAGGACTTCTTGCATGTTCTTGGAGGAAGAAGGCGACCTTTTCACCTCCTCAGAGGCCCCCAAAGATCTCAGCACACCCGGTGCTCATCACAAGTGACTTGGCAGCAACAGATTGGCGCGCCAGGAAGGGGGGCGCTGGCAGACAGACGTTTACCTTCACGCATCTGCAACCCCTCGACTTTTGCAAGGAAGAGATGGTGACGACGCGAGCTCAGGAAGCTTCCACCAGCCATGCCGTGGAATGCCTCCCGCGGGCTGAACAATCAGAGGCCAACACCCATGCTCCGCCTCTTGCACCACCACAGGCTAGCCAGTCCGATCGGCTTGACGTCCTGACTAGTCAGGTACAAGATCTGATGACGGTGGTGCAAGGACTACAGGAACACTGCTTCGCCGCCATGCCTTTGCCACCTCAACCCCCCCCCCCCCCCCTTATAAGGAGGGTCATGGAGCCAGTCACCATCATCAGGGCATGACTCCTCCTGAGGCCTCCCATCACTCGCTCCCTGAACCTTCCCATCGGAAAGCCTCAAAGCGGTGGCGATCTCTCTCCTACCATTCTGATCGCTCCCACCGACGGCATGGTGAGAAGGAACCAAGACATGCACACTCCCTGCACCGGCAGTCTTCCCCTTCCTCGTCTTCGAACTCCTCTAAGGAGGACATCGGCAGGAAGGCTGCTCGTCATGCCAAACGGCGGCTTGATGAATATCACCAATGATTGGAGGAGCTTAGTCGCCGGATCGCTAGCCCTCATGGGACGGGCTACGACCACCGTCCCTCGCTTTCTCACCGCATCATGGAGGAGCCGGTTCCACTTCGGTTCCGTCTTCTCCAGTTGGACCCGTACGACGGCATGACGGATCCATTGGACCACTTGGAGAGCTACAAAGTTCTCATGCAAGTCCAAGGAGCGACGAACTCTCTCTTGTGTGTGGCCTTTCCGACCACACTGTGGAAGGCAATGCGTGCATGGTACTCACGTTTACCACCGCACAGCATCAATTCCTTCAGACAGCTCGAGTGATCTTTCCTGGCCCACTTTGATGCATGCCGAAAGATTCCTCGAGTGGCTGATAGCTTGTTTGCCATCCAACAAAGGTGTGGCAAAACCCTGAAGGACTTCGTCACTCGGTTCAAGGAGGCCGCGCTCGAAGTTTATAACTTGGAGGATTCTGTAGCCACCCTAGCCCTAAAGCGAGGGCTTCATCCTTCTAGATTTGCATATTCCTTGGATAAGAAGCCTCCCGGCTCCTATGCCGAGCTACTAAGCCGGGCATAGAAGTACATTCGTGCCAACGAGGTAGACTCTTCCAGAAGGGAGGCTGACAAAGTTCTAGCAAGAAACCGACGCCCACGGAGCCTGCTGGAGGACGACCCAAGAAGTCTGAGCCTCCCCGTCGCTCAGACAACTGGCCTCAGATGACTGTTCCCAATGAGCAGTTCACTCCTCTTCTTGCTCTAATATCTCACATCCTATTGGAGATTGAGGAGGAGCCCTACTTCCGACGTCCGCCCCCCATAAAGTCTGGGATCCCCCGCAGCAAGAAGCTCTATTACCGATATCATAGAGACTATGGCCACGACACTGAAGACTATCGCCTCTTGAAGAAAGCTATCGAGGAACTTGTTCAGCAAGGTCATCTAAGCAAGTTCGTCCGAAGGGGGAACCCTACTGCCGCAGGTCTATTGGCACTTCCTGCGTCGCAGATTAGCATAGACAACGCCCCGACGGAAAAGACCATGGCCATGATCTCCTGGGGGACAGGCAGCAGTGCAAAAAGATAGCGAGAGGAGGAAGAAGACTCTGTAATCCTTTTTTCAAAAGGGATCTAGAAGGAGTAGTGAATAAGAATGATGACAGCGTCGTTGTCTCCATGACGATCGCTAAACACCCTGTAAAGCGGATTCTGGTTGATAGTGGAAGTTCAGTGAACGTCTTGAGTTATGACGCTTTTGTTAGAATGAATTTGCATACAAGTTCTCTTCTACTGTCACCACCCCCTTAATGGGTTTCACTGGAGACTCCGTCAGGGTGGAGGGTGAGGTCACCTTTCTCGTTGGTGAGGTCACCTTCCTCGTTACCACCGGGACCTCACCACGTTAAAGCACAATTCTCATGAACTTCCTAGTGGTTTGGGTCCCACTGGCTTACAATGCAATTTGGGGAGACCTGGCTTGAATCTGCTGGATGCTGTTATCTCCACCAAAAGATTGCTGGTGAGATTCTCCACTGACGAAGGGGTCGGAGAAATGAAGGAGAACATAGCCCACCACCGCTCTGCTGCCACTTAGCCCCCAACCCGCAGGAGACGATGTTGGCAGCAGTGCCTGAACCACTCGACCCCCGAGACTTGGAGAGGAGGGGGGAGCCAGCCGAGCACCTTCTAGCCTTCCCCTTGGGGGAGGACCCAACGAGGACTATCCAGATCAGAGCACTACTTCCGGAAGAGGCGTGCAATTGGCTTCTTGCCTTCCTGCGTGCCAACTCCGACATCTTCGCATGGTCGTCATCAGATATGCCAGGCATCCCTGAGGAGATAATAACTCATCAGCTCAACCTAAAGCCAGAATGCCGACCTATCCAACAGAAGAGAGGAGCTTCGTTCCTGATAGGCAGAAAGCCATCGATGAGGAGATCCGCAAGCTGAGAGCTGCGGGCCATATTCGGGAAGTTCGCTACCCCGACTGGTTGGCTAATGTCATGATGGTCCGCAAGGCCAACGAGAGCTGAAGGATGTGCGTAGACTTCACCGATCTCAACAAAGCATGCCCCAAGGATAGCTTCCCATTGCCTCGGATCGACCAACTGGTGGACGCTACGTCCGGCCATGAGACCCTTAGCTTCATGGATGCTTTCTCTGGGTACAACCAAATCAGGATGAACCCAGCAGACAAGGAAGCTACCTCTTTCATAACCGAGAAGGGGCTACACTACTATAATGTGATGTCGTTCGGACTGAAGAATGCGGGGGCCACTTATCAAAGGCTAATGAACAAAGTCTTTGAAGATCAAATCGGACGCAACATGGAGGTATACGTGGACAACATGTTGACAAAAAGTATCCGCGCCACCAGCCATATCGCTAACCTAACGGAGACCTTCAGTAACCTCTGCCGATACCAGATGAGGCTGAACCCACGCAAATGTGCCTTTGGGGTGATGGCCAGCAAATTCTTGGGTTTCATGGTGACCCAACGAGAAATCGAGGCGAACCTAGATAAAGTCCGAGCCATCCTGGACATGAGGCCTCCCGCCAATAAGAAGGAAGTGCAACGCGAAGGGTGGCAACCTTGAGCCGCTTTCTGTCCAGGTCTGCTGAGATGTTGATAAACGCATAAATAATTATTACTAAACCTATTAATTAATAATTTAACGTATCTATTATTAGTTAATATTTTAATATTTTATATAATATATAATAAAACCTTATAAATTTAAAGAGCTTGATTTTAGGGATTTAATGACGTAAACAGCACTCGAATCAGACTTAAAACGAGCTCGAAATTGATTTTATAAGGATTTAGCACGGATTTCAAAGCAAAATGGCAAATACATTGCCGACTTCATCGTCTTCTCAGCATTTTTCTATTTTCTTTCAGCCGATTCTTCTCTATTCAAATTCTAACCGTTTCCTCCATCAATTAAAGAATAGATTAGATTGGAAGTTATCAATTAAGAGAATTAAATTCCTTTAAAAGGAATTTGAATTTTATGGAGGATTTATCCAGATTTTGTTTGTGGCTTCCGCGTCCTCTGTTTTGGCTTCCGCGTTCTCTGTTTTGGCAACGCCGTGTCAATTCCGCATCTTCACCTCATCCGGGCCTCTATAAATAGCACAAGGAGGAAGTCCGTCCAGGAAGCTGCATCCAGGAGATCTCTTCTTCCTTAATCTCGTGTGTTTCATGAGAAGCTCTGTTCGTGGGTCCTCTGGTTTCGTGGAGTCCTCTTGTCCAGGCGCTGCATCCGTGGGCGTTGGGGAGAAGTCCGTGGAGGCTCTGCTCATGAGGCGCCCGTCCGAGGATCTGCATACCAGGAGACGATCGTGAGGCGCCCGTCCGAGGATCTGCATACCAGGAGACGATCGTTTCTGTCCTAGAACTGCCCCTACAGCATAATCAGAAGCATCACACATGATTTCAAAAGGTATGGTCCAATCTGGGGGCTTGATAATGGGTGCAGTGGTCAAAGCAGTTCGAAGGATGTTATAGGCTGTTAGACAATCTTTATCAAAATTAAAAGAACTATCCTTGGTCAACAAATTACACAATGGTCGAGAAATTTTACTGAAATCTTTGATGAAACGTCTATAAAAACCAGCATGACCAAGGAAAGATCGTACTTGTTTAACTGAGGTTGGGGGTGATAGATTTGAGATCAATTCAACCTTGGCTTTATCAACCTCAATACCTCTCTCTGAAACAATGTGTCCAAGCACAATTCCCTCACGAACCATAAAATGGCTCTTCTCCCAACTTAGGACTAAATTCATTTCCATACATCGTTTCAGTACCTTAGTCAAGTTCTCGAGGCAGCTATCAAATGATGCACCAAAGACTGAAAAATCATCCATAAATACTTCCAAAAATTGACCAATCATATCAGAAAATATGGCCATCATACATCGTTGAAAGTGGCTGGTGCATTACAAAGACCAAATGGCATACGTCTAAAGGCAAATGTTCCAAAGGGACAAGTGAAGGTGGTCTTTTCTTGATCTGCAGGAAATACTGGGACTTGATTGTATCCTGAATATCCATCTAAGAAACAAAAGAAACTTTGTCCCGCTAGCCGTTCTAGAATTTGATCGATAAAAGGCAAAGGAAAGTGGTCTTTCCTAGTCACGGCATTCAACTTTCGATAATCTATACACACTCTCCAACTAGTTGATGTGCGAGTAGGAATTGATTCGCCCTTTTCATTTTTAATCACAGTAATACCCGATTTTTTAGGTACTACTTGGATTGGACTGACCCATTGGCTATCTGAAATTGGATAAATAATACCAGCATCAAGCCATTTTACTACTTCTTCTTAACAACATCCCTCATGTTTGGATTTAGCCTTCGTTGCATGTCTCTATGTGGTTTGGCTTCAATTTCACTATGAATATGGTGCATGCAAACGGAAGGGTCAATTCCCTTAATATCAGCTATTGTCCATCCAATTGCCTCTTTATGTTCTTTAAGTACATCTACCAATTTATCTTCTTGCTCAGAGGTTAGGGTAGATGCAATGATTACTGGAAGGGTATCATTGGGTCCAAGGAATGAATATTTTAAGTTATCTGGAAGAGGTTTCAATTCTAGTTGGGGTGGTTCTTCCAAGGATGGTATTAAAGGACTTGGTTTAGTTGGAAGTGGTTCATATTTTATAGTCCATGGCGGGATGGTGTCGATCTTAGGTGGTTCTAATAACATGTTTATCTCTTTGGTATACTCATCAATATCAAAGTCATCTATTCCAAAATGTGTAAGACATGTTTGTAAAGGATCCGAATCAATCAAACTTTGGAATTTCTTATCTACTACTTCCTCTATCATGTTTACTTCATTTAAATCATACACAGGTGGTCCTTGGGAAGCATTAAAAATATTTAATCTCATCTTCTTGTTTCCAAAAGATACATCCATCACACCTGTTCTACAATTTATGCATGCATTAGCAGTAGCTAGAAAAGGTCTTCCAAGGATGATGGGAATTTGGTTAGGATTACCACTAGATTCCATATCCAACACAAGGAAGTCGACAGGAAAATAAATTCATCCACCTTTACTAATACATCTTCCAATATTCCACGAGGTTCTTTGACTGATCTATCTGCCAATTGTAGTGTTACTGTCGTGGGTTTCAACTCTCCAAATCCAATAATTCATATACTGAACTTGGGAGAAGGTTTACACTCGCACCCAAATCTAATAATGCTTTCTTGATTGTGAAGTTTCCTATGACACATGATATAATCGGGGTACCAGGATCTTTTAGTTTGGGTGGGGTTATTTGCTGAACAACTGAGCTGACTTGCTCAGTCAAATGTATCTTTTTTGGTATTTGTATCTTGGCTTTCCGTTTTTGTGTGCATAGATCCTTCAAAAATTTGGCATAAGCTGGAACTTGCTTGATAGCATCGAGAAGAGGTAAGTTTATTTGGACTTGCTTAAATAACTCAAGCATCTCATTCATTTTTATATTCTTCTTATCTGAAGGCAAAGGAGATTCTAAAGCACTAGGGAATGGGGCTTTAGGTATGATTGCTTGATCATTGAATTCCTTTTCTTTTTCATTTCTTCTCTCTTCTGGTTTAGCCACTTCTAATTTCTGGGTTGGTTCAGGTGGGTTCAATGCTTTTCCACTTCTGAGAGTCATGACTGATTTAGCATGTTCTGGGAATTTGTCAGGACTATTGGAACCTTCAGCCATGAATTGTCCTTTTGGGTTATCGATAGGCTGACTAGGTAACTTACCCTCCTCCCTTCTACTGAATGCTGTGGCTAATTGACCTATCTGAGTTTCTAGTTTTGCAATAGATTGTGTGTGGAGTGAAGGATTTGAGTATTCATTTCTAGCCCTTTCAATGCTTGTAACACTTTGTCTTCAAAAGTAGGCTGATTATTCGGTGGAGGTTGTGGGATGTTTGGATATTGTGAATATGGCATGTTTCTAAAATTGGTTTCTTGGTAATTAGGTCTGATCGATGAATTGGTTACAGGTTGAGGTTTCCAAGAAAAATTTGGGTGATTTCGCCAACCAGGATTGTAAGTATTTGAAAATGGATCATTTCCTGTTCTAGGAGCTAATCGGGTTTGGGCTTGGTGGGCTTGCTCTTGAACAAGTTCAGGAAATTGGTATGCAGCTGGACATTCACCTACAGAATGGGTTGGACTCGAACAAATTATGCAGACCTCATGTAATTGAGTAGATGGGGAAGAGATGTTTCCAACTTGTAGAATCCGATCAAGTTTATGGGATAATTCATCTACCTTAGTATAGATATCTGTAGAATGACCTATTTCATATATTCCACCTCTTTTAGGTTCTACGGGAGGGTCTCGACGAGCAACTGACATATGATGTAATGAATTCTCACTCAATGTCTCAAAGAGTTGCCAAGCCTCATGTTCATTTTTTAACATAAATGTCCCACCACATGAAGCATCAACCATTTGCCTATGCTTTTCTGATAATCCATCATAAAAGCACTGAACCAGTTGCCATTTGGGTATAGCATGATGTGGACATTTTCTAATTAGTTCTTTGAATCTCTCCCATGTCTCATGGAACATTTCTCCATCTGTCTGGGAAAAACTTGTTATGGCTTTTCTAATTTGATTCGTTTTTCCTATAGGAAAATATTTCTTAAGAAATTCTCTCTGAAGATGATCCCAAGTTGAAATTATAACAGTGTCTAATGAATTTAACCAATACTTGGCTTTATCTTTTAGGGAAAAAGGGAATAACTTAAGCCTAAGTGCATCATCGAGAAATTTTGAATCTTGACAGTTGAGCAAATTTCTAAGAATTCATCTAAGTGTTTGTAGGGATCCTCATTTGTAAGTCCATAGAAAGATGGTAACATTTGGATTACACTTGACTTAATTTCATATTGGGCAGCCTCTACTGGAGGCACTTGAATGCAGGGAGAGTAGGTATACCTTGAAGGAGTGAAATACTCTTTCAACTGTCTTGGTTGATTATTTTCGTTATTAGGATCCATAATTCTAGTCTGTTTGCTCTAATAGTTCTTTCTATCTCAGGATCTAAGGGTATAAGGTTGGGTTGCAACGATCGGCGACCAAGCATACACCCTACCAATGACTCTAAAGCAAATTTTTTATTTATTTATTTATTTTTTTTTTAATTTTTGTAATTAAGTTTCTAATTTCCTAATAAATTATGAGATGTCAATGAAAAAATTTTGAGTTTTGCAGAAAATAAATTCACCTAAGTCAATCTATAAAAAAATAATTATTTTGTTTATATTTTATTTTTATTTTTATAATTTTTTTTTTTTCCTTAAATTAATTATATTTTATGGAAGATGTCTTAGGGTTTTCTTTTAGGTTTTTTTTTAAAGTTAATTAAAAGGAAAATTTGATTAGGTTAAAATTGGATTTGTGGCAAAAAGGAAAGTAATAATTTTTTATTTTTTTATGTTAAAAAAAAATATGCAATTCTAACAATTAAGGAAATAAAATAAAGCAGCAATAACTATTCAAAAATTAAGAGAAAATTAATCTAATTTTTTTTTATATTTTATTATTTTTTTTTTTTTTTTTTTTTTTTCAAAATAACACACTTAAGTCCCCGGCAACGGCGCCAAAAATCTGATGCGTGTCGTAGCGCAACGATTTAAACACCTTAATTTCACTATTAGGATAGCGAGAGTAAGGGATCGATTCCACAGGGACTTTAGCGATTATCTTGAAATAATTTTATAAATTTAACTAAATAGATAACTAAGTAGATAATTAATAGTGCAAAATAATAAGATATGGTTTATCTTATTAGAGCACGGCTCGTACCCGTAGATCACGGCCGTCCTTTTAAGAATAAATCAGTCTAAATTATTTTCACTTAAATAGAATTTAATAAATTAACATGAATAGAAATTTTATTTCACGAGTGCCCGTCTCTAAAGAATAAACAGAATCTAAATCGATATTTTAGCGATTATCTTGAAATAGATAACTAAGTTAATTAATAGTGCAAAATAATAAGATAATCTTATTAGAGCACGGCTCGTACCCGTAGATCACGGCCCGTCTCTTTTAAGAATAAATCAGTCTAAATTATTTTCACTTAAATAGAATTTAATAATAATTTAACATGAATAGAAATTTTATTTCAATAACATCCAAGAGTGCATATTAAAATCTAAAATAAAAGAGTTTTAATTTCTAACATGAAGAAGGCAATAAAAAGCAATAAAATAAACTGGGATGAACCATGCAGATCCACGACGATCGTCTCCTGGTATGCAGATCCTCGGACGGGCGCCTCACGAGCAGAGCCTCCACGGATTCTCCCCAACGCCCACGGATGCAGCGCCTGGACGAGGACTCCACGAAACCAGAGGACCCACGAACAGAGCTTCTCATGAAACACGAGATTGAGGAAGAAGAGATCTCCTGGATGCAGCTTCCTGGACGGACTCCGTGCTATTTATAGAGGCCCAGAAAGACGCGGCGAAAAAACAGAGAACGCAAGCAAAACAGAGGACGCGGAACAAAAAAATCTGGATAAATCCTCATAAAATTCAAATTCCTTCTAAAGGAATTTAATTCTCTCAATTTGATAACTTCCAATCTAATCTATTCCTTAATTGGTGGAGGAAACGGTTAGAATTTGAATGGAGAAGAATCGGTGGAAACAGATGAGAAACGATGAAGTCGGCACTGGTTTGCCGACTTTGCTTTAAAATCCGTGCTAAATCCTTATAAAATCAATTCCGAGCTCATCTTAAATCCGATTTGAGTGCCGTTTGCGTCATTAAATCCCTAAAATCGAGCTCTTTAAACTGATAAGGTTTTATCAAAATATTATATAAAATATTAAAATATTAAATAATAATAGGTACGTTAAATTATTAATTAATAGGTTTAATGATAATTATTTATGCGTTTATCACTCCCCCCAACTTGAATCTTACTCGTCCTCGAGCAAATAAAAATTTAGAAATATGTACCAAGCTAGTCCAAGAATTGATAGTTATCTTATAGTTCTTTTTTTTTTTTTTTTTTAAGATCATAAGGAGGTACTTCATTGGATTATTAAGTTTTTTTTTTTAGTGATAAAGTGTAGTCCATAAGAATTTATAGAAGTCTTCCTTCACCAACTTTCCACTTCTCTGATTAAGTCTTCTAACTTAATTTGGGTTGGGTGTAATGTCTTTTGTACTTTGATTCTTTATTTATTTATTTATATGTAAAGTCAGTGCAATGTCCTAACCCCTTGCTTTCTAATTAACCCTTGTAGCGAGCTTTAGGCCAATGGCTCCCAAACCAATTGGTTTTAGGGCATTAGGTGTAAAACACCCCTCGACTTACTTACTCGAGTTAAAAAGGCTTTAGGTAGGACTAACTTTATTTAGGTTCTTTTACATTCCCACCTTTTTACGCGAACAACATCACTTTCTTAGGTGACGGGGCCCGGTTACTCAGTGAAAAATGCTAAGAACCTAATCTATTAACTTTAAGAGAGATTTTTTTTTTTTTTTTTTTTTTTTTTTAATAACATTTTCACCCATACCCTTATTAAGTAGATTGTACTATTAAGATCAGTGGTCAGGAGGGTCTGAAATTATTCTAAAAATTATTCTGGGCTAAACCCTACCTTTTATTAGGTTTACTTTATTCCTCAGTATTCAAAAATAATCTAACCATTAATTCATTAATAGACTGCTTGATTAACTTCAAATCGAGACAGAATTTGGTACACATCTGATTATAGTTTTACTCGAGATTTTTATTTATTCTTTTTCCTCCCCCCAACTTAATTTCCATTGTCCCTAATGGAAGAAAAAATTAATTAATTTCAAGGAAAGATACTACCTGGTAGAGTATTTGAAGGTTGGAAGTTTCATTGTTGCCATCTTCTTTCAATCTGCTTCTGTTGCTCTTCTCTGGTCATACTAAAAGAACACACTAAAAGAAAGAAAGTTAAAAATAACTAATAAACTGGGTTGCCTCCCAAGAGCGCTAAGTTTAAAGTCTTCAGCCAGACTGTGCTACTTATTATGATAGTGTTGGGTTCACAAGATCAATTGATTCAACAACTTCTCCATCATTAATTTCTTCTATATATGGTTTCAAACGTTGGCCATTTACTTTGAATGTATTTCCTTGCTTAGGGTCTTTAAGCTCTACAGCTCCATAGGGAAATACTTGAGTTACTATAAAAGGTCCATTCCATCGTGAACGAAGTTTTCCAGGGAAAAGGTGTAATCTTGAATTGTAAAGCCATACTTTTTGATTTGGTTCAAAAATTTTTCTACTAATAAATTTGTCATGATATGCTTTGGTTCGTTCTTTATAAATTTTTGAGCTCTCATATGCCTCATTTCGTAGCTCTTCTAACTCATTCAATTGAGTTTTCTATTGACACCTGCATTTTTCATATCATAATTAAATTGCTTGATAGCCCAAAATGCACGGTGTTCTAATTCTACAGGTAAATGACAGGCTTTTCCAAATACGAGCCTGTAAGGAGACATTCCTATGGGAGTTTTAAATGCAGTACGATAAGCCCATAATGCATCATCCAAACGTTCTGACCAATCTTTCCTATCAGGTCTCACTTTTCTCAAGGATATTTTTAATTTCTCTATTTGATATTTCAACTTGGCCACTAGTTTGGGGATGATAAGGTGTAGCTACCTTATGAGTAATTCCATATTTGTTCATTAATGCTTCAAAGTGTCTATTCGTGAAATGTGTACCCCCATCACTAATTATAGCCCTTGGGCATCCAAAACGACTAAGGATATTATGCTGAATAAACTTGATTACAACTTTATGATCATTGGTTCGAGTTGCCATGGCTTCAATCCATTTTGACACATAATCAACTGCCACTAGAATGTATTCAAATCCAAAAGAGGAAGGAAATGGGCCCATAAAATCAATACCCCATACATCAAAAATTTCTACAACCAAGATAGGGTTTAGGGGCATCATGTCTTTTCGAGATATATTTCCTGTTTGTTGACATTGGAGACAATTACGGCTAAATTCATGTGCATCTTTAAAAAGAGTTGGCCAATAAAACCCACTTTGCAGTACCTTTGCTGCAGTTTTCTTTCCACTAAAATGTCCTCCACAGGCAAGAGAATGACAGAAGTTAAGTATACTTTTGAATTCACTTTCGGGAACACATCGCCTAATCACCTGATCCGAGCAGTACTTAAATAATTCAGGGTCTTCCCAAAAGTAATATTTGATTTGTGAGAAAAATCTATCTTTTTCTTGTTTTGTCCAGTGGGAAGGTACTTTTCCTGTTGCCAAATAATTCACAATGTGGGCAAACCAGGGAAGACTGCTATGGGAAATTGAGAATAATTGCTCATCAGGGAACTTATCTCTGATTATTTCTTTATTGTATTCCACTGAGATCCTAGAGATATGATCTGCTACCATATTTTCAGAACCCTTCTTATCTAAGATTTCTAGATCAAATTCTTGTAGTAGTAGGATCCATCTAATTAGTCTGGGTTTTGTATCCTTTTTTGATATAAGATGCCTCAACGCTGCATGATCTGAATAAACTAAAACTTTAGACCCTAACAGATATGATCTAAACTTTTCTAGGGCAAACACAACTGCTAGTAATTCTTTTTCAGTGGTAGTATAGTTTATTTGTGCATCTGAAAGAATAAATTACATAGGGTTCTCGATTGCTTTCTTCAAGGCACTCCGCAGTAGGCATGGGCACTGGGCCGTGCCAGGCACGGCCCAGGCCCATCGTGCCAGATAAATTACCGTGTCGTGCCTGGCACGGCCCATTAACAAATGGGCCGTGCCAGGCACGGCCCACTAAAAAAATTTAAATTCGGCACGGCCCGTGACCCATCAAGAAAGCACGGCCCGTCACGGGCCGTGCCATCCAGAACGGCCTGCTGGGCCATTTTGTGGTCGTGCCATGGCACGGCTGGTGCCAGGAGCACACTATGCGCCTAGGCACCAGCCAGCTGATCCAAGCCATGATCCTGATCAATGATGATGGATCCGACGATTGTGAACGATCTGATCGGAGATGATCCGACGGTTGCGATTGATCCATGCCATAATCCTAATCGGCGATGATCGATCCGACGGTTGTGATTCATCCGATCGGCGATGATCCGATGGTTGCGATCGATCCAAGTCATGATCCCGATCGGCGATGATCGATCGGACTGTTGCCATCAATTCGATCGGAGACGATCCGACGGTTGCGATCGATCCTAGCCATGATTCCGATCGGGGATGATCGATCCAATAGTTGCGATCTATCCCATCGGCGATGATCCGACGGTTGCGATCGATCCAAGATATGATCCCGATCGGCGATGATCAATCCGACGGTTGCGATCCATCTAATCGGAGATGATCCAACGTCTGCGATCGATCCAAGCCATGATCCCGATTGGCGATGATCAATCCGACGGTTGCGATCCATCCGATCAAAGACGATCCGACGTTTGGATCGATCCAAGCCATGATCCCGATCGGCGATGATCAATCCGACGGTTGCGATCAATCCGATCGGAGACGATCCGACGGTTGCAATCGATCAAAGCCTGATCCCAATCGGCGATGATCAATCCAACAGTTGCGATCCATCAGATCGGAGACGATACGATGGTTGCGACCGATCCAAGCCATGATCCCGATCGGCAATGATCGATCGGACTGTTGCGATCAATCCGATCGGAGACGATTTGACGTTGCGATCGATCCAAGTCATGATCATGATTGGCGATGATCAATCCAACGGTTGCGATCCATCTGATCAGAGATGATCCGACGTCTGCGATCGATCCAAGCCATGATCCCGATCGGCGATGATCAATCTGACGGTTGCGATCCATCCGATCGGAGACGATCCGACGTTTGGATCGATCCAAGCCATGATCCCGATCGGCGATGATCAATCCGACGGTTGCGATCAATCCGATCGGAGACGATCCGATGGTTGCGATCGATCAAAGCCATGATCCCGATCGGCGATGATCAATCCAACAGTTGCGATCCATCCGATCGGAGACGATACGATGGTTGCGACCGATCCAAGCCATGATCCCGATCGGTAATGATCGATTGGACTATTGCGATCAATCCGATCGGAGACGATTCAACGGTTGCGATCGATCCAAGTCATGATCCCGATCGATGATGAACGATCAGATCGTTGTGATCAATCCGATCGGAGACGATTCAACGGTTGCGATCGATCCAAGTCATGATCCCGATCGATGATGAACGATCAGATCGTTGCGATCAATCCGATCGGAGACGATCCAACAGTTGCGATCGATCCAAGCCATGATCCCAATCAGGGATGATCGATCCGACGGTTGCGATCGATCCGATCAGAGATGATCCGACGATTGCGATCGATCTATGCCATGATCTTGATCGGCGATGATCGATCCGACGGTTATGATCCATTCGATCGGCGATGATCCGACGGTTGCGATCGATCCAAGCCATGATCCCGATCGGCGATGATCGATCCGACGGTTGCGATCGATCCATGCCATGATCCTGATATGCTATTATCGATCGAACAGTTGCGATCTATCCAATCGGAGACGATCCGACGATTGCGATCGATCCAAGCTATGATCTCGATCGACGATGATCGATCGGACCATTGTGATCAATCCGATCGGAGACGATCTGACGTCTTCGATCGATCCAAGCCATGATCCCAATCGGCGATGATCGATCTGACGGTTGTGATCGATCCAAGCCATGATCCCAATCGGCAATGATCGATCCGATGGTTGCGATCAATCCAAGCCATGATCCCGATTGGTGATGATCGATCGAACCGTTGCAATCGATCCGATCGGAGACGATCTGACGATTGCGATCGATCCAAGCCATGATCCCGATCGGGGATGATCGATCCAACAGTTGCAATCTATCCCATCGGAGACGATCCGACAATTGCGATCAATCCAAGCCATGATCCCGATCGGCGATGATCGATCCGACGGTTGCGATCCATCCGATCGGCGATGATCCGATGGTCGCGATCTTTCTATTTTTTTCTTCTTACTTATTGTATTATGTTCTAGAGGTCAGGCCTAGCCTCCCTCCCTTCTGTACCATTTTAATTTTAAATTAATAAACTGGTAGGGGTCTATGCCAAACCCCCCACCATTATGGTGGCTTTATATTAATAAAAAAATTTTATTCATAATAATTTTTTAATTTATCAAAAAAAATTATATTTTTTATAATTTTTTTATTTGAGCTGTTCACGGGCCAGGCCCTAGGTGGGCCGTGCCAGGCACGACCCACTTGGGCCGGCACGGCTCAAGCCCACCTGGGCCGTGCCTGGCATGGCCCACCTGGGCCGGCACGGCTCAGGCCCACCTGGGTCGTGCCAGGCATGGCACGACGGGCCGGCCCAGGCCCGTCATGGGTCGTGCCGTGCTGGGCCAACAGAAAAAATTTTATGAGCCCGACACGGCCCGGTACTGTAACAGTGCCGGGCCGTGCCTGGCACGGCCCATCAGGGCCTGGGCCGTGCCGTGCCATGGGCGGCACGGCCCAGTGCCCACCTCTACTCCGCAGAGTCAACGGATTCGAATGGACGAGGGAATGCCAGAAAGCCTTCGAGGTACTGAAAGAATTTTTATCCACCCCGCCACTGCTGTCCAAGCCAAAGGGTGGAGAAGAACTTCTTCTGTACCTCGCGGCTTCTCCCGAAGCTATCAGTTCCGTGCTGGTTTGCATGGACACCAACGAAACACAAAAGTTGGTGTATTACACTAGTAAGGTGCTCACAACGCGGAGACCAGGTATTCGAGGATTAAGAAGATCATCTTCGCATTGATAGTATCCGCCCAGCGCCTCCGGCCCTATTTTCAAGCTCATCCGATCGTGGTAGTCATGGACCAACCACTCAAGGCGATTCTCGCTCG